>CM031242.1:458599174-459041107 GCA_018340775.1 Taxus wallichiana var. yunnanensis | reverse complement strand
GGCTTCTCCATTTAACCGCAAAGCAATTTAGTAATATCATCAACTTCCCGCACAAATGGATCGTGGAAGAGTCCTCGGGAACTTTGATGGAGATCCTGGGCTTCTTCATGTCTCGCTATTCATAATTCCCACGCAATCGCTTTGTTCTTTTCCCATCTATGCTAGCATCGAACATGCTAATTGCAATCCCACCGGTTGTGTCGGAATCTTTAAACAATAATTAATAAATTGTGCATCCGCCTCGATTATTATCTTTCCCGCATGATCTCGAATGATTCGGAAAGAAGATGATATGACCTGCACACTCATAAAATTGCAATTGGTGTGGTCGGAAATCTTTGAAGCTTGAATAATTCCACGCTTTTAATTGCCCGCATGAGAGAGGTCCTTCGGCTCTAGATTTGTCAATTAAATCGGAGATGGGTTGGGGCCTATGTCTGTATCATTGATGTCAGCAAATCTAGAAGCTATGCATGATTCAGTTGATCCTTCTCTTTCATCATGCTTCATCTGGTATGGAACAATCTTTGTCTGGGCTCTTTTTCTTTTAATTCTGCCGGAATCCCTTGTAATTGGCTCAATTTGTGCAGATCTGGCAATTTCTTTTGATTCGAAAAGAGATATTCAATGTATCTGACATTGATTTGAACTTCCTTTCACTAATATGAGCACCTGTGATGAATACCTAGGCACATATACCAACATGCAGATGTTCAGAATGACCAAAATTAGGCTATTCTAACCCTAGGCACCAAAACTAGAAGCTTCCCGGTAGTGGAAAATAAACTTTAATGCAAAATCCTCCTTTTGGCGCCAAAACCTATCTGGGCTGCAAACTTCATCAAAAAGAATTAACTGTCTCTCCCTTATGGCGTCCCATGCTTATATAAACCTCAACATGCTATTTTTAATAATTGCCTCATCCTATTTTTGACAATTTAATTAATTAATAGCCATGTCTATTCATCCAATTTGGGCGCCCAATTATGCATGTTGCTGGTTGCTTTTTAATAAATTTATTTTATTTATTTTTAGCATGCATCCTTCAGTTCTCTTTAGCTTATCCTTTTGCATTGACTTTCCTCCCATTCATTGTGTCAAAATTGGATAAAAAGGCCATTAATAAATATCATTAAATGCATTGTTTAATGCCAATGTGGGTCACACTTTTGGCAAAGGTGACCGCTAAAAATAGGAAGTCAACTTGATGGGAATTTCCACCTTGCACTGCAGCTCCAAAAATCCCCTCTTCCACTTAATTGATTTGTCCTTCATCATGGGAATTTTTACCCAATAGAGTAGGTAAGAAATTCCCACCGCCTCACCACTCGAAATTCCCACTGGGAACTTAAATCGTCTCCCAGAACGTGTGACTTGTATGGAAAATAGCCTACTTTGATAACGTGCGACTTGCATGGGCGAATAAACCTCTTTGATGGGAAAAATTAGCCTGCTAGGTAGGCAAGAAATTCCCATCGATGCTTTAAGTGATTTTTCTTTTATAATGAGAATTTTTACCCTGCAAGGCAGGTAAGAAATTCCCACCTGCCTGCCACCTCTAATATTCCCATTGCAGCTTAAGTGATTTTGACTTCATGGGAAAAAGTACCTGCAAGGCAGGTAAGAAATTCCCACCTGCCTGCCACTGCCAAAATTCCCATTGCAGCTTAGATCTATTTATTCCAAAAAGTGTGACTTGCCTAGGAGAGGCTTTTTCTGCTTGACTTCATCTTTTTGGTCAGAAGTTTGCCTTCTGAGACTGATTCCTTCTAGTGTTGAGGCCATAAATGATCTCCGGGACGTTCCAAGAAATTAAGCAGATTATAGAAAGCAAAACCGGATCGAGGGAATTTAAAGATGCAGACGACGGAGAAAACCAAAAATAAACGAAAAGAAATAAATAAAAGCGAAAAACGTTGTTAGAAGTAGCGCATAATGCTCAATTCATTCTCGTGAAAATCCTATTGAGATGTGTGAATACCGCATGCAAAACTTCAATAGATTTAACTTGAGCATAATTAAATAAAGATTTCCGAAGACAAAACTTGGCGAAGGGATAAAATGAGTTTCAACATCTGGGTATTTATTGAAATTGGCTCATATGATTCACTGGGAATATCTTAACGTAATAGAGACATCTTCTGGCAATAAAAACACAAAAGACCCGTTATTTTAAAAAGAACGAAATTTTTTAGAATGGGTAGTCCCAAATTTTAGGGTGAAATTTGGGGACACCACATTGATCTACTTTTATATCAAAGCCCCCTTTGGTGCCAAAAATCAAACACATTAAAAGAAGGACTGACCTGCGGGGCATAAAACGATTTTTAAAATTGGATAGTATTTTTTTAATTTTGCGATTTTAAGACATATTTATGGCCACAAAGTGGGACACCCATCCGACTTGCCTTATTAAAGAAAACACTAGAGAAAACATTAAAAATTAATAAAAAAAAAATGAAATGGAATGCAACTCCTTTCCTTGTTCAATAATTCTTCTTTGCCATGAAAAGGGAATGGCAAGAAGTCCATATTTAGGCCTCAGTATGAAAAAGGGGACATTACAAAGAGAGACTCACGCTCCTCTCGAAGCATTGGTGCATTGACATTGGTGCTTAGACAAGAACTATCTAGACTGCATTCGTGGTTGTGAGACCTAATGTAGATTGTGCAAGCATTGATTGTTATGTGTGGCATTTAGAATTTTCGTAGGTGTGTGAGTGATGGTGATGGTGCCACTTTTCACCTTGTTTCTTCTTTCCATTGTCACGGTTAGAAGGCATGAATATGATGCACTAAAAAAATTGGGGTCGTAAATGAATAGGTAAGAAAACCACTTTGGCAAGTACTACTATCCAATCACCACCTTCCCTAGTTAAGTTGTTGGTTCTTGTTGCATCAATAGTTGTCAAACTAGGTTTTATATCCATTGAGCAAAAATAGGCTTCCTATTCTAAATGTCTAGACAGTCTTTGGGGATATCCTTTTGAAGGGCCTCTTCTGGCCAAATCTCCCTCATTTTGTGATCCTAACTTCGTCACTTTTTGACCGTTGGAGCTTTTGCTGGGTGCTAATAGGGTCCTAATTTGAATTCAATTTGTTTATAAATACACAGACATTCTAAATCATTTGAAGAGGAGAAAACATCTAGCATTTTTGGAAATTTAGCAATCCTTTAGCAATTGTAAAGACACTCTAGCATTTCAAGAAGAATTCTAGCATTTATAGAGAATTAAACAACATTATTATGTCGGATTGCATTTACAGTTTTTGAGTTCCATTTCTGATTCTAGTGACTTATTCTTACTATGGATATCACATTCTAACACTTGATTTTAATTTTGTAGGGCCTCTCAGCCAAAAAGAGGTTGGATGAGGGTTGAAATCTATCTATATCAGGGGTTAACCCAGCACTAACCAATCCTGGGCTGAAATGTATTGTCAGGCTGTGACGTGGCAGGAAATTGAGTTTAGTAGAAGACAGGTACATGGTAGTGTTTTTGGTTTTTGGTTTTAAGTGAAATTGCTTTGTTTTTTTAATTAGGTTTTTTTGAACAAGATGCATGCATCTCAGAGTTTCTGATTAAAGAGTGACTAAACAATGAGTAGGATATTTACAGAACTTGATTAATTGAGGGAATTAAAACAAGGCTAATAGCCTATAGCCAAATGAGGTATGCAATTTGAAATAAAAGCAGGTCTAAAAATACCGTAAGGACATTCTTTGAATATTGAAAAACTGCAAAGTGGCAGTCTTTCAATTTTCTCAGGTTTTAAAGTATTTCATTGGTAGATAACTTGTTTGATCCTATCAAATTCCTTTCTCAATAACTGTATTGATATTAGGGTTTAGAGGTAAATTCAAATATAAAGATATAAAATTAAAGCTGAATGTCACTGTTCTTCCATTCTTGGTATTACTTATCCAAGTACACTGACTACAAATTACCATATTTGATATGATTTTTTTTTTATCAACACTTCTGATCAAACTCCAAGATCTCATCACAGTGAGAATAGAGTAATTATTGATAGCAGAGTTAGGATCCTTTAAAGGATGTCATCATTGGAGAACTAGAATTCCAGGTCGTCAAACATAGGTGAATATTAAATTAGATAGTGTTATATTATTACATTGGTGTACCCTAGTTGAAATTAATAATTTAACTAACATTAGAATTAAGTTGCTTGGCAAGACCTTATTTAGTACCAATGGACTTTGGAATTGTTATATTACTTATATTATAAGGTAGTTTTAGCTTCTTTGATGTTATGAAATGTGTCCTTAATATACCTTGTTTGTATATGGTCTGAGAAAGGTCTCTTTCCTCATTGTTAATTGATTAATTGTGTGTTAGATTGCAAGATCAGATTTGCAGAACTTTCTTTAGAATGATCAGCTTGACATTGATTTTTATATATTCTAGAAAAATAAAGTCCAATCATAATTTGTTAGAAACATTTTATAATAGAAAACAACATTCCACATTGGATACAATAACGTAGTTTTTTTAAAGATGAAATGTAAGTATATTTATTTGATCTTCGTATGGTTTTATAAGCGCCTTGTAGTGCTTGGTTTCAAATAGTTGTACTAGGGCGTGAGAGATTGATGGTCTTGAATTATTGAGTTCATGTAGAGGTCGATCTCGTATTTTCTCTTTGGGATCTCGTATTTTCTCTTTGGGAGTTCCAATCCTGATTTTCCTTAAACCATAACTTTGTCCCTTGCCAAAGTTTGAATGCCCTATCCATGATCAATCTTTGGTTCTTTAATAGCTTCTTTTATAAGGGCCTTGTAATGCTTGGCTTCAAATAGTTTTACTATGGGCATGAAATTCTAAATTCTAGGTTAGTCAGTCAGCCCAGTCGCATGTGACAAAGACTAAACATCTATGACATATGTGCTTCTACTTTTCAGTTTTCCTTCATTGAAGGGAAAATCTAGACCATCATTTTGTTGGAATGCATGTCTTATAGTTGATGGTTAAATTCTATACCTGCATAATTGTCACTGTCAGCAGTCCCATTCTTGATCTTTTCTGGACTTTACTAAGGACACTATTAGTGGAGGACTTGATGCAATCCATCACCCAGTCTGCCACGTGAACATGCGGTAGAGGATTACATGATTTGTGAATAATATCAATACAATAAAGCTTTTACATTGCTAGAGTTAGAAGTCAAATACCCTTGGATTGTTGAGAAAGTACTCTAGATTTGAAAAATATGGTGAATTTCGTGTGTGCTTTCTGTTTCATTATTTGGTAATATAAGGTCTTTATGTCAATGTTGGGAGGAGTTGAGAAGTATCAAACACAGTTTCTTCTAGTTCTTGATATGTCAAGACATCCAATAGAAGATATTGTTTGAACAATTTGTATATTCATGCTTCAAGTTATCAATCAATTATGTAACTTCAAAAGTTACATCTAGAAGATTTCAAGTAAGATAGTAGTTAAACAAAGATTAGGATATTTTCTGAATTTGATTGATTAAGAGAGTAAACAAGCCTTAATACGCCAATGATGTATGTAGTTTGAAATGCCTCTTCTGGGTATGTGGGATCTAAGGATATGCTTCAGAAAATGAAATATTTCATGTTTGCAATCTATCATTTTTCATAGGATCTGTAGGATTTGGTTGGCTCATAATTTGTTTAGACCTATGAAATTCCTTTCCTAACAATTAATTTGGTAATAGGGTTTTAGAGTCAAATTTGAAATTAAAGTTAAGGATCACAAAGATAGCATACATGATAGTAGTTATGTATGTAGACAGACCACAAAAATTACTATAAATTTGTTTGAGCTTCTTCGATGTTATGAATCTGCCATTTATATCCACTTAATGTATATGAGCCAAGTAATTTTTTTGTATTTTTAAACCGATTAATATGTTCTTGTAGGTTGAGGGTTGCAGAGATTTGTTTATAATAATCATCTTTCCATTGATGTTTTATAACTGAGAAAAATTAAGTGTGGTCATAATATGTTTGAAACCTTTGTTGATAGAAAACAATACGCAACACTAGATACAAGAATGGCTTTGTTTTTTAAACTTGAAATGTAAGTAGAGCTCATTGATCTTCGAATGTTTACAATGGGTCTTTGCCAGCTTCTTTTTTAAGGGTTGTGTTTTGCTTAATTTCAAACATTTGTAACATGGGCATGAAAAACAATCTGGTCTTGAACAAAAAAAAGTTGATGTACAGGTAGATCTGTTATTATGTCCAAGACCTATCATGATTTTCCTGAACAAAATCTGTTATTAGATCCAAGACAGTCTCCATCATGATTTTCCTGAACTATAACTACCGTCCAATGCCAAAACTTGAATACCCCATTATATGATTAGATTTTGGGTCTTTGTCCTGGTACAATTTACCATCAATCCACTTTTTTTTAAATCTCTCTGTGCTACTGCATAATCTTACCACACCAAATTTTTAGATAAGTCAACCACCTAATCTCATCGAATGAAGACCAAACATCTACGAAATATAACTTTCATCTCTTCCTCTCTTTAATTGAAATTAAAGAACAATATCTCTGTTAGACTGCAAAACTAATAGTACAAAGCTAGATCTGTACTTGCATGGTTTTCTGGAGTCCAAAATAATGTATTCCGCTTTGTTTTCCCATTCATTGTTATCTGGACTATACTAAAGGAATTACTAGTAGAGGACATCATGCAATCCATTACACAGTCAACAAAAAAAGATGTGGTAGATGATTTATTCAGAATATTATTGGGCTATAGTAATACAATAAATATTCCATGTAACTAGAATCAGTAGCTAAATGCCTTTGGATTGTTGTGAAAGCTAAAAGGTTTGAAAAATATGGTGAATTTGATTACATACACAGTTTCTGTTTCGTTATTTTGTAATGTAATGCCTTTAGGTCAATGTTGGTAGCCGTGAAGGTTTCCAATACGGTTTTAGTTCTTCTCCTGTAGTCTGCCGCGAAGGTTTACACACTCATTCTAGTCTTCTAGTTCTTGCAATGGAAGATCTAATTTGAAATATTAGTTCATATATTCATGATACAAATTACCAATAATGTAATTATATGACTTCAAAAGTTGCAGCATTGCATTAGCCACTATTTAGTTTATTCCTCGGTCCTCAATTTATTTCATTTTCTTCCAATGTTTCCGTTGGTGTTTGTGTTTTTTTCTCTTGCTGCTGTAGTTACTGCAGCCACACATTATTCTTTCCGTTTGCCTAGACATTCTGTTACTCTGAATGTATGCTGTTTGTGTGATCTGATTGAATGTTTGCACGCATTTTTTTCCTTATATTACTTTGGATTTGATGTCTGCATTAGTGATGAAAGGCTGCTGCTCTACTTTACAGGTGAGATGAGTTTTCGGATGATCTCATCTTAGAATTTGTTGTGGTTTTTTTACTATCTTTTGGAATTTAAATAACATTAAAAGGGAACTTACTGAAAAAAAATTGCTTCAGCAAAAGATAAGAAGGAAACGGCTGAGCTAGTGATTGTGTGCAGAGGCTTCTGCAAAAGGCCCTCCATTGTTAGTTAATGCTGCTGAAACTCTTGGCCATCACTTTCCCTTCCCTCCCCTAACATTTTCCCTATTACACCTGTATTTTCATCTGCATTATGTTTTCCATTAAAATATTATTTTAAAGATTTTGGTGGTAAGCAAAAGGCACCATCACTAAGCACCCTAATTTTAGCGGCGTCCCAATAAAATTAGGGAGTAGGAGAGACCCCAAAATTTTACTTCCACTTCAGAAATTTTGTGGCGATTTTTAAAATGTATGTTGCCACCTTGGTGCCATGTCAACCAAGACACCTTAAAAAGGTCAAAATTTGATAGTGAACCAGAAAATAACCCTTCTCGCGTAAAAGGTGCATGCAACCACATGGTGCATGAACAAAAATCCTTTCGCATCTACAACAAAACATATTCAATTCACTTCACATCACCCGTTATCACTTTGCAAGCCTCTACCGTCATTCCAAGTTGCATGCCAAGGTAGCATTCAATGCTACCTTTGCACCCTTTGCATTTGGTAGTGCACACTAGGGAATGGGAAGATGAACATTCCCATCCCTTTCCACCCTACAACGGCGCCAAAGAGCTCGAAAAGCCAACTATGACAGATGAAATCATGGCGGATTCCTACTCTATCTTGCACTTTCTTTCGAATCACCAATTGGGTCATGGGGTGAGCCCATTTCCATAGTTGTTTGGATCTTTTCTCTGCAAGTTTCATGCAAGCAATACTAGGATTACAAACATATATTCATTATATATTGAGTTGTTTCAGTGCATGTTTAATCTTTTGCTCGGCACAAACTATGTTGATACAATCTTTGGAAATGTCCAAAAAGGGCTTTTTCAAGCATGCACGCAAAACTAATGTTTTTTTTTTTGTGTATAATCGCTTTTCGGTGTTTTTTAATGCCCCATCGCCACAATCTTTGCTATTATGGTGTAGTAAATGTCTAAAAACATGGTTTTTTCACACATGCATCTTATAATTTCAAAATACAGTTATGTTATTGAATGTACAATGCTATTATTGAATATACACTTATATTTTTGGATATACTTTTAAGCTCAATTACTACATCAACTGACAAACTGGTTCAATTCTAAACTAATGTTTTTTCATGCATGCATGCTAAACTAATGATTTTCAATGTATATTCACTTATTTCGGTGCAATTTTTAATCCTTGGTTTGCCATAAACTCTACTAAGACAAGTGTGGTAGCTTGTCTAAAAAAAATAGGGTTGTTTCACACGTGTTTTATAGCTTCAAATTAGAGTCCTATTATTGAATATGCAATGCTATTATTGAATATATAGTTATATGGATATATTTTTGAGTTCAATTACCATAATTGACAAAATGGGTTTTGTTATAAACTAATGTTTTTTCAAGCATGCACGTTGAACTATTGTTTTTAGTGTATATTCACTTATTTCAAAGTGCATTTTTAATCATCTGTTTTCCACGAATTCTACTAATAGTAAATGTCCAAAAATAGGGTTTTTTCATGCATGTGTCTTACGCTTTTATTGCACGTTGAGTGTTTTTAGTGCATGTCTTTATTTTCAGTACATATTGAACTGTTTTAGTGCATGTTATGAAAATACAATGTTGTTATTGAATATACAATGCTATTATTTAATATGCACTTATATTAGCAAATATATTTTTGAGTTTAGTTACCATAACAACTAACAAACGTGTGTTGTTTTGATTAACATTTGGATATATGTGAAAATACATTGAGTGTCGGTCATCATAATAGCTGAAGAATATCTGAATATACATAAGTGTTGTGTTTTTTTCAAGCAGTTAAAACCTAAATATAAATAAGTGTTGTGTTTGTTTATGTAGTTAATACTTGAATATCCATAATTAACTTTATATTGATTTATTGAAGTATACATTGAAATTACTTAACGTGCATTTGAATATATGACTAACTTTTTCATTTTTTACTACACATTCAAACTTTTAATGTACTAAATTTACTAAATGTACACTAAATACAAGTAACTAAATACACCACACCCCAAAATAAATTAGTTTGATCGTCACCGATTGTTGCCTCTTCCTAAGCATTTGAATGATTGAATATACATTGAATATACACCTATAATTATGTCATAGAAATTTGTGTTCAAAGGCAAAATTTACACACATTTATTCAATGTACATTTTGTAGTTTCAGTGTATGGTGATAGTTTGTAGCTACACCTAAACGCATTCAAACTTTGCAATCAGTTTGTTCTGTCACTCTACATGCCTCCTCTATCATTTGTAATTGTGCACCATTGCTCTATTCAATGCTACCATTAGTTGTTGCCATCCATTCATAGCATTTCTTGAGCCATTCTAACTTGCGATGGCACCATTAGGGAAAAAAATCAACATGTCTCGAAGGGTTTCATTGTTGTTTCTTGTTCTATTTTGCTCTCTATTTTGAAATGCCAAGTGAGTCATGAGGTTGGCCTAGTTTTAATTGATTCTTTGATTTCTTCTTTACATTCTTCATGCATTGAGTACATTTCGAGCAAACACAGGATTCCATCCGTATTTTTAATGTGTATTCAATAAGTTTAGTTTGTTAATATATAATGATAAAAAAATCTGAACTAGTAAAGAATGTTTGTCTATACATTGAATATATGTAAAAATGTCCTATACATTGAGAGTTAACATAAGGTGTACATGGCGCTTATTTTAGTATCCGTTTTAATATACATTGGAAAATTAGTGAACATAATTGAATATTCAAGTGTAAATTTGCATTTTTCAACTACAAATGTCTATCTTGGTGTTTCCTACAAATGTGTTTATTGTTCATGGTTTTGTTTTTTGCGAATTCTTTGATAGAAGAAGGTTTAAGAAGGATTGTCTAATTGGGAGGATAGAGGAGAATGTCACAAATGTGTCTTTTGACACCATTAATCTACAAGAAATATTAAGGCTTCTTTCTATAGGTAAGGTCATTTATGATCTTGCTTAGGCAAGTGAATTGTTTTCATTTGCTATGATTATTCTAGAAAAAATGTAAAAAAAGACTTATAAAAAGATAATGCATGTTTGTACACACTACAAAAACTTTTGCTTGTATAATGATAAGATGAAATAAACTACAAATATTTAGGTATGATGATAGATTGGAATAAACTACAATTTTTATGGAATAAACTAAAAATTGCTTACATGTTTTTCAAAAAAACTACATAAATAAGTTATGATCTTTTGCATGAAGGTTATAACTTCTTACATTAAAAAACAGTAACATATATGAATACCACTCACATAAAAAGGTAGCATAATTTAATTACATGTATCATACACATCTAAAGTGTACCAAAGTTCTTCATTTCTATCCATGGTTTTACTTCTTTTGATGTTTGATATTATTCCAATCTCCATGGAGGCATGTTGGTTGAGCTCAACGATGGAATTTGTGGATTGTTTGCATGGCCTAATTGCATTTGGTTAAAAGCAGTGACATGCATAGGATTGGAAGTAGGAAATTGCAAGCTTGTTGTACTTGTTGAAGAAAATTGCATATTACTTACATGAGCAAACTATATTTGTGTTGTTGAAAATTATTTGTGCGCATTTGATTTATAGAAGTAGAGTTGTTGTAGATTGGTAATTGGCCACATTTAGAAAAGTGGAGTGTAAATGTTGTAGAAATCCGTCATAATTGGATGTTGTGAAAGAATAGGATTTTCTAGACAACAAAAACATCTTTGTCTTTACATTTCCATTTCTATCATTTCTTTCTCCCGTTGTAGCTTCTCATGTTATTTTTCTTTTTCTTTTCCTATTATTGGTTAAAAGTGGTGACATGCATAGGATTGGAAGTAGGAAATTGCATACTTGTTGAAGAAAATTGCATATTACCTACATGAGCAAACTACATTTGTGTTGTTGGAAATTATGTTTCTCTTGTTGAAGGAAACTGCATTTGATTTATAGAAGTAGAGGTGTTGTAGACTTGGTAATTGGCCACATTTGGAAAAGTTGGAGTGTAAATGTTGTAGAAATCCATCATAATTGGATGTTGTGAAGGAATAGGATTTTCTAGACAACAAAAACATCTTTGCCTTTACATTTCCTTTTCTATCCTTTCTTTCTCCCGTTGTAGCTTCTCATGTTATTTTTCTTTTTCTTTTCCTATTATTGTCTTATCTTCTCCATTTCCTCCTTTGCTTTTTGTTTCGAGTTTGTTTGCTTCCCTTTTTTCTTGTGTAATGATTTTATTTATCTCTCTCATTGACTTGCTCTTTCTTCCTCACTTTCAACTCCTCTAGTTCCTTCCTCTGTGCTTCTTGTTCACTAAGAAATTTCAAGTAGTCAAACGATGTGAGAATTTGTGACTTTCTCGGTTAATCTTAGAGACCCTTTGTTTTCACTTTCCGATCTCTCCTCGATTCTTTCAATTGGAAGCTTAAGAAAGTTCCACAATGACCTGTTGACTTAGTTTTTACGATTCTACATTACGTGGTTGTTTTACTATTTCTTGTACAAATGTTTGTGACCACTCCAAATCTGAAATATCCAAATGACTATTATCTTCATTTTATCATTCATTACATTCTCCATAGTAGTGAACTATTCCACTTGGCATGTTAGGAGGAGGGGATGGCATGGAAAGTGAAATTTCCTCATTGGGAGGTCAATTGGAATCCCCAAATTTGCAACAACTTCTTTCAACCATTCAACTTGGCTAACTAGTGTTGGTATATTTATCATGTCATCGGTTGTGATAAATTCTTGTGTCTAACTCACATGAGTTGGTGTATTGTTATCTTCATCTTGAACATGAATTTCAACTTGACTGCCTTACTTGATGCGAGAGAAAATAAAACAATCAAACATATATTCACATTTCAAGAGTTTTCAAACATCAACTACACCTTATCTCGCATTAGAGGATCACTCACAACCCAAAAATGGCTTAATAACTGCTATCTTTGATCAAATTTTGTAAAAACTGACTAATATCACCTAAAGGAACTTTACCATCTCAATGTCTTGTTTAACACAACTTCATATGCCACACATAACATCATTTCCTCCATCAAAGAGTTCACTCTTCATGCATACCCAATTTGTACTCACCTTGTTCATTCTTCTCTTCAAGTTTCTTGACTAGCTTCCTTGGCTCACCATACAACTTTTGTGTTTTCTAGCTCCACCAAAGCTCCCAAGACATTTCAACCTACTTGACACTTCAAAACATATTAGATCAACCAAAGAAATGGATTCAAAGCACTCAAAACACCAATATTCATCTCCTTTATTCTACATTTTAGCTCCACCCCTTCAAGCACTTTTTGAAAAAATGACATTTTATGACCTTTGCCACTCATATCCACAATTTGATCACTTCAAATTAGTGTTTAGCCCCCAATCACCTGGAATGATATAAAAACTTCAAAAGATCAATCTTGCACTAATTTATCAAAATTGTCCTTAAGTTACCCTTAAGACAATGCTTTCTTAGAACATTCATGTTTAGGGACATCTATAATAAGCGCACAAAGATCTTTCAACTCCTCTCTAGACCTTCCGCCATGCTCATGGTGTATGCAAAGTTTCAAGTCCTTACTCTTTCATCGGCTTTCTCAATCTCACTTTAGCTCTCAGGCTCTTAAGTTCCCTTCTAGCCACGAGACAACCTTTTGCACCTTCGTATCTTTTCTTGGAGGAAGGATCAAGACAAAAACTCAAGCTTTTCAGACACCCATTAAAGAGTTCTAGGTGTATCTAAAATTTCATGTTTGGGATAAGAGCAACTTCCTTTGGAAAAGGCTCTCCAAATTAGGTCTTTTAGATTGTGTTATAGTGCCTCCTAGCTATTGTCTTCAATATCTCCTACTCCAACTAGTGAAAACCCTAAATTCTTCCTTAATCAACTTGATGACCCATTCACCATGCTTTGTACTAAGTTTCAGATCAAGATTTCATTCCTAGAGGGTTTTAATACACATTTGCCTCCTCACAAAACCCTAATTGGGTCTTTCCTGGCCAAGAAGCTTCTTTTTTTATAACTTCCACTATAACTTAATTGAGCCCTAAAAGCTGTCATGAAGGTTTATTCCAACATTAGATGAAGTATTTCCTTACCAACAAGGGTGGAGGAAATCCAAAACACACTATTTTGCTAGTTTTCCTTCTTGGATACCTAGGTAGGTGACAATTCATAGTTTGAAAGTAAGAACTTTCAAAGTTATCTCTAAGGATACTTGCATGCATGACATAGGTTAACATCCCTACAGGACTTAGCACCTTGTCAACAACTCCACTTGCAACATGTTCCAAAGTGTCCCAAACCTCCAACTTAGTCACAATCACAATCTTGAAGGAATTCCAATATGCAACTAAAATGCCCTAAAGGATTCCATCCTTTTAAACTATCAAGAATATGGATTAATATCCCAAATGCCTTTCAACACGTGTATCAACTTTCAAACACACTAAAAATGCTTAACAAAGACCATTTACAATCACTACATGTTGTCTATCAATCAAGAGCTCATGCACTTCACTGGAACAAAGTATACCAACTTGAGATAAACACATACAAGGTCACATTAACAATTATACCATTGAATCTTCCATGTAATGTGAGGAGAAATCATGGATCCTTGATTGTAAACTTAGAAATGCCCCTGAAAGATAAGATGCACACACACACACATAAATATTCAAATGTAAGTCTTCATACAAAATGCTTGATTCTTCTTCACTCCATAGTTCTCCTCCTCCTCCACATGAGGAATACCTTCTCACTCACTCACCCACTCTCTTATATTCGAATTCCATCTTTACATTTAAAAACCTAAAAGTGTAACTCCTTTTCTAAGAACTATGATGGCTCATTATTGCCTCTTATCCTATTTTAGACATTTTACATTGTTCTCATACATTTCATGACTCACTTTTACTCTTAGAACTCTTCTACATACCCTATAACTCAACAAGACACTCGACAACCCTCATCAACCTCTAGAACTCTTGACATGTCTTTATAATTTCAAATTCCCTTTTTGGAGGGAAATACACAAAGATGAAGAGTTCAAACTCCCAAACCTTTTTATTTGTTTGTAAGGACTCATATGGTCCTATTAAGACTCCTAAAGCCTTCCAACAACTCAAATTGAGCCTATGAACAAAAAAAAAAGCATTTTGAGGTCTTATTGTTCATGCTCCTACATCATTGCTCAATAGAACTTAAACATGTATTCCTATCTTGCTGATTTAACTATGTCACACATACCCCTAATTTTTTATTTTTATCAACTTGATGTTAGCTTGCTTCATCATTTGTTTGTTGAATTTGATCATCTTGTTATTTGATTGCTTCTATTTTTTTGATAAATTGTTCAATTTCATCTTTGTTATAATCAGACCAATGCTCTCCAATGGTGTTTCCTCATCTCGATTGTAGTTGTGTGGGCTCGAGGTGGTCCTTGGTAGGATCGAATTTGTTGTTTTAGCGTCGTGCTCACGATATGAATAATTCATAAAATGAAACAATTAAATGGAGGATAAGAAAAATGGTATTACCTCCTTAAATTAGAACATTAGTTAAAAGATAAAAGTAATTGTGTGTATCCTTTATCGTTGGTGGTCATCTTTCCTAAGGCCAAGAGCACGATTATCTTAATTACAAAAGCTCTAAAATTTCAAGCTTTCGAGACGCTTTACCTTGATGGGAGCAGTCTTTGGGATTTATGGAGTTATTACCACCTTTAAGGTGGTTAGGACTCTTCGACATTTGACGCAAGGTACGTCCATAAATGGAAAAACCACATTAGCTATATCATAATTACCTTTATTAATTTAAGGAAATAAATTACGAGATGTTAGTAACTAACCAGGGCATAATTATAACATATTCAAATTAAATCACGAAATTAACATAAAAGAAGGCTTGTCATTAAATTTTAATATTTCTTTGTTATTCTAGAATCCTCTAAAATATCCAAAGTGAGTAGTGGTGTAACGGTTCTTGGGTCTCCTAGTAATTAGGAGGTCCAAGGTTCAAATCTCAACTCGTGTTAAGTCACCTACTACCGATGGTTTGGATACCCTAGTGATAGGGCACCACGATAATGTGGTTTAATCCGTGGGCTAGCCGAGAGCTTAAACTTCCATCCTTAGATGGTTCCACAGCCGATGTGGGCTGGTGATGCCACAAAGGGCTAGGGCCCTCTCCCTAGGTAACCTCAAAGCAAAAAAATCTCTCCAAACTTATTTTGGAGCTTGAGCCAAACCACATCTCAAGAAGAATTTAATGAAAATCCTTGGGCCTTGTATTTTGGTTGTCGATAAGGAATTAATGAATTTTTGGGTTTTTGTGTGATGCGTACATGAGAGGAATTTAGGAAAATTCTAGTCGAAGAATATTTTAATGATTTATTTTTCTCGGGCATGCAAATTGGTTGAAGAATGCCCCAAATGTGGTTGCATGGGCTATGTTTTGGATGTTAGGGAGGTATGAATTGCTTGCATAAGGTTTTAGTTAGAGGCCAAGCCAAACTCCACAACTTTCCCAGCATCTTCCCTAACATGTGCCAATGCAGAGAGTTTTTTAATAGGTTGTGCCATTCATCCAAGCATAACCGAAAGTGGATTTTTGTCTTGTCTAGAATGTGAACTCTTTGTTGGATGCATATGTAGAATATGAGGGCATACACAAGGCACATATTGTTCAAAGCAAAATACCTCCTTAGCCATGAATGGTTTATTTAAATTGGGACGCCGCATGGAAGTTTGGTTCTCCCCTCGGCGGACATGGAAATTGGTGGATAAAATGCCTAAAATCTGTGTGTGTGGATTGTCGGATGGCTAGGAGTGCACAAAATGGTTTCTATTTGAAAGCGGTGGTTTTTCTTTGTTTCTACAAGCTTATTGTCCAGTGTAAATAGGCTCTTCCTCTGCCAATATTCTCCCTTCTTGCGCCAATGGGAGGTTTGGTGAGCATTTGACATCCATCAAAGCACAAAGGGCAAAATTTTCTTTGTCTAAGGTTCGTGCCACCTCCTCAAGCTCCTTTCTAGGTTTTGTGTCTTTGGGAAAAACGATGGATCAAATTACTTTAGGCATTCATTTCAGACTATGTAATGCCCCCTTTTTAAATAAAAATTAAAATATAAAATACATCGATTTGCACATGTGAGGAAGGAGGAATTTAATGAATATTTTTATGTGCAAATCAATTATAGAAATAAAAGAACAAGTTGACTTCACCTTGGGATAATAAATACATTTTAAAGAGGTGAACCAAGTGACTAAGCAAGTCGCATTTTCTGGGAGACTATTTAATATTTAATATTTAAAAATAAAGTGATTCCTTCTATGCATGGGTCGACTTATATGGGCCACATTTGTTTTAAATCCTATGCATTTAATGTTTGCTTGTTGGATTTGATTTTCAGGTTTATATTAAATAAAGATCCCCTCCTAGAGTATGGCGCCAAAGATGGAGAAGAACCTTGGAGGATGAGCAAGCAAAAGCTATAAAAGAGAGATGGCTACTCCTTTTTTGGCATGTTGACGGTTTATAAAACTTATCTTCATGCTTAGAGAAGGGATGTATGCCCACTTATGATAAAAAAATAAAAGGTGTTTATTAACACCACCATTTGTGAAGTGTGTGTGCCCATGAAAGCTTGAAGTACTAAGTTTTGCAATCATTTCTCATTATATATACAAGGCGCCATTTTTTGGAGATGATATAAGCTTGCTTTGAGGGTTTGGAGTATGATTTTTTGATGAATATCTTTATTTACATGCTGCTGGTTTTTACCTCATAAAGTCGACTTGTTTGGGCATGTGTTAAGGGTGTTTGGGAGTGATCTTTAAGTATTTATAAATCTGTTGTTTGGGTTTATTAATTGCAGATCTGGAACTGCATTTTATTGACTCTTAAAGTGAGAGAAAAGTGCAGAAATTATATTGCAGATTTTACCCTAACCCTAGCGACTGGGTTTGGGATTTTGGGAGCTGTTTTGAGGGGTTTTAAGTATGTGAAAAGATCTGATTTTTATTTCAGATTAAAGCTCATAATTTTCCCTTTTCGCTGCACTTGGTTTCATTCCAAAAGAGTTAATATTTTTGAAGTTATGGATTTTCAAAGTTTCCATTGATTTTCAGCAGTTTTATTTATTATTTTACTTCTACAAAAATATATTGGAGAAAGGAGTATAAATACCAACTGGATTGCCCATCTAAACCCTCACCTTGGCTCACTCCAACCCCATTTGGGTTGTATTGTAGCCGACACTAGGGTTAGTTGAGGTAACCCTAGAAGGGTTTATCTTCTAAGTTGTTTGTTTTTGCAAGTAAATAATAGTATATTATTAATATCCCACAAGGGATATTACAGACTAAGGGAAAGAATTTTTGTTGTGGTTGACCCCTAACAAAATGGAAAAAGGGTTGTGTTTGTTAATTTGGGTGCATGTATGGCTCTCTCAGCTTGTTAAAATTAAAGTGTTGGAGAGAATCTAGTCCATGTATGAGGGACTTTTTAGTGAGAAAATATAGCCATAAGTGGTACCCACTTGTATCTTGGTTATGGGGAGTACCTTCAATATGTTATCTATATTATTACTTCTCTTGGGTTTGCTCAAAAATCGTTTGATGTCCTTGTTGATGGCATTGAAAACAACACTATACAAGCTCATGAAAATTTGTGCCTTGGATCCATTTATACAAACATAGGTGAGCTTCTTGATGATGGTGTTTATCGTAGTCCCATTACTTGAATGATCCTCCATACGAACAAGCACACTACAAATATAATGTTGACAAAGATATGGCATTGCTGAAATTTGTAGATGCTGAATGGGGCCCTGTAGGAAGTTTTAGTTGGTTTAGAACATATAGAACATCAATGAGTTATACAAATTTGTTAATTATTGGTGACAATAAAGGAGTTGTAGCATCATATAAGAAAGCACATGAATTGTTTGATGAAAATCCTCTTCAAAATGTTTGGTCTTGGCAGGAGAAAATAAGAAGATTGGAGCAATTGTGGACAACCATCAACCATCAAAGGCGATGATCAGTAAATTGTGCAAAATAGGTGGTGAGTGCACCAAGTTGGGGGGCCAAAAGGGGGTCTTAAGTGGATGCATTTTTCTAAAAAAAAAAAAACTTCAACTTGTATGAGTTTTTCAAAATAGTTACACTCAAAATTGGAAGATGTAGAAATATGAATCGTAACATTTTGAGTCTAGTTTCTAAGCTACTAAATTTTATTGAAAACAGATAATTTTAAGTGGGTTAAACAACTAAAATACCAATATATGCTCATGTTTTTTTAAAACATAATATAATGACTTTCATGCCCCCACCATTTTTTAGCACCATTTACAATTTTTGAAAACCCTTTGGTAGAAAGATAACTAGGAGCATCTAGTTTGAGCTCCATTTTTTTAGATTTTTAGCGAATATTTTTTTATTTATGATTTTTCTAATACATAAATTTTATATTTTGAAAAACAACGAAGCTTCGATGTGCCCCCTAACTACCTCAAAAATATCAAAAATTAGATTTTTTTTTTTAAATATGTATAGAATTATGCCTAGTTTGGGCTAGTATATATATATTTTATATTTAAATTTGATCACCAAAAAAAAAGATACACCATGAAAAATAAACATATTTACACTTCAAAAAATAGCTATAAAAAGGCATAGTTATAAAATAAATAATATGAAAACCTTATATTAGTCGAAAATTTAGAAAATTATATTTTTAGAAAGAAGAGACTCGCTCTATGTCATGGTATAATATTTTTAAAATGGATCGATTGTTTTATTTTGATTTAGCATAGAGGAAGTGTCATTTTTACATTTTCTTGTAAAAACTCGTTGTTTGCTGTGTTTGTGTAGGTCTATGCCTCGGGTTTGGTGATTCAACTAGATCCCAAGCCTTCGAGGCATGGCTTGGGAAAAGAAACAAAAACGCATACGCGTTATATACACATACACATTTTTGTTTGTTTTATATATTGTGGCCCCCCAACGTCCCTTTCATCTCTTTCACGGGAATTCTACAAACATTCTATGTTGTCTGCAATATTCTCTACATTCTTGTATGATTTTTTAGTGTTTCATTTTGTCCCCTACCCCACTAGTTGATGTTTTCTAATCATGGGTGATAAATGTTGAGCTAAGGATAAGAGGAAAGTCAAGAATAAGACATCATGGAAGAAAAGAGATTAAAGAGAAGAGAATATAAAAACTTCGAAGCGGGGCAAGGTACATCCACTATATCAAATGTAGCTAATGTATTAGAAAATTGGAGATGAAATACATAATGAAAATGTAGAGAATAATGATTTTGCAATGAATAATGATATTAAATTGAATGATAATGTTGGTATGGATGAAAAATTGATATGAATCCAATTGTTGAACCCTTACTTGAGAATCCAAATGTTAACCCCGAAATTTGTATGAAAATGTTGAATGAAAAAGTAACCTTGTAAACGAATCTTCACCTTAAGAACACCTCCTTCCATTTCACGAAGAAAACCAATTCACTTAATTAAAATTGATGAAAACATTATAAAACTAATGCCTAACAAAATGTCTAAAAGAAATGCGTGAAAAAAGCTAGTGGAATTTGGGATAATTACTTTGAGAATTTAAATGACACACAAAGATGTTAATTATTTATTTCATTGATAAAATTAATTAAGATGAGACTTATAATGAAGACCTAGGGTTAAGAACATCTAATGTTGTTGATCAAAATGCGTCAATTGTTGAAAACATACATAAAGCATACCAAAATGTAGGTGACAAAAGACGCACCAAAGATAGTAATGTTATATGACGTGCACTAATTAATTATATATTAAGTGATAAAATGGTTAATAAACGCTTGATTAGAAAAACAAGTAGTGCTTTGAAGCTAAACGTAAGAAAAATAATAATGAAAGCAATAGGGAGACGTAAATGTCTTGAGTTAGTCAATAACACTAACTATTAGGCTTTCTCTAGCAGAGACTTCCACGAAAGACAAGAATACATCGATATTCTAAAAGAATTAATTGTAAAATTTTGGAATGAAAACACAAAGGTGTCACCGAATAGAAGAGATACAAGTAAAAAGAAGAATAAGTTCTCGTAATCGTGAATTGTGTGCAAAATATTTCTTAGATATGACTCAAACAAAATTGTTCTCTAAGTTTAAAAATGAAAATTCATAAATTAACATTAGCAAAGATTCTTTAAAATGAGCAAACTCTTCTATGTGAAAATCAATCACTCACGTACCACTTGTTGCAGACATCATGTTGAATTTTAATGCATTATGATGTTTTTGTCAAATACGTTGTATTTTGCATACTAACATCATGTTGCAGGAGTGTGAAATAAATGTTCCACAAAAATCTTCAAGGGAATTTATTTCGACAATATTTTGTGAAAAATCAACAAGATAATTTTTTTATAACAAAGCATGTTTGGATGGAATGTGCAATGTATGCAGTGGCTTACCAAATCTGAAAAGTTATATCCACGAGGAGAGTACATATTCAATAGAAAATAATTGGTTGATTTCACCAAATATAAATTGGTGGCATATCAATTAAAAGATAGAAAAGAATCTAAGAGGTGTGAGCTTGTTACAAAACAATTACCTGTATTAGAATATATGGTCAAATTCAGAGATGAACTTTTTTATGAGTATGCAAGGCACACACATAGAGTTCGATGGTTGGATGAACAATTCAAGTTAAGAAAGGACACATTCCCACTTAGTACTATTGTTTGAGTGAGTTGACTTCACAAAGAATTATACATTATAGCCACAAATTGAGGTTCAGTCTCAAAATTATAACTCAATGTAAGTTTCTATTTTCGTGCATATAACATTCATGCACTCTCCTGAAAACATTGAGCAAGATCGAAAAATATTAAGAGAGTATCATTTCTACATCAGTGATGATCGGATACATTCTACAAAATATGTATAAGGGTGTTTCCAGTTGTTTTATGCGAACTTGAATGAGAGGAACATTAATTTTGATCAACATTACATTTGGTTGGACAACTGCACATCATAATTCAAGAATGCACGGATGTTTTATTAGCAAGCAGGATGCACAAAGAAACAAATGTACAATATATCTAGAGTTTTACCGAGGCGGGGCATGGAAAAGGAGAAGCATGATGATGCAAGAGCATGTGTGAAAAGAGCACTTGCAAGAGAGGAGTTAAAGTTCAAGGATGGTACTAAATTTACTGAGATGCTGAAAAAAACATTGTTGATTGGTGTGTCAAGAATATGGGCCATAAATCTCAAGAGAGATCAATGGTTCGTAGATATTTTTGGTTGATAGAGCAACAACATCCGACAAACTTTGAAGATTGTATGACGATTGGGCATGATCAAGTGATATGCACGCATTCCGTAGTTGAGATGCAAATGCTTGGACTATTTATACTATGTGCATGACATGTTTTTGTATATCATGCATTGATTTTACGTGGAATGAATGTGAGTCATGAAAGTGAGTGGATGAATGGACTTGTAGACCTTTAATTCCACTCAACACACATCAAGTTCTACAAGCATTACAACTTTAGGTCTTGAGATCAAATGACAACATCACCCGACTTTGACCAAGTCTCGATTTAGTGCAACAAAGGTACATGCATATATGTACATGCCATGTTTTAGATTTATAAATTATTAAATGGTCAACTCTTAATGTATTTATAAATTGACTGAACAATTTTACTTTGTGATACATAGGGCACGTTTTTGTAGTTATTGCGATGAAATTTAATGAAGAGGGAACATACTACTTATTTCATTGTGTAGAGGGGAATTTTTTTGACTTCCATAGTCATTGATGGTGAAGACCTTGAGTATCCCACTAGATTAGTGGTAGTCATTGGAACTTGGCTTTGACGATATCCTATCAAAAAATTAAACATTTGGTTGTTTGAAGACTATGAAGTACATCGGAAGATACTTCACTATTCACATTTGGTCCTTGCAACAAATATTAAATTGATCAAATATCGAGGTTGGCCATCAAACAAAAATCTGTGGAAGGTTCGTGAATCAGATCATGAAGTAATTCTTTCTACTGTCAAGAATAGAGTTAATCCTTGTGGTTTATTGGATTGAATTTGTAAAGGTATGTTCTTCATGAATTTAATTTGAATATTTACTTAAATGATTTTGTTTAAATTTTGTATGATTTAAAATTCTATTTAATTGCTTACTAACATGTTTATGTAGGTTAGTGGTGCCAAAAAGCTTCCACCTTCATGTGGTTGGCATATCGAGAGAATTTATTATTCTCAAGTCAAGCTAAGAAAACTTAAATATTAGAAAGGAACAACAAATATAAATTCTCATTTCACCACCTATATTGTATAAATATCTTATTAAAATTCTCATTTCACCATTTATATTGTATGAACCACCTATATTATTGGGTGATTGGTGATGGACAACCTTACATTGACTCGATCCGAATGGAGATGGAGAAAACCGTGAGAGCTTTCGTAGTGGGCCCCGACGTGGAGTTGTCGGATCCGACGTGACGTCTCATAGGTGTCATGGAGTCCGAGAAATCACCCGTTGAAGATATGGCATGATTGGGCCTCACGGCTCTTAAGCGACTATGCCTAGATGGGGTAGCCCAAAAGCACAGGGAGCGTAGGGAACCAAAATGAATGCTCCACTAGTGTTCACCAGCAACCCTGACGTGTTGGCGTAGTTGGTTTGGTCCCACAAACTCCGTTTGCAAACTACATCGTCTCTGACCCTATCATACTCGACTCGTGGTTGACCGCACTATTTCTCGCGTTTGCAAACAATAGGACAATGAGAGAACCGAATGGAGACAGAAAATATCGCGAAATACTTTGTAGTGGGCCCCTATGTGGAGCTCTCGGATTCGACGAGACATCTCTAGTGCCACTGAGTCCGAGAAATCACTTATCGAAGATATAAGGTGTTTTGGTATCGGGCTCTAAGAGACTACGTCCAACGAGGTAGCCCCAAAGCACGGGAGCGTAGGGAACCAAAAAATCCTCCGCAGTAGTGTTCACCATGCCACCATTTGGACGTGTTGGCCCATACATTTTGGTCCCTCACGATAGCGTTTGCAAACTATAACATCTAGCATCCTTACATTGATTCAGATCGCACTATTTCTCGCATTTGCATTGCAAACAACAAGAGCAAAGAGAGAACCGTATGGAGACGGAGAAAACCGCAAGAGAATTTTGTAGAGGGTCCCCGACGTGGAGTTTTCGGATACGATGAGACATCTCTAGGTGCCATGGAGTCGAGAAATCACCCGTCGAAGATATGGCGTGTTTAGGCCTCGGGGCTCTTAAGTGACTACGCTCGGAGCCAGGGTAGCTCGAAAGCATGGGAGTGTAAGGAACCAAAATGAATGCTCCACTAGCATTCACCAAGCCACACCGACGTGTTGGCATAGTTGGGTTTGGTCCCACGACATTCCGTTTGCAAACTACACCCTCTGACCCTCTACACCGACTCGAGGCCGCACTATTTCTTGCGTTTGCAAACAATATAACAATGAGAGAACCGAATGGAGATGAAAAAAACGCAAGGGCTTTCATAGTGAGCCTCGACATGGAGCTCTCGTAGATTTGACGAGACATCTCTAGGTGTCATGGAGTCTAGAAATCACCCGTCAAAGATATAAGATGTTTTGGTCTCAGGGCTCTTAAAAGACTACGCCCGAACGAGGTAGCCCAAAAGCACGGGGAGCATAAGGAACCGAAAAAATCCTCCAGTAACGTTCACCATGCCATTTAGACATGTTGGTCAGAGGGTTCGGTCCCACACGCTACTTTGTTTGCAAACTACACCCTCTGACAGCCCTATACTGACTCAAACTGCACTATTTCGTACGTTTGCAAACAATAGGACAACGAGAGAACCAAATGGAGACGGAAAAAACTGCGAGAAACTTTCGTAGTGGGCACTAACATGGAGCCGTCGAATCGATGAGACGTCTCTAGGTGCCACGAAGTCCAAGAAATCACCCATCGAAGATATGGCATGTTTTGGTCTCAGGGCTCTTAAGCGACTATGCCCAGATAGGGTAGCTCGAAAGCACTGGGGAGGATAGGGAACCAAAGCAAATGCTCCACTAGCGTTCACCAAGCCACCCCGACGTGTTAACATAGTTGGTTTGGTCCCACGAGCTTTTGTTTGCAAACTACACCCTCTGGGAGTGCTGCACTGATTCAAACTGCACTATTTCATGTGTTTGCAAACAATAGCACAACGAGAGAAATGGATGGAGATGGAGAAAACCGCGAGAGGCTTTTGTTGTGGGCCCCGATGTGGAGCTCTCGGATTTCTAACGAGACATCTCTAGGTGCCATGGAGTCCGATAAATCACTTGTCAAAGATATGATGTGATTGGGCCTTAGGGCTCTTAAGCGACTATGCCCGAATGAGGTAGCCCAAAAGCATGGGAGCGTAGAGGAGCCAAAATGAATGCCCTACATACCGACTCGTTTGCAAACGACACCCCGCACTATTTTCACCACGTTTTTCGCAAACAATAAGACAACGAGAGAACCAAATGAGAGACGAAAAAAATCGTGAGAGGCTTTCGTATTGGGCCCGACGTGGAACTCTCGAGATCCGACTAGACATCTCTAGGTGCCATGGAGTCGAGAAATCACCCGTCAAAGATATGGCGTGATTGGGTCCTAGGGCTCTTAAGTGATTATGCCAGGACTTCAGAATGCTCAGCATTCACTGTGCCACCCCAACTATTTCACGCATTTGTAAATAATAGCACTATTTCGCGCAAAGAATGGATGGAGACAACAGAAAACGGATGGAGAGCAGGCCAATTTCGTAGAGGGCTTCAACATGGAGGTTTTGGATCTGACGAGACATCTCTAGGTGCCACGGAGTCCGATAAATCACCAGTCAAAGATATGGCGTGATTGGGCCTCAGGGCTCTTAAGCGACTATGCCCGAACGAGGTAGTCCGAAAGCATGGGGAGTGTAGGGAACCACCAATGTTCAATGATTTTGCCATAAGATGCAACTATGTAGACTATGAACTTAGTTTTGTTGGGGAGACCAATGTTCCAACTATTCATTTTGAAAGAATGAATATCTTCAATCAAATAGAGAATGAAGAGCCTAATTTTTTTGGACATTACAAAAGGTTGTTTGTGCCCAAAAAGAAGCCGAAGGCCATATAAATATTCAGTCTTTAACTTTAGATGACAATGAACATCGTGAAGAAAAACAATTAGGTGAAGATGTCACTATGATTCAAGAAGAAATGCCTCCTGAAAGTCATAAAGAGTCAATTTGATTACCCAAAAACATCTGGAAGAACTTAAAGAGAAGATACGAGCGGAAGAAAAGGAAAAATGGGAAGCGTGGAAGGATCACAACTTAATTGGAATGGAAGATCTATGTGATGTTGTCGATAAAATCATGGATAATCTTAAGGACAACATGCCAAGTTGATTATTTTTATTAATCCCAACTGCTTCAACTTCACAAATCAAACCAAGTAGTTCGAAAAGAAGCATACTGACAAGAAAAACTGTAATGAAGTATTGATAATTGAGCGTTGTCGCTTAAGAGCCCCGAGGCCCAATCACACTATATATTTGATGGGTAATTTCTCGACTCGTGGCACCTAGAGATGTCTTGTCGATCCGAGAGTTCCACGTCGGGGCCCCCACTCGCGGTTTTTTCCGTCTTCATCCGGTTCTCTCATTGTTTTATTGTTTTGCAAACGCGTGAAATAGTGCAGTTTGAGTCGGTGTAGGGCTGCTAGAGGGTGTAGTTTGCAAACGAAATCTCGTGGGACCGAACCGTCTATGCCAACACGTTGGGTTGGCCAGGTCAACACTAGTGGAGACTTCGTTTTGGTTCCCTATGCTCCCCATGCTTTCGGGCTACCCCGTCCGGCATAGTCACTTAAGAGCCATGAGGCCCAAATATGTCATATTTTTGACGGGGGATTTCTCGGACGTCGTGGCACCTAGAGACGTCTCGTCAGATTCAAAAGCTCCATGTTGGAGCCCACTACGAAATCCTCTTGTGGTTTTTTCCATCTCCATTTGGTTCTCTCGTTGTCTGTTGTTTGCATACGCGTGAAATAGTGCAGTTTGAGTCAGTGTAGGGCTGCCAGAGGGTGTAGTTTGCAAACGGTAGCATGTGGGACCGAACCGTCTCGGCCAACACATCTAAATGGCTTGGTGAACGCTGGCTATGTGTAGGATTTTTTTGGTTCCCTATGCTCCCCGTGCTTTTGGGCTACCTTGTTCGGGCATAGTCTCTTAAGAGCCTTGAGACCAAAACACGTCATATCTTCGACGAGTGATTTCTCAGACTCATGTGGCACCTAGAAATGTCTCATTGGATCCGATAGCTCAACATCGGAGCCCACTATGAAATCCTCTCACATTTTTTTTTTGTTTCCATCTGGTTCTCTCGTTGTCCTATTGTTTGCAAACACGTGAAATAGTGTAGTTTGAGTCAGTATTGGGCGCCAGAGGGTGTAGTTTGCAAACGAAGCTCATGGGACCGAACTATCTACACCAACACGTCGGGGTGGCTAGGTGAACGTTAGTGGAGGCTTTGTTTTGGTTCCCTATGCTCCCCTTGCTTTGAGGCTACACCGTCCGGGTGTAGTCGCTTAAGAGCCCCGAGCCCAAACACACCATATCTCCGATGGGTGATTTCTCGGACTTCCGTGGCACCTAGAGACATCTTGTAGATCCGATAGTTCCACATCGGGTCCCACTACAAAAGCCTCTCACGGTTTCCTCCGTCTCCATTCTGGTTGTCTTGTTGTCTTATTGTTTGTAAACACGTGAAATAGTGCGGTTTGAGTCATTGTAGGGCTGCCAAAGGGTGTAGTTTGCAAATAGTAGCATGTAAGACCGAACCATCTAGGCTAACACGTCCAAATGGCATGGTGAATGCTACTGGAGGATTTTTGTTGGTTCCTACACTCCCATGCTTTCGGGATGCCTTTTGAACATAGTCTCTTAAGAGCCTCGTGACCAAAACACGTCATATCTTCGACAGATGATTTCTTGGACTCGTGGCACCTAGAGATGTCTCGTTAGATCCGAAAACTCTACGTGTATTTTTTAGGTATACATACAATGTCATGCTACATGGCATACAAAAACAATATCATGTGTAAGACATATATTTCCTACTCATTAAAATTTATCCCTCTCTTGGCCTTGCTCGAAGAAGGCCCTCCTTAGACTATATTTAAGTTGGAGATCAATGAGATGACTTTGGATTGTCCGAGCCCATGCTTTGAGTCCTCTCTTGTGAATACTCGCTTGTAGATGAGCCCGTAAATGCAAACAATATTTTTTTGTCAAAACTTAATTTATGTATGTTTTCAACATGTATTTAAGGCCATGCTAGAATGAAAGTATTAACATAAATACACAAACTTACTTGCAAGTTGTCGATCACACCGAATTTCCATCTCACGCTCAGATGAGTCATCAAGAGCTCTTGCAGTACGGATGGGGGTACGAAGATGACAAGATGGAGGAGTCCATGCCCTCGAAGTCAAAATAGAGGGGGTTGAAGTTCCTTACATACACATAAGATCGAAAATCTAACATCGAGAATGAGCGAAAATAGAGCTAAGTACATGTATCCACATAATGACAATATTTTAACTAATTTTATCAATATAGAACTATTGTTTTTACCCCACCACGCTTGTGAATCAAATGAACAGCGTTACTTACACATCGCAGTAACTCCGCATATACACAACAAAGGACATTATTAACATAATTTAATAATTCTACAATGAAAGACATTACTAACATGTAATTTAACATAATATGAATTACATGAGAAATTTAACAAAATTTACGTGTTGTTTGAATACCTCGGTGAGTTCTACATAGATGAAATCGCAGCAAGGCTGTGTAGATTTTATTAATCCCTTTATCTACTGTATTGCACGGTACCCAAAGAGATGGTGGGGTGTCGAGTGAAGTCAACATCTTTATCAAACATGTATATCACGTGAGTTAGATGGACATGCAAGAACATACATATATATACTAATACTAATATATGTATATGTATATGTATATGTATATGTGTATGTGTATGTGTATATATATATGTATATGTATATGTGTATATATATATACATACATATATATACATGCAAATACTAATACACACACACACACACACCACACCACACACACATGTATGTGAAAATTTTACATAATTAACATTCTAAATTACCTCCGTGAATGTATGTGTGTGCATGGTCCTCGCCACTGTGATCGGGATGAAGATGCGCCTCCCGCTTTGTAATATCAATGCATGTACACGTACAAATACAATTATTTAAAAATTTTAACATATATAAGTAAATCGGGTACTCCAAAATTTTTGTAACACACATAACAAAACATAACAAATTTACTGCGAAGGTGATGTCGATGAATGTAATCTAAATGTCTCACTCAAAAGGACATATGACATAGTGACATTATCGTGTTCACCCCTAGCACTAGGTGCACAAAATCAGTACACATGAAAGTATCGTCCTCCTCGGGCCCCAAACATATGCTACCACATGACGAGCAAAGATGTGGCCTTATGTTAGTACTCCCTGAGGGAATACTTTGTGTACCTCCATGAGCATCTAGCTTAGAAATCTCCCTCGTATGTCGAACAAGGGTCGCAAATAGCCCCTGAAGCGCATGGAGTGTATCAATCTCTACTGTCTCCTTCATTGCTTGAGGGACAATCTCAGTGTGAGGGGGCTTTGTGCGAGGAATCTACTCCTTTGAATAGATGCACATTGTGCACCTAGTCGATCCGTGCATATCCTTTTCCTCGGCCCTCGAATTCTCGGAAATCAAAATAATTTGGGATCTCGTTGAGGATAAACTTGCAATAGAGTTTAGAAGAAAGTATAGTGGCACCTCATTCTTATTACAAGGTGGAAAATCAAACACCATCCACCATTGGTCCCAAAAATTATTTTTAATCAAATTATTATTGCACCAATGGATGGGAAATCGTTTACATGTCAACGGAACAGGAAAATTAGTGCGGGGTCCGTGAATAAGGCGCATATGAGTTCTTTTGAAATTTATTTTTTTCTTTACATCCACATATGACAATTTGTTGGAATAATAAACCCTACAACCCTCTCGTAAGTTGTCCAACGATCAATTTGCCCTGTTGCCGCGTCAATTTGAACAAGTAATGCCTCTAATGTGTTTTGAAAGAGAGGTGTGGTGGGGGTTTGTAGATTGTGCATCTCTCATTGTTTTGATTAAATCCTCAATTTCAGTTTTGTTTTCAACTATTTGGGTTTGCTAAATCTTCTTGACTACCCGAGGGATGTTGAACAACCGTGGGAGTGTCGGGAGGGATGATGGGAATAATGAGGTTTGGTTGTTTGATTCCCTCGACCTCTAAGCTCGTAACAATAAAAATATGTATTCAATTCAAATTTTAATCTATAATTATCATATTTCAATGCAATTTTGAGAAAATAATTGTTCTACCTCTTCTCCATGGCGCCATCATCGATTCAGATCTTCCTGGTGATCCAGAAATGATCCTTTGAGCTTGAGATCCAGCTGAATGAAAAAATGTGAGGGCACGATTAATCTTTGAAACTCGCATTTGAGGGAGGCAAAATGATAGAGGCTCGGGCTTGGTTTTTATTTATATAATGTATACGCGTTATGCTTTGGTGATTCGAAAAAAAATTAAAACGTGTATGCGTTTTTTTTTCCAGATTCTTGTCCGCTTTTTGGCCCCCCAACTTGGTGCACTCACCAAGTATGGATTTCCTCTTCTTATTACATTTAAATTATGCACTTTATTGTGTTCTATGTGGTTGGGTTTCAATATTGTGGATCATAGAAAACATATCTTGAACGAAGGTTACAAGTTTTACCGTTCGAAAACCTTTAGAAACATAGAAAAATTAGCCTCAGAAATTGTGCGCATGGAGCGCCACACCCAAATGTACTGTGAATCCAAAACTTCTATTTTGATCCCTGGTAACATAGGACACCGTGGGGAAACTTAACTCAATTGTTTAAATTCTTTTAATGCCTTTCCAAGTCGAGTCTCGAAGCCCATTTTAATATTTTAGCCACTTGTGGTGACGATCTCATTTTAATAAAAGGTCGTCAATTTCGAGCTTGCGCAGATGCCTCCTTGTTCGATTAGAACGGAAAACTACCACCACATACCTCTAAACTGCCAATAGGAGAATTGGAACTGACTCTCAATTATGCAAAACTCTATCGGGATTAGTTTTTGAGTGGGTTTCAAGCCCTCGCGATCGTGTGTGATAGAAATTTTTAGTTGTGTTTACGATTATCAGCCCCAACAATACCCTTGTAACTTGAGCCTTGTTTTCCGTATTCGAATCCATCGAATGCAATGAAGTCTTTGTATATAGGGGAATAAGTAGGATTCATCCAAAATTGTGCTTGAACTCAAGATGAGTGTTTTCAAGACCCAGTTTTAAAGCATTTTTACGATTTTGGTCATTTTTCTCAACTTGCTACTCTAGCTAGAAACTCCTTCTGAGGGTCTTGTTCGACCTCTAACCACACGAGAGACCCTTCTCATATTATTTCAATGCTATGTAGAGTATTATTCCATATTTTATCTTGCATGAATGGATTTAGAAATGTATGGTGTTTTTCTCTCTCCTCCTCTTTCTAGAAATGACTATGGTACTTTGGTTGTATTCAAAAACCTAAGTGAAATGGAAACTATAAATTGGTTGAAATGAAATTAAAATAGATATGAAATGCAAATGGTTATGACATTATGAATGGAAAATAAAATGTCAATTAACCTTCTCTCATCCTTACTCTCTCTTTCTAGAATCCAAAACATAAAGTGCAAATGAATGTGAAAGTGTGAATGTGTGAGGAGAAAACTCTCTTCTTCTCTCTCCCTATCTCTACCTCTCTCTACTATTTATTTGAAATTGTTCGAAACGATGAATGTGTGGATTTATGCTTGAGTGTATGGGATTTCCATACCAATTTTAGGACTAACGACTCATGTGGTTGAGGTGCTCTGGACAATAGGAGAAGTACAATGACACTTGTGTCTTTTATTAACGTGTTGTCTGAAAGCAATGTAATTTTATAGAGTATATTAGCGATATTGTTTGAATAAAAACTTTATTCATTGTTTCCATGATGTGTTCAAGCTTGTTGCTTATTGGTGAAATGTACTATTTATGTAGTTGTACTTTGCATTATTAACTAATTCCATGCTTAGTCATATTTCATTATATTTGGTTAGGTAAATGAGGTTATTGTATAATGTTGCAGTGGAAAATGATGTAAGAGGATCCCTTTTATTATATCCAAATCATCATCAAGAGAATGAAATTGAAATCTTGTTATTTAAAACTATTTGTACCATCATAACCTTGGATGTGATTGTACCAAAAAATTGTTGGTAGTAATATGGTAATGGCATAATTCATCTATATGCTAGTGGTGTATGGACCTAGGAAATCTCTTAGCTTTCAAAGAAAATTATAACTTGTATGTGTGTGTTTCCCTTTTGGGTGAAGCGTCAACCAAACTTATAGTTTGAAATATCAACCCTAGTGGTATGGGATGGTCCCCTGCATCTCTACGCCTTAGAAATGGAAGTGTTTTCCTTACCTTTGATTATAGGAACACCTTTGAGTTTTGAAGGTCTTGGGGGAATTCGTTGTTCAACGCTAGCTTTGGCTTGTAGTCGGGCATAGGTCCCTTGGGGTAAATAGGAATAAATTTAAAACTAATCCCAAGACCTTTTGAGAATAATTTGTGTACATAAATTTGTATCTAAACCTTAGTAGGTGGGATTGTTAACGTTAGGATGTTGGTCGCTAGATTGGTGACAATTGTGATTTGTTCCTTACCCCTTGCCAAGTCTCCTTTTTCTAACATTAAAGATAATATGAGATATCTCCTTTGAGAACATGATATTCTAGAACAATAACTTTGACTTGAACACTAACCACATGTGACCCTTTTGTATCTTATAAATGCTCCCAATCATTTCTATCTTCAAGGTGTACCACAAACCTAAGTTTAGCTTAAGATTCTCATCTTAACGTCATGAGATTTTTTCCCGTAATGAAATCTAAGTGAAATGGAGAGCGACCATGCTCTTTAAGAAACGTACCCATAGTCTAAGAGGGAGTGTTGGGTGACGTATGTGTTCAAAATGTTAGAACTAACTTTGGGTTTTGCAAATTAATGGAAATTGAAATATGAAACAATTAGTGTACACTTTTATAGGATATTCGCAAAAAGTGCTTTTCATAAAAGGAATTTGTAACTTACTTTTGTTTTGAGAATGTACCCTTGTGATGTCGGGCTATGAATTATAAGTACCATGGAGATTATTTTGCAGCCTATTAAATCTTTCTTGTGATATGAAGGTAGATGTGTTTTGACCCTCTCAAAAACAAATCTTTGAGAAGGCATAGTTTCTAATTTTTGGGAATCAAAACTTAATGTGTAAATGTTAAGAAACTTCTAGTAAGCAATCAAGTTATATGATGTGTTCACAATTATACAAACAAACTAAATTGGATGAAACTAGTATAAGCTAAGTGATAAGCAAACCAAAAGGAATGTGGTCTCCAAAAAGGAAAATGCATGCTTTCACGTTAAGTACTCCCTATTGCATTGAGGTTAAATAATGAAATATGAATATAATAAAGATGTAACCTAAAAATTGTGGTAATGTGGAAGGTGGCCATGGGTGATATGTAATTCTTGGTTGGGTCATGGTTTTTTACCCGTTGTTATAAACACGTGTCTTTGAACTACATTTTGTGTTGTCTTGTTATTTGCATAAATTGCATGTTGTATGAAGGGGTTCATGTTGGTGTAACATTACATGTGGTGTCATGAAAACCCTTTTGAGTCTTTTGGTGTCGCACATTTATAACAAGTAATGAGATTAAAAAAATCATGGTATATTTTAGTCTTGTGTTTGGACCCTACGGTGGGTGCTACAAGTGGTATTAGAGCTAAGGTTCATACTCTTGAACCTCGGGGAATTTTTGTGTTGTGATGGACTATGCATGATGGTGGATGAGTTGGAAGAGTAATTTGTAAATTTGTTGCGATGTGTCAAACTTGTAATTGTGATAATGTGAATGCACATGTTTGAGTGCATATTACTAATGAAAGTTCACATGCACTCTCTCTCTCTATCTCGTGTATTTAATGTGAATTTCAAGTGTGTTACCACCTTTGTGTGTAAAAGTAATGTCATTGTGGACTACGAGGCATTGTAATGTTTCATGTTCCAGTGATATTGTATATGTGGAACAACGTGTTGCATGACAAATTACTTTGTAGTGAAATATGTCACATTGTAAATATCCCCATTGTGTTGTATTGTATTATGGTGTTATGTCACCATGTTGCGTTGTATTGGAATGTATGGCATGATGTGAAATCCTTATGTTTGTGATATATATGTACTCATATTATTATGTGATAAATTCTGATTATGAATTAGGGGCATATGGTGATTGTCATGACCCCTAATGTATTGTACTCGCACTCTTAGTGCGCTATGTGGAAATGTTACGTGTGATAAGACATAAAATATTATTATGTTACCCCCAAAAATTTTACCACGCGTAAGACGCTATGGTTCTGTGCATATGTTTTTTGTGTTAGTAATGTAGTTATGTGTATGTTGTATACTCTACACTAACTGACCCTAAGGGAAGCAATTTGTAAAAGTATATGTATGGAGTGAGAAAAGTGGACCATTGGCCATTTGACTTTAGCTGAGTACGACCCAAGAAGTGGAGTCTAACCTAGACTGAAAAATCCACTTCTATTTGTTTGGTATGAATGGTGCTAATTGTAGGAGCCATGCATATTGTGTTGTGCGGACACCTTAAGCTCAGTAAATGACAACCTATACCTCTTTATCTCTCTCTGTAACTAGTTGTCTTATAGACAACCTTGTGTGATTACGACGTGTTGAGCCTTGTGGGAGTTTGGAGGTGATGATTCCGACAAAGACTATGGCAGTACATGATTTTGATCAGTTATTATTTATATTTTGTGAGTTGAGGCTCGATATTCGAGTGCCAACAACTCGATGAGTACCCCTTTGGTGGCCACAAAAGGGCCACATAGTGATTGTAATGTGATATTTCTATGTTTGTATTTTATTTGTAATTGACATTCTTCTCTCTTTTCTTGTAAGAACCAACAATTTTCTTGAGTGATGTATCTTTAAATCTTTGGGAATTTAATTGGTTTTGTGCTAACAAGAGACTTTTATATTACTACAACTGTTTAGTCATTTATTTAGCTTAGTTTGAAACTTGCTTTTGGAGATTAAATTTTTCTAGCCTATCCCAAGGCTTGGGATTTGTTACCACTTGGCATTTGAATATGATTGTTATGTTCGTTCTAATGTAATATTGAACAACATGTTACCCGACCTCAATAAAATGGAGAAATAAGGTGATGGGACCAGGGTTCATTTTAAGAGACCTCTTGGAAATCGGAGGTGGAAAATACCTGGCGAATATCCTCGGAACCGGTTTCACGGGAAGGTGAATTTTTGGGGGTTGTATGCAAAATTTTCACCTAATTTTTAAGTGGTGTTACTGTAAGGCTAAAGACGTGCGAAAAAAATCTTCTCATCGTGCATCGCAGCCTCTGCCCTTTGGTCGCGCGACAAAAAATCTCAGTGTCGTGTGTCAACAAACTCTCTGTCGTGCATCTACTTCCTCTGCACTCCTATCGCACATCAAAAACTCTCCCTATCGCTCATTAACAAACTCTCCCTGTTGCACGTCAAAAAACTCTCTGTCGTGCATCCGTAGCCTCCACTAGTAGTGTTGAATAATCTAGGATTATATAGGGGATAGTTTCAAGGGTAGGCGAAGCCGACCCCTAAAAAAATTAAACTGTAATTCTTAGGCGAATGTGTCACCGAGCACTAGAAAATTTTCCTTCTCAAAATTTTCAAAAATGGAATATTTTGCCATAGTATGAATATTTGCCACTAAAATTATCCCTGGACGGGACTCTTGGTGAGTGACCCGATATGGAGAAATAAGGAGATGGGGCTCTATGGTGAGTGACCCAATATGGAGAAATAAGGTGATAGGGCTCTTTGGTGAGTGACCCGATTTGGTTTTGGCACTATGATTCTTTCTCTATTGGGAGGGATATGGAGTGGTTTTGGAAGGCTTTTGGAGTTGTGTCGAAATGTCTTATTCTTATCTTGAGACTATGTTTCATTATGTAAAAATATAAATTCTTCCTTTGTGACATCTTATCATTTGACATTCTTGCATATCAAGTGAATATATTTTGTATTGTGAGACATGAGCTTGTTAAAACCTTGACACTATACTTAACCACCATGAGAAAAAGTATGAAAATGACATTGTGTAAAACAATCCCAAAAGGAAAGGCTTGTAACCTTTCATTCTTACAATGTCTTGCAAGACAAAAATAACCTCCTATATTGGAAAACCACTAATCAATATTTGAGATGGAAAGATTCTTTTCATGTTAAAACAAATGGAACTAATCGTAGATCATACTCTTTGCCTTATAGTCCTATAATATGTCTTTTCTCTCTTAAGTTATCACCACATGTGTAAAATAAACTATTACCTTTGACCCTTCAACTCGTTGCAAACAATGAAAACTTGATGACTTTTGGTGTTTGATTATTTTGGTGTATGATGGTGAATTTTGTTGTTCATGATATTGGGAGTCACTGAACGTATCTTTCTAGCATGTTCCAAGGTGACTGCTAGCATGGCATTTGAATTTAATCGAGGGCTCCACCATGTTATTGACAGACTTTAACATTACAAACAAAAATCTCCGGCCTCTTTTCCGTTAGACATTGCACTTCCCGATAACCTGCACCCAACAATATATTTAATTTTAAAATTTGAACACCCCACCCATATGAAAATTTTCAAATTTCCCCCCTAAACTTAAGTATATTCCAATATTTCTCTTGTTTAGCATATCATTATTTACATGTTTGAAGAGCTTGAAGGTCACATGCTGTAGAGGCTCTCTAATGGTTGCATGTATGATGCGGATCAAAGATTTGGCTTTGAAGATGTATACCTGCAGCCTATTTCAATGGTAAAAGCAGAAGTATTACAAATCAGTAAACGAAAAACAACGTGTATGCAACAACCTTGTTCGACTGTAGGCCTATACCTCATCCTCTTGCAAATTGGGTATTTTATTTTTTTGGTTTTGAGAGCCCTTTTTGCCATGTTTAAATTCAATTTGAAGTGAAAAACCAAACTAATTTTTAGATCGACTACATATATATTTTTGGCGTGTTTTTAACTTTCTTTAAGTATAGGTTTTAATCCAAATGGCTTCCATACGATTCCTTTCTAAGCACATGCTTTTTATAGTCAAGACCCCTCAAATGATAAGATTATTGAAACTGTGTGATGTTGTCATACTCTGCATTTGCATTGATGGAGGAAGAAAGCAGAGTGGAATTACAATTCAAGCAACCGTTTACAATGTGGAGGAACACAAATGGGAGATTCTTCCCAAAATGTTACTTATATGTAGAGGAGGTTTAAATATTTTCCCAAATACGGGACAATGATCAACTATTTTTTATGAGATGTTATGATGGAGTAGGGCGGGATGGTAGTGGTAGATATTCCTCACCTCTTGGTGTTGTTTTTCGCTATTGTGTGGAGGGATGGATTGTTCACGACTAGGCGTGAATCTAGCACCAACAATCCAGTCCTTTCCATGTACAGACCTTCAACAGAGGGAAAAGAAAAGACAAATATGTATTCATAGGGCAAAAGACTTTCCTGACAATTGTGTTGAAGCACTACCCATTATAGTAATTTCATTATATTTTCAAAAATATGTAGTGTAAACTTCACTCAAGATATATTTATTTGTAGATATAAATGCATTGATTTAATATAAGCTATTTCAAGCAAGATTGACATATTCCTAAGTGTTAACCAAACAAAACAAGTGTGGGAAGAATGCTAGATAACGTACCAACCTTTTTGAAGTAGTCCTGAATGTGTCCCTCAACAATTTTGACAAGTATGCAAAATAAAATAAGGATTGTCAATTATTGAGTAAAAGCAATAAACCAAAATTTTTAAAAATCATTTATGCCATGGAAATATTGTTAACATTGTCTTGTTGTTTGATTTTGTTGGAATTTCTCTTTTCTAATTTATGGTTATCATATATAATCAATTTCACTTTTTAATTATTAGGACTAAGATAAATGACACAAATTTAGAGTTAAATAGATAGGTTTTTATATTATATATTAATTCTTCAAAAATTGATATTGTAAGTCTTATTCTTTCTAATCTTACTTTTTAAAAATATGTCTATAGGTTTGTTCAATGATTAGCTTACAAGTCCTTTTATGAGGATAATTTGTTGTTTGAATTTATTTTTTATGTAATGAAGCACTTTGAACATGTCATTATCATGCAAGATTCTCTTTTGTTTTATTAGCATTCAACGATGCAAAATCAAAATGAAGGGATTTAAATACTTCAATGTCATGTTTACATGTGTCTCTCTATTTATATAGTCTACATGGTTAACATTCTTGGTTGAACAACCTATGTTAAGGAAACTCTAAACTCATTGCAAGAGAAATCATTGAAAATACCATTCCAAAAAATAATTAATAATAAATATTTGTTGGATTTTCCAAGAGAAATCCAAACTAGTTTAAGTTTAAAATGTAAGGAGTAGTGATTTGAAGATTAAGACAATATTAACATTATCAAGTGTTCAAGTACCAAATCTAGGTTTTTACAATAGTCGAGTAAAAAAGTAAAGTGTTGAAAGGAATAGAAAACAAAAAATAAAAGATGCAAGACTAATACATAGTGAGTTTGAACACCAATAAAGGTTGAAAGCCACTAGGAATTGACATTACATAATCAAATGTGAGTTTTCTTCAAACTATTGAGTTGAAAGCAAAATATCTCATCTATATGTTCATCAAACTCACATTGCCAAGTCATGAAGTGGTAAAGACGCAATATGCATAAAGAAAAATAACAAATGTTGAAGCCATTAAAGGATTATAGATGTCAAACCAACAAGAAATACCTAGTAGTAGTTATAGATTGAGCCATACAAATCGAAGAGCCTATAATAACAAATTCTAGTAAGAAAACTTGTTAAATCCTACAAAGAGTAAAGAACATTGAACAAGGCCAAGCTAACCTAAAGTGTTGAGTAAAAAGTCAAAAAGGAAGTCCCAAGATTTGAGCTAAGACATATTTGTAAACAAAAATTGACTCGAGCTACTAAACTCACCCTCGTTGCCATGCATATTGGTGTAGAAACTTGAAATGATCAAACTCACATTCCAAGTCATGAAGTGGTAAAGCATGCAATATGCATAAAGAAAAATAAATCTCAAAGGTTGAAGCCATTAAAGGATTATAGATGTCAAACCAAACAAGAAATACCTAGTTAGTTGTAGATTGAGCCATACAAATCGAAGAGCCTACAATAACAAATTGCTTGTAAGAAAACTTATTAAATCCTACAAAGAGTAAAGAGCATTGACCAAGGCAAAACTAACCTAAAGTGTCATAACGTAGCCTAAAGTGTTGAGTAAAACAAGCCAAAAAGGAAGTCCCAAGAACTGAGCTAAGACATATTTGTAAACAAAAATTGACTCGAGCTACTAAACTTACCCTTGTTTCTTGGTAGAATGCATATTGGTGTAGAAACTTGAAATGATCAAACTCACATTCCAAGTCATGAAGTGGTAGCACACAATATGCATAGATAAAAATAAATCTCAAATGTGAAGCCATTAAAGGATTATAGATGTCAAACCAAACAAGAAATACCTAGTTAGTTGTAGATTGAGCCATACAAATCGAAGAGCCTACAATAACAAATTGCTTGTAAGAAAACTTGTTAAATCCTACAAAGAGTAAAGAGCATTGAACAAGGCCGAAATACCCTGAAGTGTCATAACATAGCCTAGAGTGTTGAGTAAAACAAGTCAAAAAGGAAGTCCCAAGAATTGAGCTAAGACATATTTGTAAACAAAATTTGACTCGAGCTACTAAACTCACCCCTGTTTCCTTTGTAGAATGCATATTGGTGTAGAAACTTGAAATGATCAAACTCACATTTCCAAGTCATGAAGTGGTAGCACACAATATGCATAAAGAAAAATAAATCTCAAATGTTGAAGCTATTAAAGGATTATAGATGTCAAACCAAACAAGAAATACCTAGGTAGTTGTAGATTGAGCCATACAAATCGAAGAGCCTATAATAACAAATTGCTTGTAAGAAAACTTCTAAATCCTACAAAGAGTAAAGATAATTGAACAAATCCAAACTAACCTAAAGTTTCATAACGTAGCCTAAAGTGTTGAGTAAAACAAGTAAAAAAGGAAGTCCTTAGAATTTAGTAAGACATATTTGTAAACAAAAATTGACTCGAGCTACTAAACTCACCCCCGTTGCCTTGGTAGAATGCATATTGGTGTAGAAACTTGAAATGATCAAACTCACATCACGAGTCATGAAGTGGTAGCACACAATATGCATAGAGAAAAATAAATCTCAAATGTTGAAGCCATTAAAGGATTATAGATGTCAAACCAAACAAGAAATACCTAGTTAGTTGTAGATTAAGCCATACAAAACAAAGAGCCTACAATAACAAATTGTTTGTAAGAAAACTTGTTAAATCCTACAAAGAGTAAAGAGCATTGAACAAGGCCAAACTAACCTGAAGTGTCATAACATAGCCTAGAGTGTTGAGTAAGAAAAGTCAAAAAGAAGTCCCAAGAATTGAGCTAAGACATATTTGTAAACAAAATTTGACTCGAGCTACTAAACTCACCCTATTTCCTTTGTAGATTGCATATTGGTGTAGAAACTTGAAATGATCAAACTCACATTTCCAAGTCATGAAGTGGTAGCACACAATATGCATAAAGAAAAATAAATTTCAAATGTTGAAGCTATTAAAGGATTATAGATGTCAAACCAAACAAGAAATACCTAGGTAGTCAGTTGAGATTGAGCCATACAAATCGAAGAGCCTACAATAACAAATTTCTTGTAAGAAAACTTGTTAAATCCTACAAAGAGTAAAGAGAATTGAACAAATCCAAACTAACCTAAAGTTTCATAACGTAGCCTAAAGTGTTGAGTAAAACAAGTAAAAAGGAAGTCCTTAGAATTTAGTAAGACATATTTGTAAACAAAAATTGACTCGAGCTACTAAACTCACCCCTGTTGCCTTTGTAGAATGCATATTGGTGTAGAAACTTGAAATGATCAAACTCACATTGCCAAGTCATGAAGTGGTAGCACACAATATGCATAGAGAAAAATAAATCTCAAATGTTGAAGCCATTAAAGGATTATAGATGTCAAACCAAACAAGAAATACCTAGTTAGTTGTAGATTGAGCCATACAAATCGAAGAGCCTACAATAACAAATTGCTTGTAAGAAAACTTGTTAAATCCTACAAAGAGTAAAGAGCATTGAACAAGGCCAAACTAACATGAAGTGTCATAACATAGCCTAGAGTGTTGAGTAAAAATATTCAAAAAGGAAGTCCCAAGAATTGAGCTAAGACATATTTGTAAACAAAATTTGACTTGAGCTACTAAACTCACCCCTGTTTCCTTTGTAGAATGCATATTGGTGTAAAACTTGAAATGATCAAACTCACATTTCTAAGTCATGAAGTGGTAGCACACAATATGCATAAAGAAAAATAAATTTCAAATGTTGAAGATATTAAAGGATTATAGATGTCAAACCAAACAAGAAATACCTAGTAGTAGTCAGAGATTGAGCCATACAAATCGAAGAGCCTACAATAACAAATTTCTTGTAAGAAAACTTGTTAAATCCTACAAAGAGTAAAGAGAATTGAACAAATCCAAACTAACCTAAAGTTTCATAACGTAGCCTAAAGTGTTGAGTAAAACAAGTAAAAAGGAAGTCCTTAGAATTTAGTAAGACATATTTGTAAACAAAAATTGACTCGAGCTACTAAACTCACCCCTGTTTCCTTTGTAGAATGCATATTGGTGTAGAAACTTGAAATGCTAAGCACTATATACACCACTAATAATGTTTGCACTATAACACTTTATCAATTGTATGCCACAATTTTTCTACGTCATTTCTATGTCATAACATAAAAAGTCAGTACCTATTTTTTAAATTTTGAAAGGGAATAACAATAATATTGGTTTGCAGTTGTAACAATTTTTACTATTTTCAAAATTTTCATTTATCTAATTAATCAAATAAATTTTTTTGACTTGTTATTTGATCAAGTAATGGTTAATATTTGCATTAATTAAAGTTATGGAAGTAACTTGTTTTTTGTTTTTTATTTCCCATGATAGACATTTTGTCAAACAATTTGCATAACATTTAATCAATGCAATTTTCATTGTTTGGAATCTTGGATTCATAATATTTTGCCTAATTGCACATACATAGGGCCTATAATCAAAATAAAATATTTTAACACAAGATACAACTAAGGGTGTAAATACACAATTGACTCTTAGATACAATTCTTTTTGGAAGTGTTAAAAGGTGGGTCCAAACAACATAAGTGCACATATTTGGAGAGGAAATTAACCATCACAAGGATTAATGCTTTCCCATAAGACCTCATTAATCCATCAATCATATCAACATAATACATATGTCCACACTATAGTGTGGATTAGAATAAATTATAGAGTGCCATGAGTGTAATCATTTTTCCTTTTTTTTAGGCATGTACCATGTGTTGCCACAAATGATTTGATATCATGTTTCATACTATCCAAGAATAAGTTCCTTTTCAATTTCACATATGTCTAAGAACCCAATAATTCCCATAGAAGGTGATGCATGTAATTCTAATAATAATTTATCCTGAAGATCTAATTTCATGGAAAGATATGGTTGCACTTAACAACACAAATATTAAAGCTCAAAAACATTAACTTGCATTCTTAATAGATTGTGTAGTAATTCATAGGAGGAAACTTAGTGAAAAACACTCATGAAAGGAGGAAAATATTGATAAGATCACATCTCATTTAAGTGAAAGAATGGTGGAAAGAATCTCTACATAGTTACTTTATATGGTCTTCGCTATCAACATTTGCATGTCAAAAAGGACACATGCTATGAGTTCTTGTGCGAGGAACACATGTATCTTTGTACATGAAAATCAATTGGGATCTCATTCTTGATCATTACATGGTCTTCATCTTGTGATTCATCAATGTCTCTATCTAATTGAGAATTCTAAACATGACATGATAGCTAATCTTAGGGACCTCATGGTATTACATCGAGCTTTAGATACTATGACCTCATTTGATGGGACATGAAAGATGAACTACTCTAATACCAATGCTTTGGAGTGCAGATATCTGGGCCAACACTCTAAATGAGGATTTAGATGTGTAATATACATGTGTGAAAATGATATAAAACAACATTCTCAATAGAAAATAACAAAGCTTGAGTAAATTTTTTATTATTAATATAGGTGTTTTTATGGCATACTCTTAAGGTAGATCTATGGTTTTTATTTTATACTCACTAATTGTTATATAATACTAAAAATTATAATGTTTCTTCCACATGAAAATAATTGGTAATTAGTTTTGTTTCTAATTGATTATACATCGAGTCAATTAACATGAATATTGTTTTTATTCCTTTGGCATCCTTATTTTGAAATATATTTTTACTAGGCATATGCATGTATATTTGACCACAAATAACACATACTCTAAAATGTATGTACAATTGAAAATAAGAAAACATACAATAATTTCTTTAATTCAATATGATGCTAAATGTAACAATTGAAAAAAAGAATTTATTTAAATCATTTTGATTTTGTGCATAACAATTGAAAACAAAAAAGTGAATAAAATTTTTTAAATCAAATTGATTTTATTTCTACAATCATTATAATTTTCAATGTAAACATTTAAAAACATGCCAAAAGTGTAGGAAAATTGAGTTCTAATAGGCAGCCATGCATTCTTCTCGGTGAATCTCTCAACCTTTTTCAAAAGATACAAATGATCATAATATCTTATATTTAAATTTAAATCTAATCGAATCTCTACCTTCTTCTATCACATCATAATGCAAACCATCTTTATTACTCTGTTTACTAGTTTGAATTAGGATTGGGTATAAATAACATTTACATGCCAAGTTGTGTAGTGAGAAAAATGAAAATAATATTAAATATGCCAAAAACCAAAGCTTGACAACATGAAGAAAACTTAGACAACTGCAATTTTTCCCTTATAATTAGGAGGATTGATGGTTTTTGACAAGTATATGGCTCAAATTAGTAGAATAATTCATTTCATTCACAATTGATTTTACCTCGTTCTAGGAAACCATTTATCATTTCTAGATTGAGACATTATTATGTGGGTTGTTTTTATTGAATCAATTAACACTTTTATCTTTTCTATGTTAATATATCTTGAATGAATTAATGCAAGCATTAACATTAAGTTTATTCCTAAAGATAATTTCAAGCTATTGTTTCAATGTTATTGAAATTTTCTAAATTTTCAAACTTAGTTTTGTCAAATATTTATATGCGATTCAGATACTTAATTGTTTGTGTTTTTTTTGCAGATTATAAACAACAATAATTCAAGGGGATTTATCTATAATTGAGATGGAAGAAGGAATTCCTAGTACATTTTATAGTTTTGTTGCTTCTTTTTTAATCAAAGAATAAAAATGTTTCTTCACAATCTATAGGAAAAATGGCCTTTGAACTTGAGGTTTTTGGATTTGGGAACATAGTATGTGTTGTGGATGAGAAAAATTTGGAGGACTCAACATTACCTCAAGGAGATCAAGCTGATTTGCTAAATTAGACTTCTATTGAAGCCATGAGAAAGAAGTTCCATGTATTCAAAGTTATGAGGATTGGTTTTTACAGGCACAAGATTATAATTTTCATTTTTGAAATCATATTGTGTGTAGTTCTATAGTGATATGTCTTGATATTAAAATCAACATTAATTCTTTGAATAACATAATGTTTTCCGCAATTGGATTCCATGGGGTCAAAAAAAGGTGGTTAGATTAGTTAAGGACTTGAGGGTTTAGATGGCCCAATTATCAAGATAATGGAAGAAGGGATTTTTGACCCAAGTTTGTATGTAAGTGATTTAGAAGAAATACTTATTTAATGACATCAAGTAAGCCTTTTGAAATATGAATCCAAGAAATATAGTTTCATATAACTTCATTCATTATGTTATGATCTTTACGATGATGTTTTTTTGTGTGTTGAAGACAAAAATGATTTTTATTCTTTTGCTGCTCATATTACCAATAAATCACAAAAAAGGAGAATAAAAAAGAAGCTAAAGATCAACCATGTTTGATAATTTAAAAATGATGTTAGCATTTCAACTGGTTGGAGTGTGAGCAAGCAAAGGTTCATGACGAGTGAAATACTTCTTAAGGTGGCGATGCCACATAAGAATGCATTGTTTACCATCATTATGCCTTCCTCAGTGCATGTTATAAACATGCAAAAAGTATGTAAAGACTGATTGGAATTTTTTAAAAAGTCATTGTAGTAGGTTTGAGTTAAAGGAGTTGTCAAACAACTATGATATTAATATCACCAAGCTCCCTAATGAGGGTAGTATTTTTCTTTATGTTTAAGAAAGGTTTTAGAAAATGCAACATCTATTCTTAAAGAAATTTACATTCCTATTTTATTTCTCACGTCAGCTAATTTCAATATGTGCATTCACATATGGCCTTTAATGTACTATAAGTTGGGTTTTGTAATGTTGTACGTATATACTAAATTTTTATTGTATAGGAAAATAAATATCATATGGTGGAAGAAAATGCAATGAGGTTTAATGACCGACCTGCAGGTGAAAAAGAACTTATTGAATATAAAGAAGTGATCCCACGGTGATGGTGACTTCATCGGAATAAGGGAATATATTTCATCTTGTTTTTTTTGTTCTTCGTTCAATAGTAAAATTAGAGAATGCATTCATAGGAAAAGAGTTCTCTTGCAAGTAGTAATTGAACACATTATGTCTTAAAATTGCATTAAAATGATTTAACAATAGAATTTTAACTATTGCCTCAAATATATTGAGGGGATGGCAGAGAATTTTTGGTTTTCAAGTTGACCGTAATGAATACAAAACTAATTAGTATCACTCCATAAAAAGAAAGTGATAAAAACATTTTGTTGCAGCTTCCTCCTTGATATAACAGTTGTTATTATTCCACAGTCTAAATAAAAAAAATCTTTCTGCTTTGATTCCACCTCAAGTACATAGAACTCTTTCTCCAATCCTTGTTGAATTTCTTCCTTCTTATAAAATAATTGCTTTTCCATGAAGTTTATAGGAGTTCTTGACTTTCTATTCATGCACTCAATATAAGGGTACTTAAATTTCTATTAATGCACTCAAATTTTGATATAAGTATTGCATAAATTTGATTAAATAATTCTAAACCTACTTCACACACACACACACACACACACGCGCACACACACACACACGCACGCACACACACGTGCGCACGCACACATGCACGCACACGCGCACATTTATACGCACGCACACGCATGACGCACACACACACACACACATACTTGTTGAGGCAACTAAATTACCTTCATTCTATTAATGCGCGCGTGTGTGTGTGTGTGTGTGTGTGCATGTCCATAATTTGTGTGTGTGTGTGTGTGTGTGTGTGTGTGTATCCAATGTGTGTGTCAATAATGTGTGTGATGTGTGTGTGTAAAAGGGTATTATTATGCGTGCGTGTGTAATTAACGCGCGGCATTGCGCGTAACTAAGGGCGTGCGTGCAATAATAGCGTGCGCGCGTGGGAAAAGAAGCTGTGTGCGTGCGTAGCGTGCGTGCGTGCGCATTGGGAAAAGGTGTGTAGCTTGAATATGGCAGCGCGTATGCTTTGCAGCGCAGAAACTGTAGCGTACCGTGCGTGTGTGTGTGTGTGCGTGTGTGCGTGTGTGCGTGTGTGTGTGTGTGTGTGTGTGTGTGTGTGTGTGTGTGTGTGTGTGTGTGTGTGTGTGTGTGTGTGTGTGTGTGTGTGTGTGTGTGTGTGTGTGTGTGTTTATATTGCCTTCCATAGGTAAAATATTCTAATAAGAGTGATCCTACGAAGAAGAAATGTCATAATAAAGATATTCACATTAAAAATAGTGTTAGAGAATGCAAAGTGGGTAGTGTGTGTGTGTGTGTGTGTGTGTGTGTCTATTGCCTTCCATAGGTAAAATATTCTAATAAGAGTGATCCTACGAAGAAGAAATGTCATAATAAAGATATTCACGTTAAAAATAGTGTTAGAGAATGCAAAGGGGTAGTTACACACATAGGTCGAAAAATAACATACCATATATTTTGACCTTTCAAGTATTTTCCTACACATGAGGGATGTGAAGTTAAACATAAAGGTATTCCATGAAGTACATAGATTGTTTACTTATTTTATTTGATAATATTCCTTCAATGGAAACAAGAGATACAAAGATCTATAGTGATTTGATTTTGATTTAAAAAATTTTCCTAACAAGGGACCATGGTCAAACTTGACATTGTAAAAGGAAAAGCTACCAAATTTTAGTGTCTATAGGTAGGTGAAACAATAAACATTCCAAAACTATAAATATAGGAACTTAATTAGGTTTTTATGGGAAATGGAGGTGTTCAAAGCAGGGTGTGCCATGACAATATTAAAGGTCGAGATATTCTCCCAAAAATTAACAAACATAGAACCCATATTCACAAATCTAATTGAATGTAGTTAAATGTATGGAGTGAACAATAAACTATAGGATTGGTTACATAGGACTTGCACAACATTGAGAAATAGACCTCATTTCTAAAAACCTTATGAGTAAGAAAAAGAAGCCAAACATTAGATCTCGTACCACATATCTTACATACAAACATTTCTCGTGGATTGTATATCTCCTTTCCAACTAAATCATTTTGAGAAGGAAAATGAAAATCATTATTAAACCAAGAAATATGTGTTTTAGCATAGCCTTTCCCATGTTAAGCCTAGTAAATAGAACTACAACAATGCAATAGAAAAAATAGTATACCTAATAATGACACCCATCTTCTTATACTCTTTCCACGAGGATGAACCAACAAATTCACCCATAAGGAAAATGTATGAAATTGTCTTAGAAGATAATAAGTACATTGAGGTTTTAGAGTCCACGATAATCTATTTAATTCCTTTTTTATTTTGTTGGATTCTTTTTATGTTTTTGCGATAACATTGAATGATTTTATTATAGAAAATCATGTGTACAATTGATTAGCTATTGAAATCATATTTATATATAGTTTTATTGTATGATTGTTATGGAAATGTAATGATGGTTACAATAATCTCATTTTTATGGTTGAACTTATGATTTGATGTTGTAATTTCAAAAACATGGACAAAAGCATGTATAATTTTATTAATGTGAAATCATTCAATTACACAGGTGCAAACTGCAATATATATATATATATATATATATATATATATATATATATACATACATATATACATACATACATATATACATACATACATACATACATACATACATACATACATATACATACATACATATATATACATACACACACACATACACACACACACACACACACACACACACACACACACACACACACACACACACACATATACATATACACACACACACACACATATGTATATGCATATGTATATGTATATGTATGTATGTATGTATGTATGTATGTATGTATGTGTATATATATATGTATATGTATTGCACAACTTTTGATACAAACGATAAAGGATTTTGCACAAGTACACCGTGAACTAATACAAACAATAATATTGTTAAAACAATATAACAACTCCCGTAGTGTTTGAATAAAAACAATAAGATGGTTATGATTAAATATAACCATATAACATTTAATAAATAAACTAACTAATATGCAATGCATAATTAATTAAGGTAATAATATATTTACCCTAACATTCCCCCCCTTAATTTTGCATTGCCTCAAGGGATGAGGAGAGGAACTCTTTGAACATCTCAAAATTGTCACGTGCAAGTGACTTTGTGAAGATATCTGCTCATTCACTGTTGGACAAAATCGGAAGTGTATATTGTGCTTCAAGACACGTTCGCATATGAAAGGTACTGTAGCTCAATATGTTTTGTTATTTCATGAAAAACTGGATTGCGAACAAGTTTGAGAACACCTTCATTGTCAACATACATGGTGGTCAGTTTGTCCTATGGTATTCCAAGTCCTTCCAGTATGCGATGTATCCAAATCGATTCACATGTGGACAGTTTCTCCTCAGTCGAAGCGATTCTTAGCTTTCGTGGAAGAGCGAGAAAAAAATGTTGTTTCTTGTTTCCCCATGATATTGGTCCAGATCCCATAAAGAACACAAACCTTGAAGTGGATTTGTTGTCATCAATATTTCCTGCATGATCTGAATCCGAATATCCTAACAAGAAGAAGTTGTCGTTCTTCTTGTATTCTAGACCAAGATCCACCGATCCTTTGAGATATCTCAAGATGCGCCTTGCTCCTTTCTAATGAAAACTTTGGGTTCCGCATGAACGTGGATAGATAGATCACCTGTAAAGTTGATATCTCATCTAGTGTAGGTCGAGTAAATGAGACTCCCAATCAACTTCCGATAGAGAGTGGTATTTACCTCGGAGATGGATCTAAACAAGATAATCAATATATTCTCCATAGGTGTAGCAATTGGTGTGTAATCCATCATCCTTAATTTCTCAAGCTTTTGACTATAGTAGGCTTCCCTGGACTCTAAAGGGATCATCAGATTCAATAACTCTACTCATCAAAGAAAATTTCACTTCTTCTCTTGCTTTATTGCGAGTCCGTGGTCAAGGGGTGGATGTAACCAATGGAGCAAACATTCTTGTATCTTGTAACATGCTAGTATACCACTTGGGCATACGTTGAACTGTTCCCGTTGGTCATGGTTCTATAATATCATCACCATCATCCCCATCATCACTTTCATCATTTGTGAGAACATCATCTTTAGTTTTTACAATGGTGAATGGAGGAGGAGACTCTACTTCCTTCTTCTCAAAGAACTCAACATCTCTGCTGGTGTAGAATTTCCTAGCCTTTGGATCCATCAATATGTACCCAAGAGTCTCTTCACTGTAACCAATGCAGATGAGTTTCTATGAATTCATATCCAATTTATTTCTATTATGCTTGGGTATGTGCATGCTTTCTTTGCACGTGAATACTCTGAGGTGTGAAAAAAATGATTTCCTCTTTGACCATGCTTCATGTGGCATTACTCCGTCAAGAGCAATTGTGGGAGCTCTATTCAAAAAATACACAACTGTATTTACTGCTTCTACCCAGAATGTCTTTGTAAGTCTAGAGTCATCGATCATGCATCTCACCATTTCCATGATAGTATGATTTCTTCTCTCAACAACACCATTATGTTGTGTGTGTGGAGGAGGAATTTTCGAATGAATCCCATGAGCTTGTAGGTAGTCTTTGAACTAATTATGGTGAATTCCCCCTCAACTGAAAGCGGAGAGTTTTAATGTGACAACTAGTTTCGTTCTCAACTACTTTGAAATTGTTGAAGGTTTCAAAGCTTCACTTTTTTACGAAGACAAAAATCCACATTTTTCTCAAATAGTCATAAATACAAAGCATGAAGTTCTGAAATCTAGAATGAATCGGTTGCATCAGATGCATCGAAAGATTAGCATGAACTAGATCAAGCTTGCCATGAGCTCAAAAATTACTCTTCTGGAATGAAGCTCTATGTTGTTTTCCTGCTAGGTAGTGAGGAAACTTGTCTGTATCCTTCTGAAGAGATGGTAACCCATGTACCATATTGCACCGGTGAAGTGTCTCGAGATACTTGAAACTAACATGACCAAGTATCCAATGCCACAACTATGCAGAGGTAGAGTTCTTAGCCACAAGTGCCTGATCATCTCTGTGGACAAAATCAAGCTGGAACATGCGTCCCACATTGGAGGATTTTGCAACTATTTTTGAGCCTCATGATTTATCTTGAATTAAACATGTTTTCTTGTCGGAATGAATATCAAATTCAATTTTTAAGTTGTGATCTAGGAGTTGATTGACTGACAACAAAATTTTAGTCAACCCAGGGACATATAAGACATCTAATAGTCTACAATTGTGTGAACCAAGAGGTAGAGAAATGTTCCCAATCCCCTGAATTGTATATGAAGAATCATCACCCAATGAAACATGGTTTTCGAAGGCATGTCCCTCATTGAATTAAACCAGTCTCTGTGGCCACTCATGTGTTGAGTGGCTTACGAATCAACATACCAGACAATACTAGATGACGTGGAGGGTTCACTTGATCAAGAAGGTACAAGTAGTCTTCATTATCTGAATGTTCTTCTTGCTCATCAATATTTCCTTGCTGATGGGGTCTTCTTTTCTAGTTCCCCTTTTTTTGCCCTTGATTGTAGTTCGTATGTCCGTTGCGAGATTTTTGGTGCTGAGGTCCATAATTACTTGATGAACCTTTCTTGTATGTATTATACCAACAATCTTTCAACTCATGTTCTTTTTATAGATTGGACATTGCTTCTTCTTCGTTGTTTTTCCCCTTGATGTTGATAATCGATTCGATGTTGAGACTTTTGATAGGAATTAGGTTTTCCTTTCCATTTTTGATGAGAAGAAAGTGTCTTCTCCTCTTCATCATCCTTATTTTGCATGGCTTCCTCTTGTTAGAGTAGGTTTACCAATTTTTCAAAACTAAGCGTCATATCCGACAAGTTTAGTGTTGTTAAAAAAAATGTGATAAGAAGAAGGGATAGCTCTCTGAGAACAATGGGAACGATAGCTTCATCTTTGGCCGCTTCTCCTAGGGCTAGAAGTGAAGCCCCTAAACTTTGCAACTCTTCTCAAGAAAGATTCGATTTTCTCATTTCCGATTGAACTCCGGTGTGTGTAGCTAACTCAGTAAATTTAGTATGACATTCTTTGTTTTTGGCCTCATATACCATACTCAACTTATCCCATGCTTCTTTGGCTATTTTGGCATATCAAATATGGGGTTGCACATCATCGGACACTCCAAACAAGATGATGAGTTTGACGTTCGACCTTCTTTATCAAACTATCATTATTGTGTTATATCATAGTTGATCTAGTTGAAGAGTACCATTCACAACAAGCTAGATCTCTTCAAACTCAAGTTGTGTCTTGATGTTTTTCTTCCATGCAACATAGTTTTTTCCTCCGAGAAGTTTTGAATTTGGAAGAAAACATTAGGGGCATTGGTGCCCATTTTGCAGAAATCACCGATTGTGAGTTAGGCTTTTATCCTTATAGGTATAAGATCTCCCGATCTATATACCATCAGTTTGATATACCGAACCTTTCTATATACGCTCCTTTTGATATACCCTTGGCACGTGGAAGAAGCCCTCATATACTCGGTGGTACGTGAAAGAGGCGTTAATGTACGTGAAAGAATTTGATACGTGGTACCAAGACAATACTGAAAGGGGTCTGTGCGATTATTGACACCGAATCAAAGAAATATCCTCATATGCGTGCGTAACTTTGCTATATACTTGGATAATTTCTACCCGTCTAGATTTATGTCATGTAATCATTCACAGATGGATGGGATGACTCATAGTGTGTGCATTGTGTCCTTATTACTCCTCGTCAATTTAAAGGTTCGATGCTCAGATGACGTTGTTATAGCTATATTAGGCATTAAGTGTAGTAGTAGTCACGATAAATTTACCCATAAGCGCTTCCCAGAGGTATTGTATATACCAAACGTTGCGAATGAGATCTAAGATCTCATGAATGTTTTAGAACCAAATTTCACTATTTTGTATTACAATTTCTGCCGATTTACGGCATACAATGTTTCATGATTGACTATGACAACCTACAAATTAGTACAATATACTGAAGTATACAATTACATTCAATTTTTTTGAAAAATTTTAATGGTAGGAAATGTTTTTTTTTTTTTGGGCCTTGGTGGCCTCTGAGCCCAATACGACCCTCTATGCCAAAAATTGCAAAAAAATAGCTGAAAATGCAATTTTTAGGTATACCTCCTTTAGCAAAAGTTGCTTGGAATGAAAAAATAAGAGGTCTAGGAGAATTTTTTTGCCCTAAAAAAGGGTTTTCTCACTAAAATTTTAGAAGCCTATTTAGTCATAACTAAGGCTTTTAGTGACCTCTAATTTTTATTTTTTTCAAATTTTCCTCTAAATGGAAAAATAGTTTGAAAAACAAGTTGGGGGTGGGGTCGAACCCCAAACTTCCCACACCTAACACCTTTGCACTATCCACAAGACCACCGATGCACTTTCCATATATATTTTAAGCACTTTATATTTAAACAAGTAAAAAAGGAACTAACCTTTTAAAAGAATGTGACTTGGTGGAGGAGGCCTCATGTGGTAGAGATGAAGGTCCACATGGCTTAAGAAGTGGATTAAGTCTTCCCTACGTGAAAAAAGGATTCTTGAAGCTTATCTCCTCTTCTATTTCCTTTGACCTGCCGTTTTTTCTTGTTATTGTTTTATGCCTCATGTGTTTGCATTCATTATTTTGTATTGTTTTTGTGTGCAGGTTTTGTTGAAGGGAGGAGGCTTGCCAAATTCAATGAAGGATATGTTATGAATGGAGGTCATAGTTGAGAAAACCTATACCGCCACTATTGTATTTTCCTCCTCTTTTGTTTGACGCAGGTGTCAGAGGCTATGGATGACTCGACTTGTATTGTTGGGGTCACAAATCGGGTAGCTCACCACTATTTTTTTGGTAGATGGATCGATCCAGTGCAGGTGGAAAGGCCCCAACTCGCTCGCTAGTCAAGATAGCACTCACGTTTTTTGATTTGAAATAGAACTGGTCATTTCAATGCAAGAATTGGTGTAGAGCTTGATCAAAATTCTTGGCTTGGCCGCTAGGTGAGCTTGGTCGATAATATAACTCGGTCTCCTTTGCTCGTCTATGTGACTCAGGGGATCAAATGTAATGAAACTCGATCTATTACTCGCAGAGATCTACTAATATGGCACAAAGACCTCCAAACTAGGTGTATTGATAGTGTTAGCTGTGACTAACACTGTCACTAATTTTAGTGACAAAACCCCTAATGGGTAAAAATTGATTATTTTTTTGAATTTCTTTCCCCGCATAAATTTTTTCCTGATGTAGTGTGCACCAGTGCAAAACAAATTTGCATTCCAAACACTTGAATGGAAGAGGGGGTTTTGGAGATGCAAGAGATGTCTGGGAAGTTGCTGGAGGTAACACAGCTCTCCTAGAAAGAAAATTCTTCTCCAAGACTCTTCTCTTCCTACTGCAACCTCTCTTCAACCCTTTGTTGCTTCACAGGTCTAGATTCCTGCTTTGGTACCAAATGTAATTTCACAAACAGGATGGAAAGCCTGTATAATTTTATTAATGTGAAATCATCCAATATATATATAGTGTATATATATATATATATATATATATTCATATAACTATGGATACAAACAATAAAGGATGTTGCATAGGTACACCCGTGAACTAATACAAACAATAATATTGTTAAAACAATATAACAACTCCCGTAGTGTTTGAATAAAAACAATAAGATGGTTATGATTAAATATAATCATATAACATTTAATAAATAAAATAACTAATATGCAATGCATAATTAAATAAGGTAATAATATTTTACCCTAATGATGTGTATTTTCCATTTTCTACTTTCCCATGCGATCAACCCCTCTTTAAATCCATGACATAAATGCATGAAGGAAAAGCATCCCAAAGTCAAAGAATCATGTAAATCATTCTCCTTAATCTTCCATCTCACATGAAAAATCATCCATCAGTGTTAGTTTATGTTCATAGATTAAATAATCATCATGAGGTAGGTAAACAAACACGTAATTTAGACCAAGAAATGAGAAAATAATAAAATTGATGTATGATTTCCTTTTTTAATTATAAGAAAAAGATCACATATGTTTCCTCAAATATATTCTCCACCCCACAAATTATCCTCCCTCATTTCTCTTCTTCATCACTCATTTTTTCTTTGAAATGTTTCAAATTCAATCCCTAAACTTTAACTTCTTCAACACCTTCTAAATGACATCTTCATTGCACCCTATGATGTGATTACTACTATTATTGAATATCAAAAATATTATTCATTTAATCTATGAATTTTGATAAATGTTTATCTACTAATAAAAAATTTATAAAAAAATAGGAGACATATATTCTAAATATAAAAGTTGAAAAGGGGGTAATTGGGAAACTTTACAAATTTTATTTTATAAAAACATATAAATGGTCGTCTAATTAAAACCCACCCAATACATCCGGATATTACATAGAGAGAAAAAGTTAGCTTCATGTCCAATAATGAGACTAATGGTTGTTGGATTTGATGACATTTAAAAAAATTAAAATTCATCATTCATTCAGTGGAAAGTGCTTACCTACATATTCAAACAACAAAGATAAAAGAAAAAGTGATTCTACTGGGCGTAAATGCAATTTTGTTCGAGTAAATGAAAAACAATTTTTTTGATGAAATACAATTATTACATCCTATATAAGATATCAATTCCCTCCCATTATTTCACCTTATGTAACAAAAAGTCTCCAACCCGACCAGTTTACAAAGCAATCCCGTTGTTTCACCATATAATGTGACAAATATGTCTTCTCCCAATAGGTTTCCATTTGCAGCGTATTTCAACCTATGCAACAAAAAAATCATTGATGATAATCAAAATGGTAGATAGGGAAGGCAATGAATCAACTAAAAAGTGGATAGTCATTAGTCATCAATTAATGTATTTAAATGGTGTTAAAAGGACATAACAATACATGTTTGACTTACTTGAATCAACATATTATGGGTCCCACTAAATGCGTGTCAGTCTAAAGTGGAATGCACCAAAAGTTAAGGCCTTCCATTGGGAGGTGGTGGATCATGCTTGGTACTTTGGGGATGTTATTACTTGATATTTCTTGGATCACAGATCCCTTTCGAGAGTATTGATGTTGATGTTATGTCTTATGGTGGTGTTTATGTGGATTGATGAGTTACTCGTGAGTCTTTTTATGCGTTGTTATGCTTGAGGCTTGACACTCCTCTTGGTTGTTATGTGCTAGTAGATCTTGTCTTGACACCGAGTGGGTACAATCATGCTTTTTAGTCATGTGATACTTGTTTCATATGTATCAGCGTGATGCTTCATTGTTGGTTGGTCACATGTGTGTGTTGGATCTACGTTTGTGACATAATTGTTGGAAAATTTTGTGTTGTGTGGACTACTTGTTGTCTTCCATGGTGGAATTAGAGGTGTTGTGGTGTGGTTCATTCGTAAAAATGTGATCAAAATGTGTTTTGTGGGTCATTCGTAATGTGCTTTGTATTTTGTGCGACATAGTGAGGCCAACACTTTGGGCCACCGTTTGGGACTTTGAAAGTTAAAATCCTTAACAAGTGATAACATTACAAACAATGAACAAGTGAATTAGAAATTGACAAAAATATTAAATGTGAATACCCTCACGAGTAAACACGCGAGTGTGTTTGAAATGAATATAAAATTTGGGATCTAAACCCACTATGAAATTAAACTATCAAATTAAGAGGTTTTATAAGCTTTGAAACTAAGAAACGCTTTGAAGGAAAATATAAGTTGGGTAGTAAAATAATAAGTAAATCCAATCTTCACAGAACATAAAGAAAATGATAAAATTTTAAAATATGCTTAAACATGATGGTGGTTGTGTCTTAAGAAACATAGATTTTCTTTTTCTATCCGTAAATTGTCGTTGTCTACTTTTATACTTACTCTACCCACTTAGTGCCTAGAGTGTGTCACATCGTGGGTGATGATTTTGTAAGGTGGGGGATATGTAATGCCCCTCCCATTACCACCTCTCGATTATAGCTATGTGGGCTCGAGGTGGTCCTTGGTAGAATCAAGTTTGTTATTTCAACGTCATGCTCACGATATGAATAATTCATAAAATGAAATGATTAAATGGAGCGTAAGAAAAATGATACTACCTCCCTAAATTAGAATATTAGTTGTTAAAAGATAAAAGTAATTGTGTGTATCCTTTATCACTAGTGGTCGTCTTTCCTAAGGCCAAGAGCACGATTATCTTAATTATGAAAGCTCTAAAATTTCAAGCTTCCAAGACACTTTACCTTGATGGGAGTCTAGTCTCTATGGGATTTACGGGTTATTACCACCTCCAAGGTGGTTAGGAGGACTCTTCGACCTTTGACGCGAGGTACATCCACAAATAGTGAGGCCACGTTAATTATATCATAATTACCTTTATTAATTTAAGGAAATAAATTACGAGATGTTAGTAACTTACCAGGGCATTGTGGAGGTTTAGGTAATAACAAATTATAAAATAATCAAATTAAATCATGAAATTAACATAAAAGAAGACTTGTCATTAAATTTAAATATTTCTTTAGTATTCTTAAATCTCTCCAAACTTATTTTGGAGCTTGAGCCAAACCACATCTCAAGAAGAATTTAATGAAAATCCTTGGGCCTTGTATTTTGTTTGCCATGAAGGAATTAATGAAATTTTGGGTTTTTGTGTGATGTGTATGTGAGAGGAATTTTGGAAAATTATGGTTAGAAGAATGTTTTAATGATTTTTTTCTGGGCATGCAAATTGGTTGAAGAATGCCCCAAATGTGGTCACATGAGAAATGTTTTGGATGTCCTGCTTGCATAAGGTTTTAGTTAGAGGCCAAGCCAAACTACATAACTTTAACAACATCCTCCTCAGCATGTGCTAATGCAGGAGATTGTTTTAGCACAGGTGTGTCATTCATCAAAGCATAACTGAAAGTGGAATTTTGTCTTGTATGGATTGTGAAATCCTTGTTGGACGCGTATACAGAATATGGGGGCATGCACAGGGAACAAACTATTCAACAAAATACCTCCTTGGCCATGGATGGTTTATTTAAATTGGGACGCAACAAAGAGGTTTGGTTCTCCCTGCGCCAGAAATGAAATTGGTGGATAAAATGCCTGAAATCTTGTGTTTGCGTGGACTGTCTAAACGAATGGGATTGCAAAAATGGTTGATATTTAAAATCAATATTTTTTGTTTATTACTACAAGCTCATTACCGTGTGTAAATAGGCCATTCCTCTTCCAATATTCTCCCTTCCTGCACAAATGGGAGGTTCACGTAGGCCTTGGACATCCATTAAAGCACAAGAGGGAAGAATTTTCTTTGATTGAGGTTGCTGTGTTGTCTCCTCAATCTCTTGCTTGGGTTTGTGTGTTGGTTAGAACAATTGATCAAATTACTTCAGACATTCATTTTAGGCTAAGGGAAAGAGATTTTGTTATGGTTGATCGCAATAAGAATGGTGATAGGGTTGTGTTTATTAATTTGGGTCCATGTTTGCCACTAGCTAAGCTTCACTTATTTTGCACCTATGCATGTGGGTGATTTTTTCCATGTTCCCATGCCACACATAGCCCCATACTCACCAGAAAGGAGGTTGTTGCCGAAAAATGAGTGATGGGACCCACGATGGGATCGCTGACATGGAGGGTACCTCCGTCACTATTTTGGCATTTTGGAGTAGCGTGTAATTTTGAATTATTGAATTAGTGAATTCTCGTTCCCCACACCATTTTCACATCCAACCATACCTCTGAATCATTCTCCCACATGCCTCTAAATCATTCTTCATAGTTAATGAAACACTCACCGCTTAACAGGGCAATCATCACATGCCAAAGAGACTTCATGAGGTTCCTCCTGGTTTAATCGCCATCTTTGCATTTAGGGGGTAAAAACACAAGTTTTTGTTTGCATTTTACCAGTTCATTTTCTCTCATGGGTGTTCATTTGAGCCAAAGGAACGAGGGTTGTAGAGGAGGATGCCACAACGGTCACCATTACTGTAAGTGCCATATTTGTCACCATTAATGGTTGTTTGTGTAGTTTTACCAGATGCCCATCATGATTAATGGTTGTTCTTTCTTGTTTTGGGGTCGAATAGTCCATTTGAAAAGGGAACGAGTAAAGGAAGGTGTCTCCAAAGAGGAAGGTATTCCATGTAGGCACGAGATTGAAGTCATCTCCATAACATTCACAGTAAGTTAATCTAAAATTATTGTCACTTCACAAGAACATGAATTTACCTCTGTCTCTGTGAAACGTTTCCTTAAAATTTTAAAATCTTAAGTTGGAAGCTCTACCATTGTTTCACATAAACAAAGCATTCGAACTGTATGACAAAATCTTAGGTATTTTAATGGTATTTAGGTGTAATAATTGAATTGTTTGACTAAATCTTAGGTATTTTAATGGTATTTAAGTGTAAGCATTCAAACTATTTGACTAAATCTTAGGTAAGCATTCAAATTTAGGTGTAAGCATTCGAACTTGAATATGGGTAGTTTTGTTCCTAAAAGGAATGATAACTGGATCGTACCAAGCCAAGAACATAGATGTTAATCAAACACCATGATCTATAAGATGAAAGTAATTCGCCATAATAACTTTATATAAAACCTTTACAAACAAAAGAGAAACAATATCATATATTATTATGGAACTCAATGAAATACAATGAGAATGAGCCTTGCTTATATAGGCAAGGAATAAAAATCTAAGAACCAGTCAAGGTCATAGATCAAGCCATAAATCAAGGAAATAAATAGTCATCAAAGAACTAGTCAAGACCATAGATTTAGGAGAGAACTAGACATCAAAGATCTAGTCAATACCATAGATCAAGGAAATAATTAGTCAATACCATAGATCAAGGAAAGAACTATACCTAACAACTAGATAATATCTCCTAATATCTAAATAAGATAAAAGAAATATCCACACACATAAGTGGGTGAGGATAAATACAATAAAGGTAAATAATGTACCTAGGTGAACATGAGCTAAGGTAAATACCTACTCTAACACCCCCTCAAGTGAAGCTAGGGGCCAAAATAGAAGTGGCATGTCCACAGTATGAGTCCCGAAAACTAGGCTTGATGAGGTACTCATGTATAATAAATGGGAAAAAGGGACACCACAAGGTACCCAAAACCAGTAATAACAAAGTAAAGAGAGTAAAAACCCGCTACAAGGCATCCAAACAAGCTCGGCTAAAAAAATTGTATAATGTTGAAGAAGTTTGGTGTACACTGTGGTTTGAATCCAATGATCAATTAAAAAACTTAAAAACAACTGACACTGGGCTTCACTAGAATAGCTCCATACAAGGAGATTGTCAAGAAAGTGATGTTGAAAGTGTAAGAAAAAATACCAAACATAATTCGATCAACTGATGCAAATAGGTGTGCCACAATCCAAGAACAATAACCAAAGAAACAAGGCAATGACACAAAATCTAGAGTGTCATGATCTAATAAAAGCCAAGGTAACAAGGAAAGGACACACAAGTGAAGAATCAGGATCAACACCACACCCTCCCATACTATTGAATGGGTGGAGTGACGCCACAGATTTGTATGATTTTCCCAAAATTAACTACTCGAACACTAACAAAATAACACTGGACTTCACGAGAATAGATCCCCCATAAGAGATACTGTCAACATTCCAAAAGTGTCAAAAATACAGATATAAAATATCTCAATAAATAATAGAAATACACTACACCTACTAAAGAAAAATGCTCAAAACAAGAAGCATTACAATGCTAAAGGTATAGAAAGTGGGGAGGCCAAATGGTGGAGGAGCTATGTCTATAGAGTCCTCTCAACGAATTCCTATGTCTCTCGCCATGAGTGATCAAATATCCACCCCAAATCAACATGGATGAATGAAGAAGATTTGCATATGAATTGGTGCAAAATGCACAATGCATGCATGTAAAGGAACATCGAGAATGTGTGTCGGGTTGATCATCTAACAAACTGAAATATTAGGTTTCTCAAGCTTGAGTGAAGGTGTAGAACTCATGTGTTGCTCATGATCCTCAAAAAGAGGTGAGTGAACAAAAATAAGATCTCTATAATGTGTGATCCCAATGAAGTATCTTCTCGAAAACTAATGTCATGGAAAGAATTCACTTAACATGTGGAATAGGGGAAACAATACCCTATGAATGTCTATCAATACCTCTACCAGTGAAACCCATATAATGGAGCATGCAAGAACAAAATAGTGGTATGCTTCTCAAAAGATCCATGCATATGAGCAGAAGTAGGATACACAACATGTGTTACTGTAATAGGCACATATGTGGAAGAGCATGCAATAACAAGCCTCATAGGCTTAGGAGCATCAAGAGTAGGAACATGACTCAAAGATTGACATATCAATGTCAGTGGGTACAAGAGCAACAATTGCAAGTGGACTAGGAGCATGGATATGGTTGTCCACAATATGATGGTGATGTTGTAGGCTAGCAAGTTTTTGCTGTAGGGAGTGTATTAGTGTATCCTTATCATGAATGAGTGATTGTAGAAGAGAATTTCACTTCTTGAGTGATCTATTTTCTTCCACAAATTTTAAAATATCCTCTTGAAGTCCACACACTTCAGAGAAAATCATATCATTCTCATAATCCATGATAGATACAAGAATGCAACTCCCAAAATTTTAGGACGTCGGGCTCAACCGAAATTGTGTCCACAATTGATTACAACACTCCTCCATATTTGACACTTTATAATGAGTGCATGTTACAATATGACACTTATAATTATAGTGAAATTCTCAAAATAAATATTTCCAATGGAAAGAGAATGAAAAAATAAGCACTTTTTACAAAAAATGACACTCAAAACCGAGTTACCGATCAAAATATACAAGCTTTTCAATATTATGCTCTGCTATTTATTTTAGTTGCCACTAAAACAAAATAAAATGCTCTTGCCTTCACCACACAAATAAAATTAAAGGGGGTTGGAGTTAAGCACACTGTTAGTAGGAATCACAAGATTTATGTTCTCATATGACCATACCATATGACCAGTGGTCCAAGGATTTCAATGGATAAAAACAACCGCCTCTTAAAATTGTCAAGTTTACAAATGATCTTAGGGTTTTTCCACCTTCCGATCCAATGGAGGCCTATATTTTGCATAAAACCTCATGCAACAACAAAATACAACCAAAACCCAAATATATGAATATACAAAGAATTCATTTGGAAGGATGTCAATAACACTCTCCTTCTCTCGATACCATAAAAGGGACGATAACCAGAATCAAGCCAAGAACACATGCTAATCAAACACCATGATCTATAAGATGAAAGTAATTTGCTAGAATAACTTTACATAAAACCTTTACAAACAAAAGAGCAACAATATCATATATTATTATGGAGCTCAATGAAATACAATGAGAATGGGCCTTACTTATATAGGTAATGAATCACAATCTAATAACTAGTCAAGGTCATAGATCAAGCCATAAATCAAGGAAATAACTAGTCATAAAAGAACAAGTCAAGACCATATATTTAGGAGAGAACTAGACATCAAGGATCTAGTTAATACCATAGATCAAGGAAAGAACTCAATACCATAGATTAAGGAAAGAACTATACCTAATTAGATAATATTCTAATATCTAAATAAGATAAAAGAATTATCCACACACATAAGTGGGTGAGGATAAATAAATAAAGGTAGATAATGTACTAAGGTGAACATGAGCTAAGTTAAATACCTACTCTAACAGTTCCAAACCCCAAGTTCTTCAAAGCATTCAAACATTCAAACTGTTTGACACCTATCCGGTCTCGCTAACTACTTGAAAAATGCCTCTACGAAATGCCTCAAAGAATCTATGTGAAATGTTTAACAAAATGTCTCTAATATTGCACCATTCATTTATTGAACCATTATAATATTGACAATAATGGAATAAGGCATCTAAATACCTCTCTTAACTATTGTAATGTATTATAGATATCTCACGAGTTGCTTTCAATTATTATAAATCATAGTCAGTGCTTTTCAAATTTTTTATAATATTAACCTTGAAATATTGCAACAACAAGATATAAACTTTAAATATGACCATTGGTGGCACTAAAATTTAACCCTTGATTATTGGCTATCGAGGCTTTAATCCTACTTTACTTTACCATTTTTTGTTTGAAAATTTGCAAAGATAAAAATGCCCACACGAATAACTTTGACAAATAAGAAGAATTTTATATGGATAATACAATACCTACAATAATGTCCAATAGTAAACTTATTGGTATCATTACCTGTCAACAATTTTCTATATGGAGGAAATAATTTTGAAAAATGTTGAAAAACACAATGTGTTTTTCATCATTGTTGAAAACACACTGTGTTTTTCAACAATGAAATTTTAAACTAATTTCTTACTATAATTACTATAATTGAAAAACTACTTTAAATTTCATGACATCCCATATTATACCTTTATAAACCATCAGTTACAGTTACTTTTAAACTTTAACATTGAAGAATTGAGTTCTATTTTAATATGTCCACAAGTTTTCCTCCTCCCTTAAAATGTATACAATGTAACTCCATGCAGAGTTTTCCTATTTTAATATTTTTGAATAAAGGAAAGAAAAAACACATGGCTTTGAGATTCAAAAGTATTATGTTAATTCATGTTTGATAAGATTATGAAACTTATGGATTGCAATATTTAAGGTAATTCTCATAACCAAACAATTCATAAACTCTTTTTTTCAAGTGTACTCCTTTTTATGGTGTTGATCAAAATTAGTTGGGTGTTGTTGAATCACAATTTAATTATCAAGTTTGTGTAACAACTATTTTTTTGTTGTTGATTATAATTTAAAATCCACACAAAACCTCTGGAAATATAATTTTAAAAATCCCAACTAAGTATGGCTAAATAAATATGTGATATTGTGGGATATGTACAAATGGGAATGTGTGCAACATGAATGATTTCAACCTTTAGAGTTGTGAGGAGTGCAATTGGGACTATGTGGAGAAGTTTGAAGAAATTCAACTTTTAGAGTTATGTAGGGGCATAAATAAAATTGAATTTGTGTGCCTTAAAACAATAGACACCCAAACCCCATATATAAATAATTTATAATATTGTATCTACATAAACAAAGTACACTGTCAATTTAAGAAGAGAGTATGGATAAAAAAATAGAACTAAATTTTCAGCTAGCGAAAATTACATAGGCCCTCTTCCGCCTAGATATATACAATTAAAAAAGTGTTAAAGATAGGGAAATCCTTAACTAGTAATTATCAACTCTTCTTCTAAAGAAGATTTAATACTAAGGTAGTGGAACTTTGCTTGCAAGGGATTTTGTTTTTACATGTAATTTTAAATATATTAGTTTGATTATTTATATATATTAAATGAGATATACTTTAACTTAAGATTGGAGATTCACTCTTAAAATGGAAGGTATATGATGTGAAGAAAATATATTGAAAAGAAAACAAACTTAATATTCTATTCCTTTGAATTTACATATATCTCATAGATATTAAGATTGTAAAGTGTTTTTAGGGAACCTATCTACTATTTTTAGTATAAATTTCACGCTTCTTGATATTTAGTTTAATGATTGTGTTTTCATTTCTTGACGACTCTCATTTTTCAATTTTTATAGGATATTGTCAACCTTTCTAGTTATTGTTAGTTATTGTTGTGTAGTAATAAATATTAATTATAAATTCATGCTTATATGATATATAGTTATGGGAACACTGATTGCTACATACTCATATCTCTAACTAATAAGTTATAGATGTGGATGCAAGACAATGTGTGCCACTAAAAGCCCTAGTTTTTTAAATTCAAATATGCATTTATTTAATTTTGATTTATTGAATATATGTTATAGTGCAATATTTGAAATGTATGGAAGCATACACACGACACATGATTTTCTCGACAAAATGTGATCTCTATTTGTTGGATATGCATAAGATGTGAGGATAGTTTGATATTGATTTTTTGCAATGATCCTTAAGAGTGCATCTAAGCTCGTGCCAACCTATTTTTAATCCACCACATAAATATTATTAGTGTAAAATTATTAAATCATGGTCCTGATTTAAATAGGAAGGCAACTTGTTTTTAAATGTCACTTTTTTAAATGGCTAATTTGTTGAATTTATAGTCTGCATTTTTTATACCTTCAAATAGTCTCTATTGTTCAATTGTTTTCATACTACAGTTTCTTTCTTTTCCTATTCTTGTTTTCGTAGCCAAGCCAAACCCACTTGCCATCCAAGTAGATCCATGGTTAACTTTTCTTAATTTATGATTAGTATATTTTGTCTTTTTTCAATAATAAAAGCAAGTTTTGAAATTTTTGTATCTCTTAGTATAAAAAGAAAATTTTCTCCTCTAGGTATTGTCTTCATTGGCAAGTTAATGTAGATGAGAGTAACTTGTGTCAACAAGTGGAGAGTAGAAGAACTTGAGAGGTCATCTTTCCTGGAATGTAGAAGAACTTGAGTGATGAAACCACGTTAAAATTCATGACTGCTAATTTGAAAAGGTGGAGGAATTGATTCCAATTGAAATGTAATTTATTTGAGATCTTGACATTGAATTTTGAGGGAGTTACAAATAATTCTATGCCACGGGTTTCAACTAGGGTAATGTATAAATTTTGATTCACCTAATGGAATCCTCTAAAATTTGCAACAAATCTCTTCCCAAGCCAAGAGAGCATGACCACGAAGTTTAGAGCATATCATTGAGTGAACACAAAGAATTCCATGACAGGAATTTTGAGGGAAAATGGAAGAACACAATGAACAGAGAAAGAGGTAAGTGAAGCAAATTTGACATCTTTTTATGTTTCAACATCCAAGAATAGGTTGCATGATGTTTTAGGGGAATAATTAATGTGTTTACAATGCTATACAAGGTAATAAAAGGATTTGTATCAGCTGATCCCAAAACCAGTCTTAACTCAGTATTAGAACTCTATCTAAATTTGTCTCTCAAATTTGTAATCCAAGATATCAAAGACAGAGGATACATTGTATTGATTCAATCAGGATATATCTATATTATGGAAGAATCCTATATCAAATTCCTATATAAAGGCAAGAGTTCAAGCCATGGATCGATACCTTGTTTTAATAAGTTTAATTTCAAAACCTCTCTTCAGACTTTCTACATTAATGGAATGTATGCCATGGATAGGTGTGTCTTGAATTCAAGGTGAGATCTAGAAAGGAAGGTCATTAATCATCAATAATTGGGAGTGTACTCTTAAGCATCATTCACTATGATGTGATCCCCTCAATAGGATACCTAAGCATTTTGATTGGATTGTTATGATATGAATGAGAAAGAAAACAAAGTATATAGCTCCACTCAAGATTGAATATCAATGTAGGTTGAAAATAGTGAAGAATATTGTACAAGGGAGAAAGGGAAAAGATAAGGTAAGTTATCTACTGAAGGTGATGATATACATACAAGCACAAACATCAAAGAAGCAAAAAGAGACCCTAGAGAAATCTTTGCATACCTAGAGAGAAGTGTAAATGATCATTAATTGTCTTGAATGGGTAGTATTCTTGAGATCAATCATGCATATTTTTGGAGAAATGCTAAGGTAAGCTTGTTCTTGAGTCACATGATAGACTACATCATTGAGTATATAGATTTGATCAAATGAGAATCAATCAAGTATAAAGGTACAAGAAAAAAGAGTTGGTAATTTCAATTAGGGCCTCCGTCAAGTAAAAATGAGATTGTGGATGATAGGACTAACAATACTTAATGTGAGGCATATCAATAATGGTTATGATCTGAATAGAGCTGAGCTAAGGTGGCATCCATTTTTGGTATCAGAGCACTGGAAATACCTCTATATTTATGTGAGAAAACATTGACCTAAAGGCATTTAGAGTTATTCATATATACTATATGTAGCAATGATATTGTGATAAGTCAACCTGAATAAGTTATGTTACCCCTCAAACCAAAATTATACTCTTATTTTCCTTATCAGTTTAGCACACTATGATATGATATTTTCTATTATTGAATTGTAAATGAATGTGGTCTGAATTAATGAAATTCATATACAATTTATTCAACTCTATATAAGCTAATTAGATAACTCCATTAAATTATATAGGGTTAATACACTATGTGATGAAATGTACAATTTATTCAACTCTATATAAGCTAATTAGATAACTCTATTTAATTAATTTAGGGTTAATACACTATGTGATGAAATGTGGATGTAATAACTAAAAAGAGAGTTAATTAATATTGAAGAAGATTAGGAAAAGGGGAAGATTAAAATAGGTTATTTATTGTCTCAAATTAGTTGGAAGTGGGGAAAATGGGGTTGATATATCCTACATGCGTAAGCATTTTTTAACTTCAAGACTACAGTAAAGGATGCAAATAGATAAAGAAACCATAAAAGAAACACAAATATATGGAAGTGTTAATCTAAAATAGTACTTTGAATCTCAGTAACGTGAGTAACATTTTATTTCATGGTTGGAATTTTTGCTTCACATTTTCCCCAAGGCGTCTCATTAAGAGTGTGTATCCCTTTTTAAAGAGTGAAAGACCATTGATTTTGGGAATCATGAGAAGAGGAACATTTTGCAATTTGAAAAATGAGGGACCACCCGGTTGTGTTTGATTTGAGGGAGAACCCATTTATGATTTCATCACAGACCTAGATAATATGGGATTTTACTATCTTCACAAATTTTCATAAGCTTATGAAAATAAAGGAACCTCTACTATTGATAGAAATAGGAGTGAGGATGAGTGTTTGAAGGTCTAATATTGTTGGATCCTTATTCATTTTAACTCTTGTCTACATAAAGTAAATATTAACTCTTGTCTACTTTAGTATGGTTGTTTTTGATGTTAGTTGATTTAGTATGTTTATCATATGTTAGTTGATGTTAGTTTTTGATGTTAGTTGATTTAGTATGTTTATCATATGTTTAGTATGTTTTTTGATATAATTAATTGTAAACATTTAGTAATTTCTTAATATGATTGAGAGAACTTAGTTGTGTTAAATGGAATAACATTAGAGTAAGTTTGATTTTTTTGTACTAATTATATTTGTAGATAATGGTAATGTGCATATATAATTTGTATATAGAAAATTGTTTATTAGTTATATTTTTTATGATGTAAGTTGAAGCTATAAAAATTATGTGATATGATACTCTCACTCTCAATTTGGCATATGGGGAAAGTGCCTCTGCAAAGATAGGAATCAGTGCATGCTAAAGGGCTTGCCCTTAGGATGCCACATCGATATGCCCAACTATCGTTGCGTGATGAAGGGGCTTGCCCTTAGGATTCCACATCGATATTTGGGTGGTATACTATGCTGAGAAGAGGTTTTTAAAGTCACCATGACCCTCCACTCAGAAAATACCCTCCCATAATATCGCAACCATCCCTTTTGTAATGGATGGTTGTGATATTATGGGAGGGTGCATCTTGAGTGAAGGATAGCCGTTGGCATTTATTGATACTTGAATTTGTCATGGATATTAGCTTTTTGATGTTGTGATTATTTTATCATATTGGATGATGTATATTATATTTTTCATGTATCGTACTAACGTTAATTGTATATTTTTGTATGCATGTGTGTTGTTGTATTTAGTTTCTCTTATGTCTGGAGAAAATGAATACACATAGTTGTATTCATCCGAATCCCATCGGAATAACATTGAATACTCCCAAATTTCAGAGGGAGGAAACTTTCAAGAGGTCCACATTTTGGTCTACATAGACCACCATCACCAAAATAAACCGTCAAAACCAGAAATTGCAAACATGGTTAAAGCCCGACTCAATTTGCTAGAAACTTCAATGATTTATTTGTCTAAGTTCCGCACTATAGATTCTCATTCACGCGTGGATACAATTTAGCTTATGACATGATGGAGGAGCCCAAAAGTACGAGCCTCCCCATAAGTTGAGGAAGATGGGAGTTCGGTCATAAAACCAACGATAGATCCAAAAATTGTGCAAAAAAGATTGCACATGGAAGCAACTCCAAGTTTTTGCTGCTAAAAAAAAAAAATAGATATTGCTTTTATATGTTTTGTACTAAAAAACTTATGACATGTTTGAAAAAAACCTATATAAATATTTAATTTTTGTCGAATGTTGATTCACACGAGCTTAAATATATTTTATTTTGTTGTTCGAATATATTCTTGATTCACATGAGCTTAAATATTAAATATGTTTTGCATTGGATTAAATATGTTTTTCATTGGATTAAATATGTTTTCCATAGTATTAAAATGTGTTTCTACGGATTATATTTTTAAAATTACTAATGTTTATATATTTTAGAGAAAGTTTAGATTATTAAAATTCATTTATGTTATAATTATATTTAGGTACCAAATGCGTATTGGTAACGATTTTCTAAAATCTTCACAACCCCAAAAATGAAATGTCTTCAGGCTTATTTGAAACCAATCAGTGAAGTCTAGTTAAAAAAGGAAAAATTAACAAGGTCTAAAAATATTTAAATATTCATGTCAAATTCACTAAGTATGGGTTATGATCATTTGTCCTATTTAAGATTGTATTGGTGCAAATATCATTTCCAATCATTTATGGTATTCATATGGCCCCCTTTGATTATTTATTTATTTATTAATTATCTTGTGTAGTTCTAAGTCTTTTTCTAGGTCAGTGCACTTGACAAGGAATTTAAGTCCAAAAGGTTTTGGTAAACTACATGTTTATGAGAAAAGAGTCCCCGTTCTCTTCGAAATTTATCCATGTGACCCTTGGTCTACCTTATTCTCATTTTTTGATAGTCATATATCAGTTTGTTTATTTGTGTGTCAATAGTGTTCTAATATGAGTTCAACTCATCTAGAGATGCACATGTACCCTACTTAATCTACATAATATAGAAAATCAATATTGTTTGAAAATGAGTTAATTCTAGAGAATTCAAGTACTCATTGAAGCATGTAATTTTAATACTAGATATACATTACAATGGTTTTGTAGTGAATAAACTATAACAATTATTGGAATGTCATTCACATTACTATATGCTATTGATGGACTTGTTAAATATCAAGAAATATTAGTATATTTGATAAAATGAAAACCCCAAAACATATTATTGTTTCCTTATGGTTTAAACTTCAGCATCCCATTTAGGGAAAGCTAAAGAAGTACATTTTACCATTGATTGTAATGAAGTTTTAGAAACTTGAGAGAGTTTTTGGAAAATCTACTCGTAATAACATATTTTGAATTAAAGTGCACAATATTACTTGGAATGTCAAGTGTATGGTTTAGGTATGCTTGAAATGTCAAGTGTACATTATACACTTGTTGGTTCTGATAAATGTAAGTTTTCTAGTTTTCCGTGTCTCATAAAAATCAATTGTACTACAAGATTTGGATGATCATCTTCTTGTCACTTCCCAAGAACATGATAAATCTAAACTCTATCTTGGATGATCATCTTCTTGTCACTCCTATGAACATGATAAATCTAAACCCTATGTACTAGATATTTCTTTATTGATTTGGTTTTGAAAACTAATCAAATGTTATTTACTGTTCTACACCCATTTTAACCCTAATAAAATGTTTATAGATATTGATATTGCAAATAGATAGAAATATATCTATTCATAATAGACTAATCAATTTATTAAGTGATTTATTCTAATTTAATATTTACCCATTACATTTATAAACTCATAATTATAGGAAAACATATTTTTTAAAAATTATTCTAAATTGTTTCCCTAAAAGAAGTCGCTCACGAACACATGACGTTAACTCATTTAGAGTGTATGTCCCTAGACAAAGTACTAACTCCATTGAATCTCCAATAAGAAATCATTATTAATGAATGAACTCAGGAGAAAATGTTTTAGGGCCTTGTCATATGTTAAATTACAGATGTTTGTATTGAAAAAGTCAAATTTGAAGTGTTCATTCTATTTTTTTAATGTTTGCTTACGATATATTTTTGTCCATTGTAAAGGTAAACATGGTTGCCATTTGGAGATTGGAAATTCATGGAGTGTCGAATACCTCCGAAAATATTGCATGTTCATCATTCATATTATATGACCTTGATGGAAGCAAGATAGTAGAAAGAGGTACAATTTTCGGAAATGCCACTATGACCTTCCACCAGGCTGAGTATAGGGCCTTGATATTGGGTCTTGAGGAAGCGATACACCATGATGTTTGGAACATTTGTGTGTTTTCTCACGATATGCTTGTTGTGAAACAAATGACTGGTGTATACCAATGTAACAATGTAAATCTTTCAATTCTTGAGTTCAAGTGCTAGAGAGTGTATCTCGCTTTGTGAAATGTTCATATGTGCATGTAAAAGTTAATAGAGGTAGGTTAGATGTATGTCAAGTGTCTAGGGACACTATAAACCAAGAAGTGGTAGCTTTTCTAGCACTTTCCATGGAAGACATTTCAATATGATATATGTACACACTTGTATTTCCTTTTTGCGTAATGGTAGACATACATTATTTATTAGATTGTGAATAACTAATATTATGTGAATTGTCTCCAACATATATATTATATATTTTGTGGATAATATGATGATACATCCTATAGTGTTGGTTGATAAACTGGGCATTTTGGATACATCATGCTTTATCCTATCTTGTCTTTTAACACACTTGTAATTCACATTTCATGTTTACTTTGGAAACATCTAGAGTCGAGTATCCAGTTTTGAAAAATAATGTGTGCGGCTAATTTCATCACAAATCATTTATTGTGCACAATTTTCTCAATATGAATGCAAAATATGAATAAATAAGTTTGTGCACCATTTGTTTCAGTTTAACTTGTTTTACAATGTGTCGCTTCAATGATGGTTATGACAACACACATGAATGAAACATGTGGAAGCTTGGCGACATGGGTCGATCCATGTTCACAATTTGTTCTTATGTTTTTGGGGAAGACATAAATAATGAGACGGTAATATATAACTTTGTGAACATTAATTTTTTTTCATAACAATGTACCTAATGTCATTTGTTGGGATAACAATTATGAAATTGTTGTCTTTTCACACAGGTTTCTTCACATTCCATGATGGTAATATTCAAATATGTGAACATTACTTCTTTTGCAAAATACTTAATATTTTATGTTGGGCTAATAGTTATGCACTTGGACTCCCTAGATACAAGCACCTTCACATCACATGGTGCGTATACGCATTTCACAAGTGTCATAGAGGAAGCAAAGGGAGATGATCCTCCAACAGTTGATGGATGATACATCGATGGTCCTTCCGAGCCCATTCACTTAGATATCCATGAGCCACCCGTAGAGTATAGAACCAAATATGTTAATGGTTGTATTCATTATTTCTGCCAACATGGATCATGTGTTGTTAGTGGGGATGTTAGGTTTTCTGAGTTGCATAGACTAAATCAACATCGCCAAGTAGAACACAATCTTCCCTCCATGGAACCTCGTAAGCATGGTCGTAAGCATATGGGGAAATGACCACCTATCTCTCAAGATAGAAGTAGGGCATACATGTGCAAAAGAGAGGGGATGTGAACTATGTCCTGAGGCAACGATTCTACTTGTAGCAGAGGAGGGTTATCGATCGAGTTTGCAAAAAAGAATGCAAATATCGATTCGAGGAGTTGATCTAGGAAGGAAAGAGGGAGGTGGATGATGTAATGTGTGCCTATGATTCAATGGAGATGTGAAAGGTGAGAGAGGAGCATTGGTTGAGAGTGAGAGGAAATAAAAACTCAAATATCGGAACAGAGGTAAATTTAAGATTAGTATAGTATTTTATATATTATGTTTGGTTGGAAATCAAAAACTTAATATTCTGTCATGAACAGAAGCTAGAGAAGAGGGTGGAACAAGTAGCAGAAATGTTGACCCCCTATGAATGATAACGTAAGTAATTATTGGTCTTTTTGTAAGTAAGGATAGAATGTAGTTTTTGTTTATTTTATATATACTAATTGTAGGTGTGCGTAGGATTATGACATTCCCTTGTGTCAATCTCCTACACTGAAGAGAGACTCGATTCGTAGTGTGAAATAGAGAGAGGTAAAAACCACTTAACACGCACTTGAAAAATGTATGTTGCCTTATGTTGTTGATATTTAAATTGTCTTGATGACTTGATTGTTGTAGGTGGATGTTTGTGATAACACGCCCCCTTCTCAATCATCCCATGTGGTCTTGATCTTATTGGAGAGATAGCTTCACGTGAGGTAAGAGAGGTGGAGATGAAAAATCCCTGGAGTTGTAGCTTCTTTTCCAGTCGAGGAGAGAGAGGGTGATGAGGGGAGGCATGAGGAGAGGGGCACAAACACATTGTTGATAGTACGAGAGAGGGTGGAGCTGGACTGGTAAGTTATTGAATGTTCTCATTTGATTTTTGTATTCTTTTTTTGGTGAAATTAAGATAAATTTATTAATGCAATTGAGATTGTTGTTATTCTAGGATTTTCTAATGGGGTCAAAGTCAGGTTAATGTCGATGATGATATGGTTGTCGCGAGAGGAGTGGTTTGTGATAGTAGCCCACATGTGAAGTGTCATGGCATCACACTCCCCAAATTTACTATCAAAGTGATTATTTTTGAGGCCATTGTTCCCATTGCTCCATTTCCCTACCCTAATACATTTGCAAACACTTTGGTAGAGTGTGTCAAAGGGTTTGCTATTTGGGATCTTAGTGATATCAGACTTGACACTCGTGAAGAGGCAAGTAGATGTAATGGATGATTTAATTTAATTATGTGTTTAACTGAGAGATTCATCTACGTTGACTTATTTACTATATGGTTGGCTTTTAGGATGATGTGGTACAAGTTGAGACAATGCACCATACTCGGATAAAGACATCGGATGCCCCACCCATTCTTGGCATCACACCAAATTATGTTCATAGAAATGAGAAGAAATGTATTAGATTTTATGATGGAGTATTGTTCTATCGCTAACACTAGGTAGTGAAGGAGATGAAAACATTTATTGTATAACATTGATTGTGAGGAGTCGGATTACTATATGTGTGTACATGATGATGATGTTACTTTAATGTGTTTGAGGTGTATGATTTAGTATTGCATTATTGATATATTGAATATGGTTTTTGGTTATGGGTTACATAGAGTTATCCATTTACATTCTGTTTATAGTGCATTAGATGGTTTTTATTCTTGTTATGTGACATTCCATTTATTGTATAAATGATGATGTTATCATTGTGTATCTAGTTAATGTATTAATGTGACTATGGATTGTGGATTATGGTTTATGGTATGTGGTTACATAGTTGTGTTCTTCTTCCTTGTATGCCTACTTGGGTTTGACGTGTTCAGTAATTTATCGTAGATAATTCACAATTTTTCTTTCAAATTTTGTGTATTATGGATTATGGTTTGTGGTTTATGGTTACATAGTTGTGTTCTTCATCCATGTATGCGTACTTGGGTTTGATGTGCTTATGAAAATTTCATATATATTTCATCCATGATAATATTTTGTTAAGTATAAGTTAAGTGCATTATTTCCTTTCTAATTATGTTTGAATGGTAACAAATAATAATCGATTGTTTTAATACAAGTTTATTTAGATGGAAAGACAAAAAAAGGTTGGAAAGCACAAGGCTTCACCAGTGCAAGAACAAATGATTATGAAACATTCGATAGTGACACTTATGCATTCAAAAAGAATGCAAAGAGCTCTACAAACAAAGATGTCAGTGCTACACAAGAAGATGAGCCTTCCCCGTCAGTTCATATGGATTTAGAAATGAAACTTGTAACAAAGAAGAAAAAGATGTATCAAAACCAATGTGAAAGCTTTGCATTGGAAAATTTATATTTTACAAAAAAATAAGGAAATATTGGATGAAATAGGAGAAATTTCCTCAAGGAAGATGGAGTTGGAGCTCGAGGTTCAGGAGTTAGAACTAGAAATTAAGAATTGGGAGACAATGCGTGAAGCGGACAAAAAAGTGTTTGCAAATCAAGTAGAAAACTTTAATACCATTCTTAAAATACACAAAGATCAGAAGGAAGTATGGAAGAAATATGTACATGCATTAGGCCAAGGTGACAATTGAGGAAAAACACCAGGCACTCCCACCCAAGACAATGATAACAAATGAATATACCGAGTCATACAACCTTTGAGATGAAAATATGCTTGTTAAACACATATTGAACTTACATATATATTTGATATTAGTGTGTTATTATAATTTTATATTTCACTTACATATTTGACAAATTTTACTTATATATTTGACATATATGTATAGATATTGATTATGTGGTATGCAAAAAATTAGTTATATTTGATGAATTTTGCCTTTGTAGCATAATAGATGATATGGATAGACATATGTGGTTATATTATGATTATTAGATGTATGTGATTTTACACTAATATGGTTATTTTTGGTTGATGTTATGATGTGCACATTAATTAGTATTTAGATCATGTATATGAATTGTTATATCTGGTATGCGATGTGATGAATAAGGAAGAGTAATACAAGTGTGATTAGAAGACAAGTGTATATATGTGTGATGAGGTTGTTACTTTAATGTGTTTGACGTTTACAATTTAGTATTACATTCTTGTTAAATTGAATATGGTTTGTGGTTTGTTTATAGCGCATTAGATGGTTTTTATTCTTGTTATGTCACATTCCATTTATTGTATAAATGATGATGTTGTCACTGTGTATATGGTTAATGTATTAATGTGACTATGGATTGTGGATTACGGTAAATGGTATATGGTTACTTAGTTGCGTTCTTCTTCCATGTATGGTATATGGTTACAATTACGTTTGAATGTTAACATATATTAATTGGTTGTTTAAATACATGTTTAATTAGATGGCAAGACAAAAGAAGGTTGGAAAGTGCAAGGCCTCACCAGTGCCGAACCGAAAGATTATGCAAAATTCTATAGTGTCAGTACTAATGTGTTTGGAAAGATTGTAGAGAGCCCTACAAACAAAGATGTCAAAGTTGGACAAGAAGATGAGTCGTCCCCATCATTTCGTATGGAAATAGAAATGAAACTTGCAATGAACAAGGCAAAGTTTTATAAAATCGAGCATGAAAGACTTAGATTGCAATATTTAAAATTGTCTAAAAAAAAAAAGAATTATTGGACCAATTACTAGATGCTTCCTCGAGGAAGATGGAGTTGGAGCTTGAGGTTCAAGAGTTGGAATTAGAAATTAAGAATTGGGAGATGATGTGTGAATCGAACAAAAAAGTGTTCGAAAATCAAGTAGCAAGCTTTAATTCCATTGTTAAAATTCATGAAGGTCACAAATAATTATGGAAGAAGATGTACATCTGGCCAAGGCGTGTCAATGAGAAAAAAGTACCAATCGCTCACACCAAAGACTATGTCCAAGTGACCTTTGACATAAAATATGACTTTGTAATAAAATGACACTGTCCATGTGACCTTTGACATCAACAGATGTTGGTTAAATGTATATTTTAGTTTTTAAAAGAGTAAATAATAATTAAACCATCAAAACATAATAAAATATTAGAAGGTTTTAAAATCAAATAACAAGATTTAAATTGGAATAAGATTTAAAATGTGTGAGTATTGTGAATGTTACTTCTAGTTAATGTACATATTATAGAGAATTCAAATTTCAAGTACTCATTGAAGCATGTAATTTTCATACTACGTATACATTACACAATAATAATGGTTTGATGGACTTATTTTAAAGTTTGACATCTTCATGTAATTTTCTTTCAACTTGTGCATATATTGATGAATGGTTTGATCTTAGTTTAAATGTGTGTTACCATTCATTAAGACTACAAAATTGTTTTCATTGCTTCAAGTCTAACTTCTCATCTTCTCATAGTTTTTTTGCAGTGTTATACAGATTTGATGCGAAGGATTTTCCGTTTCAATTTTTTTTTGGTTTTCAAGAAGTTTGCAAGAAATATATTGGTTATTTTAATGTAATTCATTATTATCATCTAGTCTTATAAGAGATAATTAGTATTTTCTATGGTTACTATAAATTTGGTGTAAATGTATAAATGGTTTGTCTAATATTATGATTTTATCACATTGTATCCACTGAAATATGGGCTCCACACATGGGTTTAAATAAAAAGGAGTGGAACTTGTGTTATTTTGGTTGTGTTAACATTCATATAAAAACTATTGATTATAAATTAATCATGCATGTTATATCTACAAACGATATCTCTTATGATTTCATGTTATATCTACAAAGAATATGATTTCATCTTTTCATTTTTGTTATGTGTTTTAACGTGTCAAAAAACTCACTCTATTTTTTCATCGCTTCGATAAAACCAACCCTCGTCCACCTGATAATTATTTGATGTGGATTGCATCGTTAAAACAAGGAGGAAATGCATCACGGGTTGCACCTTGTTATAAACCAAATTACATTTTTCAAAGTGCTGAAAAACACCATGCATTTTTCAATTTGAAAAAACTCTATTTCCAACATTGTCCATTAATACCCTTTGAATTTGGTAGTGGATGTGGATTGCATCATTACAACAAGGAGGAAATGCATCGTGGGTTTACACCTTTTTGAGAAATCGAATTGTTTTTCAAAGTGCTGAAAAACACCGTGTGTTTTTCAACATGTCTTAAAAATCACTCTATTTTTTCATCACTTCAATAAAACCAACTCTTCTCACCTAATAATTATTTTGTGTGGATTGCATCATTACACCAAGGAGGAAATTCATCATGGGTTACACCTTTTCGAGAACCAAACTACATTTTTCAAAGTGTTGAAAAACACCGTGTATTTTTCAACGTGTCTTAAAACTCGCTCTATTTTTAATCATTTTGATAAAACCAAACCTTTTCCACTTGATAAGTAGTTAATGATGAATTTCATCATTACACCAAGGAGGAAATGCATCATCATGGTTACACCTATTTTTTGGAGAACCGAATTATGTTTTTCAAAGTGTTGAAAAAAACATGTGTTTTTCAACGTGTCTTAAAACTCGCTCTTTTTTAATCGATTTGGAAAAACCAACTCTTTTCCACCTGATAAATTAGTTTATGTGTATTGCATCATTCCAACAAAAGTTAAAGCATCGTGGGTTCACCTTTTGGAGAACCGAACTACATTTTTCAAAGTGTTGAAAAACACGTGTGTTTTTCAACGTGTCTTAAAACTCACTCTATTTTTTAATCATTTTGATAAAACCAACCCTTTTCCACCTGATAAGTATTTTATGTGGATTCATCATTACACCAAGGAGGAAATGCATCATGGGTTGCACCTTTTGGAGAACCAAATTATGTTTTTCAAAGTGTTGAAAAACATAGTGTGTTTTTCAACGTGTCTTAAAAACTCGCTCTTTTTTTAATCGATTTGGAAAACCAACCCTTTTCCACCTGATAATTATTTATGTGGATTCCATTTTTACAACAAGGAGGAAATGCATCATGGGTTGCACCTTTTGAGAACCGAATTGTGTTTTTCAAAGTGTTGAAAAACATTGTGTGTTTTTCAACGTGTCAAAAAACTCACTCTATTTTTTAATCGTTTTGATAAAACCAACCCTTTTCCACCTGATAATTAGTTTATGTGGATTACATCATTACACAAGGAGGAAATGCATCGTGGATTGCACCTTTTGGAGAACCGAATTACATTTTTCAAAGTGTTGAAAAACACCATGTGTGTTTTTCAACGTGTCTTAAAACTCACTCTTTTTTAATCAATTTGGAAAACCAAATCTTCTCCACCTGATAATTATTTGGATGTGGATTGCATCATTACAAAAGGAGGAAATGCACCATGGGTTGCACCTTTTGAGAATCGAATTGTGTTTTTCAAAGTGTTGAAAAACACCATGTGTTTTTCAATCGTATCTTAAAACTCGCTCTATTTTTTAATCATTTCAATAAAACCAGATCTTGTCCACTTGATAAGTAGTTGATGTAGATTGCATCATTCCAACAAGAAGGAAATGCATCATGGGTTTCACCTTTTGGAGAACTTAAAATTACTCTATTTTCAAAGTGTTGAAAAACTCGCTCTTTTTTCATCGCATCGATAAAACCAACTCGTATTAATCAGTTTTGGAAAAATTATTTTCAACACCTGATGAATTTTTGATTTAACCAATGCATTTTCATTATTTATGTGGAAATTGTTACAAAATTCTTATCCAAAAGGAGGAAAATGCATCATGGGTTGCACCTTTTGGAGAACCAAATACATTTTTCAAAGTGCTGAAAAACAGTGTGTTTTTTAACATTTTGAAAAACTTGCTTTATTTTTTAATCGATTTGGAAAAACCAAACCTTATCCACTTGATAAGTAGTTGATGTGGATTCATGTTTACAACAAGGAGGAAACATCAGGGTTCATCTTTTAGAGAACCGAATTTGCGTTTTTCAAAGTGTTGAAAAACACACGTGTGTGTTTTTCAACGTGTCAAAAAAATATCTCTATTTTTTAATCATTTCGATAAAAACAACTCTTGTCCACTCCGATAATTATATGTGGATTTTGATAAAATGCTAATGAGAAATGCATCATGGTCACACTTTTTGAGAAAGGAAACATTTTTCAAAGTGTTGAAAAAATAAATCATGTTTTTCATGATTCGTGATCTTAAAACCACTCTTTTTTAATCATGTTAAAAGCAACCATCCTTGTCCACCTCAAACTCTTATGTGGAGATGATTCATTCTATGAAACTTGCAAAGGAAAAAGAAAAAGAAGGAAAAGGCCCCAAAGTGGAGATTCTGATCCTAACACAAGTATTGGAAATCTACATTATCATGTTCCTTTTTCAAAGAATGGAATCTATTTTTAATGTTTATAAAACCAACCCTTGATAATAATAATGTGGATGATCAGAAACATGGGAAATGGTTTTATGCTATTAGTTAATAGCATTTTTCAAAGTGTTGTAAGTTCTTATGTTTCAACGTGTTAGTAAAAACACTTTGGTTTTTTGTGGTTTCGATAAAACCAACCCTTGTTTGGATAATGCTTTTAGATTTTGATTGCATCATTCAATGGGAAATCACTATGGCCTCTTTGATAATGATGTGTTTTTCAAAGTGTTACAAAAAAATGGGTAATGGGTCTTAAAACAAACCTCTATTTTACCTGATAAAAAAACTAATTATATGATTTTGATGTGGATTTATCATTACAAGGAGAAAATGCATCATGGGTTGCACTTTTGGAGAACCGAACTACGTTTTTCAAAGTCCTGAAAAACACCATGTGTTTTTCAACGTGTCTTAAAACTCACTCTATTTTTTTTAATCTCTTTGGAAAAACCAATTCTTCTCCACCTGATAATTATTTTATGTGGATTTCATCATTTTAACAAGGAGGAAAATCATCATGTGGTTACACCTTTTGGAGAACCGAACCGTGTTTTTAAAGTGTTGAAAAACACCATGTGTTTTTCAACGTGTCTTAAAAATCACTCTATTTTTAATTTTTCGATAAAACCAACCCTTTTCCACTTGATAAGTAGTTTATGTGGATTGCATCATTCCAAAAAGGAGGAAATGCATCATGGGTTACACCTTGTGATAAACCAAATTATGTTTTTCAAAGTGCTAAAAAACACCGTGTGTTTTTCAATGTGTCTTAAAACTCGCTCTATTTTTTTTCATAGCTTCAGAAAAACCAACCCTTTTCCACTTGATAATTAGTTGATGTGGATTGCATCATTACAACAAGGAGGAAATGCATCATGGGTTGCACCTTTTGGAGAACCAAATTACATTTTTCAAAGTGTTGAAAAACACCATGTGTTTTTCAACGTGTCAAAAAAACTCACTCTATTTTTTCATCAATTTGAAAAAAACCAACCCTTTTCCACTTGATAAGTATTTTATGTGGATTCATTTTACAACAAGGAGGAAAATCATCATGGGTTTCATACCTTTTGAGAACAAATTACATTTTCAAAGTGTTGAAAAACATTGTGTGTTTTTCAACGTGTCGAAAAACTCACTTTATTTTTTCATCGTTTTGATAAAACCAACTCTTGTCCACTTGATAATTATAGTTATGTGGATTTAATGTTTCAAAAATGATAATAAATACTCATGTGGAGTTGCACCTTTTATAGAATCAATTGCATTTTTCAAAGTGTTGAAAAACATCGTGCGTTTTTCAATGTGTCTTAAAACTCACTCTACTTTTTAATCGCTTTGGAAAACCAACTCTTCTCCACCTAATAATTATTTTATGTGGATTGCATCATTACAACAAGGAGGAAAATCATGTGGGTTACACCTTTTGGAGAACCGAATTGCATTTTTCAAAGTGCTGAAAAACACCGTGTGTTTTTTCAACGTGTCTTAAAACTCACTCTATTTTTTAATCATTTTGATAAAACACACCCTTTTCCACTTGATAAGTAGTTGATGTGGATTCAATTCCAACAAGGAGGAAATTCATCGTGGGTTGCACCTTGTGATAAACCAAATTGCATTTTTCAAAGTGCTGAAAAATAACGTGTGTTTTTCGTGTCTTAAAACTCGCTCTATTTTTTTCGTAGCTTCAGAAAATCCAACCCTTATCCACCTGATAATTATTTTATGTGGATTAAATTTTTACAAAAAGGAGGAAAAACATCGAGGGTTGCACCTTTTAGAGAACTGAAATGTGTTTTTCAAAGTGTTGAAAAACACAAGTGTGTTTTTCAACGTGTCAAAAAACTTGCTCTATTTTTTCATCACTTTGATAAAACCAACCATTTTCCACTTGATAATTATATTATGTGGATTCAATGTTTCCAACAAGGAGAAAATACATCGTGGGTTACACCTTTTGATAAACCAAATTACATTTTTCAAAGTGTTGAAAAACACCATGTGTTTTTCAACGTGTCTTAAAACTTGCTCTATTTTTTAATCACTTTGGAAAAACCAAATCTTTTCCACTTGATAATTATTTTATGTGGATTTCATCATTCCAAAAGGAGGAAAAGCATCACGGGTTGCACCTTTTGGAGAACCGAACTACGTTTTTCAAAGTGTTAAAAAACACCGTGTTTTTCAACATGTGTTAAAACTCACTCTATTTTTTAATCATTTGATAAAACCAACCCTTTTCCACCTGATAAGTAGTTGATGTGGATTGCATCATTCCAAAAAGGAGGAAATGCATCGTGGGTTGCACCTTGTGATAAACCGAATTACATTTTTCAAAGTGCTGAAAAACACATGTGCATTTTTCAACGTGTCTTAAAACTCGCTCTATTTTTTCATAGCTTGGAAAAACCAACCCTTATCCACCTGATAATTAGTTGATGTGGATTAAATGTTTACAAAAAGGAGGAAAATCATCATGAGGGTTGCACCTTTTGGAGAACCGAATTGCATTTTTCAAAGTGTTGAAAAACACCATGTGTTTTTCAACGTGTCAAAAAACTCGCTCTATTTTTTCATCGCTTTGATAAAACCAACCCTTGTCCACTTGATAATTATATGATGTGGATTCAATTTTTCCAACAAGGAGAAAATACATCGTGGGTTGCACCTTGTGATAAACAAATTGCATTTTTCAAAAAAGTGCATTTTTGAAAAATATCGTGTGGCATTTTTCAATGTGTCTTAAAACTCGCTCTATTTTTTAATCGCTTTGGAAAACCAACTCTTCTCCACCTGATAATTATTTTATGTGGATTACATCATTACAACAAGGAGGAAATTCACCATGGGTTGCACATTGTTATAAACGGATTGCATTTTTCAAAGTGTTGAAAAACACAGTACATTTTTCAACGTGTCGAAAAACAAACTCTGTTTTCCAGCACTTTGAAAAAATTCAACCCTTGTCACCTGATAATTACTTGATTTTCTTTACATTGTTACATAAAGGTGGAATAGTAATCGTAGTTTGTACCTTGTGGAAAACAATGGTTCATTTTTTATAGTGTTGAAAAAGGTTTGTTTTTCAGCACTTTGATAGTAGCAATAAAAATTCGACATGATAATTTGTTATTGTTGATTACATCATTTCATCATAATTACATTATCTTTTATTTTTCAAAATATTTTCTACTATCCATATATTACATGAGCGGTTCTACGTTGGCTAACACCAATGAGCACTTTTTTTAAATACTCTAAAAATAATCAAAGAGTAGGTCAGTTGTACACGTTCCATATTTATGTATTTTAAATATACGCAATGTACAATCTCATATACATGAATTTTAAATGTTTACAATTCTAATATAGGCCCACTCAACATGCCATACATTTACTTTCCAAATCTCAACCTGCTCATTCCATAAGATACATCTCTCTGCATATTCGTTGCATCTACAACACAATGCATTAAATATTAGACAAGGTATCAAAGGATTTTTACCTTACATACAATAAATAAATGTATTGAAATTAAGGACATTCAATACACACCTTATGTAGATGCTAAATTGTTGAAAGATAAGCAACGGTGGGGATATGTTTCATCTGCATTTGAACCACCTATAAAATAAATGATCAATATGTTAGTCTTCGCCTCCACAATTAAAATTTCTTGAGAATTCACAATCACACCAATAATTCAATGTTTTAACCTGTAGGTTCCATTTGTGTGGTTTCTCTCCTCTTTGCACGATTGTTGTCTAGGAAATTGGAAGCATTTGTAGTCTTCAACATGATTGTTCAAATATTCTACAATGATTGACCTCTTAGTCACACTGCGGTGGCATTTTTACTCGCACTAAACCATGGACGCATGCGGGTGGTGGATGTCTCATTGACATCTCCTTTGAAAGTAACATCCAACATATTTGATGCTTCTAGGTCTCTCCTAAACCTTTGAACACATTCAAAGAATGTTTTTTTTTTGTTCATTTGTACTCAATCATGTATCAAGACTGACTTCAAGAATTATTTAGATGTGTGTTCCATAAAATTTGAATCTCTTTCTATCATCAAACCACCAGCAAGTACTATTTTAGGAGTTCTTGTGATGTATAAGACATTATAGAAAGTTATTTATTTATACACTAGGTTTTTCAATATCATTGTACACATGAATACACAATGTCACCTAATCATAAATATGCATGATGAACATTATCATTGACATCAATTAATTGATTGAAGGAATTAACAACTAACCATCAATTGTCAGTGACTGTTGAGGTGGTGAGGAGGGGCCATCCCATAACATGCCATCATTTACCATGCTTGTCTCTGCATAGGTACTGGCTACTGCATGAGAAATGAAAACAATTTCAACACCATGCTTTTTTCATTACAACTTATGCTTAGCAATATATATCACTACTTTCCACATATATGATGACATTGAATTACCTTCTACTTCTACTACTGGATACTGATGAGGAGGGGCCGTCTCAAACATGTCTTCATTTATCGTGCTTGTCTCGGCATAAGTACTAGCTCTTGCATGTGAAAGGAAAATAATTTCAACATGATGATTTTTTGTTACAACTTATGCTTAGCAATCTATATCACTACTTGCCACATACGATGACATTGAATTACCTTCCACTTCTACTACTAGATATGGGAGGAGGCCATCATGGAATGTGTCTTCATTTACCCTGCTTGTCTCCCCATAAGTATTGGCTCCTGCACATGAAATGAAAATAATTTCAACACGATGCTTAATTCATTATGACTTATGCTTAACAATCTACATCGGTAACATATGATGGAATTGAATTACCTACCACTTCTGGTGCTTGATGTGATGAAATCGACACATATTTCTTGAAAAAATCTAATGCATTCAACACGTGTTTACATGTGTTTCCTATGATAGCCCAAGCACATTCACATACGTCCAATGTTTCGATTTGCCTTACCAAATACCATGTGCTTCTAGTTTTTTGGCTCCTCACTACAATTGATTACAATGGGCATAATTGCAAGGAAATCTGTATATACGAAATACTATTTGCTCTCTCAACCTTTGTTAATAGTTGTCTTTTTTTTTGAAATTGGTCAAGAAGCTGAATTTTTGTAACTTCCTCTTGTGTTTGTAAAATGGCTCCACCTTGTACACAAGTGTGTAGAACAAATAGTCCATCTAGTGAGTACATTTCTTTTGTTTGTCACACAAGTATCTAGTCTTCAAAAAACAATGGTAGGACTCGATGGATGTGTTTGTTTCTTGATTTGCATGGGAGAAGTTTCTAATTTTTTTGCCCACATAGCTATCAAGTGACATGGATTGAAAATCAGTGACACTATAAACCAAGAATTATAATTGATGGTAATTAATAAGGAAACACACAAAGGATCATACTCACCAACACGTTCTTCGCTCTCACACCATGTATTCCTGAAGTACTCGAGGAACTTAGTTTCCTCTTTGAATTCATTAAAGAAGTCTTGAATGATTCAAAATGTGTGCTCGTGATGCATTTCGGAACCATACATGATGGTACCTAGTCTCTCAAAAATCTTCCACCTGGACTCCTTGCTACAATACTTGTGCACATTTTTCAACCATGCCCTATGCACGTGCCATAGGCATAACACTACACGATAACCAAAAACACACTTGATGGCTTGGATTTCAGCCGACATCATCATCGTAATGAATGCATTGATTTTCAATTGACACGAAGGTGTTTTCCTCATTTCTGGACTTCCACCAACCACCCGTAAATGTCTTCAATTTTATTCCTCGAAGAAATGGCCCATGCTATGGGCACCCCAGCCTCTTGCTTGTAAAAAAAAAGCAATGTGTATAATTGGTACTGCAAGGAATATGACATCAAATGGTAACATGGGGTTTAATATAACAAAAAGGGAACATTATTAATGATACATAAATTACACATCATTTCAAAATTCATTCAATTACTTACACCATATTTGTTGGTAGAAAACTTGAGTCCATGGAGATTATGGAATTGTGAGAATGTTGAACCATTCTCTCACACATCCATGGTGTTTTCAACCCCGTAATGAATGGAACGATGGTTCCATTTGGGCATTGATAGTAGAAAAAATATCTCTATCCTTTGCATGCCATAAGTTCATGCTCATGGCATCATCGATGTGCTTTTGAGACCTTCTGCAGTGAACTCTTTTCCATGCATTCACCACGTCCTTTCTTGTCATGTATTCGTCCCTCTTTCTCGATATACCCATGTTGGATGGATCCTCTATATATTTATCATACACCATTTCCACGGTGACTCCCATCAAAAAAAGACTCTTGATATAAGTTTTGCATTCATTTGATAAGTATGGGGAAACATTCAAACGAGGATCGTTAATGGTATTTTCATTCCTCCCATGACAACACTCACCATTTACATCACAATGAAATGGATTGTTGTATAATATTATGGCCACTATCGGTCTCCCATAAAAAACCTTCACATTGAAATGACATTGGCAACCCCTTTTAATTATACACCTACTCACTTTTTCACTTATTATTGGCTTATTTCTATTTTCATATGGACCATACGAACACCAATAGCTGCATTAAAAATGGTAACATCAAATGTTATACAAATGTTTACGAAAAGAACGTACAAAAAAGTATTTGTTAGCAAATGTCCAAACCTAGTATATGACTTGGTTGTATGCGGTTTAGGATTTTCTATATTTGTTGACTTGTGATTTGTGTGGGTGAAGGTAGTCTCAAAAATTTCATTAGAACCTTCCCCCTTTAGAAATGCATGTAGTCTTATGAGCGGTATGGTGGCACAAATGTCGACATTCGACTCATCCCCTATTGGTGTCCATTCTAGGTCATCATATGAAAACTGAATCTTTTCCTCTGTAATCTCTTGGATAGGAAGATTGATCATGCTCTACCATTTGGGCCTCCTTCCCATCCTAAAAATTATTACATGTAGTTTTACATTGTTAATGAAACAATTATTTTATACTTTTCAAAATAAATTTTGACTTGTGATTGATCATCATCAACATGAATACCATCTTAAAACATTGGAAGCATTCAAATTTTTGTCTAATTCAAAAGCCACGTGTATTGAAATGCAAGGAAAACAACAATTTATATCACAATATGGTCATCTATAATGTGACAAAGAATGTGACATAATAAATATAATGTGACAAAGACTGTTACAAAATTAATATTATTTCAAATACACTTATTCAATGTTGAGAGAAACTTCCATAGAAAATATTATAATTAACCTTATAAATATAATTCACATCGTATAATAATATATTTTATGGTGATTATTTTATTTATTAAATAATATTTTTCAAAAATGATGTATATAAAATAGAAATTATTACATTTAGCTAAAAACAATAAAAACTATCGAAACAAGAACATGTTTATTTAAAAAACAAAGTTACAAATAAAACAAACTTAAAATATTAATAACATCTTTAAAATATATATACATTTATGCATGCCAAAACACAATAATTAAACAACAATAACATAATAATCTTCGCAACACCCATATACCCTTCTTTTTGAAAAAATGAACTTACAAACTAAAATTGAGGAATATAGATATTTCAAAAATTTCACACTTTTATTTGAATTTTAGAAATGGTGCTAAAATTTTGAATCGTAATAAAAATTATTTGCTATACATTCTGAACAACTAGTATTCATTGGCATACTGAACTATCTATAATATACAAATTAAATTGTTAATAAATTGAGGACTATTTTTAGGAATGCTTGCAGTTTTCAAACTTTTATGCGAACACCCTTCATCTTCAGTTTACGTGGAAGCTCCTATTTCTATATGTCTTCATTTTACAAACAGGATCAGGAGAAATTAGGCTCCTGGTATTCATATTCAATACACAAAAGAGTAACTAGTGCACAACAAAAATATACAATTAACGTTAGTACGATACATGAAAAATCTAATATACGTCATCCAATATGATAAAATAATCACAACATCAGAAAGCTAATATCCATGACAAATTCAAGTATCAATATATGCCAATGGATATCCTTCACTCAAGATGCACCCTCCCATAATATCACAACCATCCATTGCAAAATGGATGGTCGTGATTTTGAGTGGAGGGGTCTGACGGGTGACTTTAAAACCTCTGCTGAGCATAATATACCACCCAACTATCGATGCATAATCCTAAGGGGAAATCCCCTTCATCACGCAACGATAGTTGGGTGTATCGATGTGGCATCCTTAGGGAAAGCCCCTTCAACACACACCGATTTCTGTCTTTCGCAGAGGCACTTTCCCCATATGCCAAATTGAGAGTGAGAGTATGATATCACATTATTTTTACAGCTTCAACTTACATCAGACATTCACAACATTACAATGACCAATATTTAACAACTAATAAAAAATTATATATACAAATGATCTACACATTCACAATATTTACAACTATAATGCATCTAGGAAATCAAATTTTCCTATAGTATTTAATTTAACACAACTAAGAGCAATGAAATTATAACTAAGAGCTTGAAGATCGTATGCATATTTAACCAATACCAACGTAATATCAACATAATTAACTATTCTCATACCAGTGATTAATAAACACAAATTGTAGAAATTACCGAATCCTCTATCATTTATTAACAAATACGTGAATACAATAATACCATGATAATAAACTAGTTCACACTATTATTTAGTGTCTATATACTAAACAAAATATTTGACCACGTCATTCATTTTGAAAAGAAACTTCCAAACAATTGTTCGATATATTTGTACTTAAGATAAAGTTTCATGTTATATTTGTCCTTGTGTATATCAAGCACATAGATTTGTTCCTATTTACAAAGTATTAGGTAATAGATATGACATCAAATTTCCACCTTTTCTTATAGTTTCAAATATATTAATTAATAATAATAATGAAAACTATAATTATTTTCTAAAGTTTAAGGTTCAAGGTTTAGGGTTTTGGGCTTAGGGTTTAGGGTTTGGGGTTTAAGGCTTGGGCCTCAAGGTTCAGGAGGTTTAGGTTTAGGGTTAAGGTTTAGGGTTTAGGGTTTTAGGGTTTAGTTTTGGGGTTCAAGATTTAGGGTTTATGACTTAAGGTTGGGGTTTAGGTTTTAGGGTTTATCATAAATAACATAATTAGGAAAACTTAACACTAATATGACACCGTAAACAATCAAATGATATCTTAAAAACTAATGTGATACCCTAAACACTAAAATATTGATATGACATAAAACACTAATGTGTCACCACCAATAATACATTTGGGACACACTATTCACTAATGTGACATCCTAAACATTGATATGACACCCTAAAAACTATTACGAGACCCTAAACAAGTTATAGAGTCATGTAGAAACCCTAAAAAATCAAAATTCATACCTATTCCTATTCATGCCTATCATGTGCACAATGTTCCAAATCAGATCTAGAATACATTTAAACCCATTATCCTCCCACATTCTAGTAGAATTCAATATAATCCCCATACTCCATTTTTTACTATCATTTTAATAAGAAAATGGGTTTGATACACATATTTTTGAGCCAATGTACTTTTGAGATATCTCATAAAGAAAGTCCTTGTTGTTCAATATTCCCAATGTCAATCCTAGTGTTTTGTAGGTAGTTATAACACAATAATTTTAAGGGATTTTACTTGCGCATGTCACATGACACTATAGAGTTCAAGACATGTGGAGTGGAATATATTGACATCACATGTTGAGATGATGTAATTTATTTAAATTTACTATCCATAGAACATGGCCATTAGGTTGTTTTGTGCCATCTTTCTAGACCATTATCTTAGGTCATCCTCCACACATGTCCAAGAAACTATGTAAATACTTTCATGCAAGTGTTTTTCTTAGGCCATCCATGTGTATATATTAAGAACATAAATTTGTTCCTATTTTCACTAGTATTAGGTAATATATATTTTTCATCGATCTCACTTATAAACATACTGGGGTAATTCCTACTTATTCTTGGAAAGATTAGATGTTCACTAGCTTCATTTAGATAGTATTGTAGATTTGATTTGCATTCCTTCCACATAACAAAACATTCAATTTTTTTGCATCATTGTTTATATAATATGAACAATAAATTTAAAAATTGTTTATAACATTAACATAACATCTCTACAAGTATTAGATAAAATTATTCTAACTCTAATGATGAATGGCAACATAGTATTAGCTAAAATTATTCTAATTCTATCACCATAAACAATAATAAGTTACCCCCATTAAATTAATTTTGGACACTTTAAACACTTATACGACACCTTGAACACTAATTTAGTCACCCCACTTAAAATAATTGAGATACACTAAACATTAATTTAACACCATCTACACTGATACAATACCCTAAATAATGTCATGATACTCTATGCACTAATGATTCATCCTCTATTTCATAATTAGGATAACCTAAACACTAATGAAACACATGGTCTCATACAAAACCATAATCATTACTATAATACCCTATAAACTCATACGACACCCTAAACACTAATATTATAACCTAAACACTCATATGACATCCTAAACACTCAAAAATGATGCAAACCTTGGACACTAGTGTGTTACTCTAAGTAACATAATTTAGACACAAAAAAACACTAATCTTATACCCTAAAAATTTTAGAGACATGATAAACACTAATATGACACCTATACACTATTAGAAGACTATAAACATTAAGGGATCACCATAAATAGTATAATTAGGAAACCTTACAGAATAATTTGATATCATAAGCACTCATATGACACCCTAAACACTAATACACCACCCTAAACATTCGAACATTGATACAAAAACCTAAACACTAATGTGTCACCCTAAATAACATAATTGGAAATCGAGATACTTTAAACATTAACAAAACAACAAAAAACCTGATATGAAACCCTAAAAATATAATGAAACCATACAAACTAATGGGTCACTTTACAAAACACAATTGGAATGCCCTAAATATTAATGTGTCATCCTAAACAATCATACGATACCCTAAACACTGATATGATGTCCTAAACACTAACTTGTCATCTTATATAACACAATTACAACACCCTAAAATATATTACAACACCTATCATTAATTTAACATGTATTAGGGTTTGATTGGTATAAATGATTCCAAATCTAGCCCTAACACATGTTCAATTGTCACATTAGGTGTATTAGGGTTCGATCGGAAGAAACATGGGCTAACTAATACTTGACACTCAAATAGGCCACCCTAAAAATGTGGAAAACACATTGTATTTTTCAACATACTTGAAAAAAACTACATTTTTTCAGCATGTTGAAAACACTAGTGTGTTTTCCATCTTGATTTAAAAACACGTGTGTTTTCCATCTTAAAAAAAAACACATTTTTTTTTCACATGTTAATCACTACATGGTAATCATAACAATAAAAGCATGATTTGAAACCCAATGTGATTTTCATTGTGTTGACATGATGTGGTTTTCATCTTTTTGAACAAAAAATGATGTGTGTTTTCCATCTTGATGAAAAACACAGTGTGTTTTCCATCTTAACGAAAAACACACTGTGTTTTCCACATGTTAATCACTACATGGTAATCATAATAGTCAAAGCATGATTTGAAACACAATGTGATTTTCATCGTGTTGAAAAACAGATGTGTTTTTCATCTTGTTGAAAAACACTACAATGTTTTTCAACATGTTGAAAAACACAGTGTGTTTTCCATCTTGATGAAAAACACACGTGTGTTTTCCATCTTAACAAAAAGAACACTGTGTTTTCCACATGTTAATCACTACATGGTAATCATAATAGTCAAAGCATGATTCAAAATGCAATGTGATTTTCATCATGTTGAAAAACACAATGTGTTTTTCATCTTGTTGAAAAACACTACAAGTTTTTCAACGTGCTGAAAAACAAATTGTGTATTTCATCAAGATGAAAAACACATTGTGTTTTTCAACATGATGAAAATCACATGTTTTTTTTATCATTTTTGGAAAGGTGACCGTGTCTTTTTCTTACAAATATTAATTCTAATTTATTATAATATGATGTATATTTAGATTATTCATTAATTATTAATATTCATATCTATGATCATACATATACATAATTGGAGGATAGATCTATTAGAACATGTTCTCAATAGAGTAAGGCATGAGAAAAATGAGAGAACTTATATCTTTAAGTAGTCTCAAATCTAATGGTTTATAAATTTCAATATGTATATCTTTATAAAACTATACGATAAAAATTAATTATAAGAAAGGTGTCAAAAATATTCACAAAAAATGACTAATATTAATGGAGAAAATTTTAAGACACTAAAAAAACTAAATTTTATTAGGAACTATTCAATTATTGGGGTTTATGAATTTCCACGAAGGAGTCTGAGGAGCTTGGACAGACAATTTCCATTTCATTATGTGAATTTGAGAGAAAATTATACTTGCTATCAAAGAGAACTAAACTTGCCAAATACACACTACAATTTAAAACATTTCTCAACTGCCATTTAAAACATTTAAAATACACACTACAATTTATTATTTCTTCTCACAATTTCTCTCTCTATTCTTAATTTGATTATTCATTGTAATATAATGGCTCTAATTACCTGGTTGCTATGGTGAGTGGGCGAACTGTAAAGGAAGTTGAATATCTGTATATCTCAAAGCATAGAAATGCAATTCAGAGACACTTAAATATTACAAACTTTAGAATACAATAGAATATGTTATAGGGACATACTTACATTTACAAATATAAACCATTCATAGATCTTTGATCTAGATGGAATCATCCAATAGAGGGTGAAACCATTGGATTTTGTTGTCCCCAATATATATTATTTTCCTAAGTTGCTGCAAACATCCAGAATGTCTACAAAAATATGGGCTTTTAAAGGTCTCTAATATAGCTTTAGGGATAGATACACAATTTCAACATAGATTTTACTACATCTTATGATTGAATGTAAGAGTCAGACTGCAAGAGGATTTTGTCAAGATATTTACAATACATCTTATGAAAGTTCTAGGTGAGTTATGAAGAGATATTGACTAGCTTATGTAGGCTTCCGTAGGTAAAATTTCAGCTCGAGAATGCCCCTTAGAAGATTAAATGACACATATAAGATAATCAAATTGAAAATACAATCATTGGAAAAAGGGGTCAATACCATAGTTCTCTATGACATGCATATATGTATCAAATATCAAGTGGCACTATATGTTTCATAACCCATTTTAGGCATCCTATATTATGGTGTTTGAACAACCATGTAAGAATAAATTGTTGATATATAATATGTTCCACGAATATTATCCCATGGGCACAAAGGACACGTTAGACCCCTAGTGTGGGTAAAAAACATGTAAAGCAAGCACTTGATGACAACCTAAACTCTTCTCGACCAACCCTAAATTTAATTGTTAAGCGACTAAAATTTTCCTACGAGCACATTACTTTATGTGAATTTAATTATTCAAATGTGAATGGTAATTAATGTTTAGTGATTGACATGTGGAAATTGTGTGTTGAAGTTTAGTTGTCATTGATGAGTCAATATGAAATTGATCTTTTCATATAGACATTTAGTTGTTAGTCAATGGAAATAGGAATTTTTTTCTATATACGGAAAAGGTCTCTATGACCAGGCTAGGAACCAATAAAATGGCATAAAGACGAGTTCAATTTAAATTAGTAATAGTGTTTAATGGTCAATCACAACTTGTCACATAGGTTGTAAGTTAATGAGACATCATTCACATATTTTATAATGTTTTAAGTAATTTAATTGGAACCAAATAAATTCAAAATATACTTTTCACTGTAATTCAAAGAGTTCCAAAATAATAAATTAATGACACAATACTCGTATTATTTGATTTTTTAGTACAACATATAAGTATTATTTAAAAATTTTATGAATCCATTGTGTTTTTCAACGTGTTGAAAAACACGATGTATTTTCAACACATTAAAACCACAATGTATTTTGTAACAGTGTTTAAAAACACTAAAATTTTCCACACAATATACACAATTTATTTCTAATTAGGGTGTTTATCGGGGTTCATTATAAGAAACCTCTAGAAAATTGAGGTGGAAAATACAGTGAATATCCCCGAAACCGATTTCAATGAAAGGTGAATTTACCATTTTTTCAAAACTAAATTTTCACCTTTTTTGATCCAGAGAGACCGCAGATTTACAGGCACTAACATTTTTGACACGCATCAACAAGGCTTGTTGATGGTGTCAACAAGCCTCATTGACATCTCGTTGACGCGTCAAAAGCCTCGCTGACGACCATTGACGTGTGCCTATAAGACTCGTTGACGTGCGCCAACAAAGGATGTTAATGCATGTGTAACGAGTCCTATTGACACGTCAGCGAAGGCTTATTGACACGTGTCAACCAGGCCGATCTGACATGTGTCAACGAGTCTTATTGACATGTGTCAACAAGGCTCGTTGAAGTGCATCAATGAGCCTTGTTGACTCAGCGCATCAATGGCCTTCGTTGATACACGTCAATGAGTCTTATAAATGCATGTCAATAAGACTCGTTGACACACGTTAATAGGGCTCATTGACACACATTTTGTCCTATAAATACCCTCCCTCTGGTCATTTTCACGTTTACACTTTTTGGCTGTCAAATTTTCTTGTATATAAGAATCTAGTATCAAGTCAGGTATAATCAAGCTCAAGGACAACTACAATGGTGACTACAAGTGCATCCCAAGCTCAAGAAAAAAATCAAGAGGAAAATCTAGTCAACCCACAAGCCATATCCATGGGAAAGATACTCTATAGGAATCCTTTGTGCCCCCACATCCAGACTGTTTACAAATGACTTCCGAATACAAGGATTTGATCGATGCATGTGAGTTTGGTGGGCTCGTTAAGATGCCCCATTTCAAAATAGACCAAGATATTTTGAACTACCTTCTCTCCTCTTACAATATAGAGGATGGTCATTTAATGTTACTATGGATGATGGCCGATTATTTCAATTCGGTATCGACCTAGCTGATATTCATTGGTTTACAGGCCTCCCATTCAGAAATTTACCCTTTGTTACAATGAAGGCAACACTCGTCGAAGATGATAAGAAATATCTTGAATCGACTTTTGGTTTCCATGTTGATTGTAAGTGTAAACTATTTTCATTCATCATTTTTATTTAGTTTTTGATTTTTATACAATTTAAATTTATATTAATTCCCACTATTTTTGTCATTTGCAGCTCATGTCAATAAATCCAAACGTGGTGTGGATACGTAAACAATTTCACACCACTTTCTTGTTGCAATGATTTCATTTTTTCAATCCGAATAGTTTATTATAGGGTCAAAAATAGATATACCAAACTGGGACATTGCATACATTATTGCAACTATCACAAAACAAAAATTTGATTGTGCACCTTTGTATCAACAAAAATAAGAACTGACATCACAAATGCAAAGCTTTCAAAAAAACCTATCATTTACTCCACAAATTATATCCTTTGCCTTTATTATGAGTCTCTTTTAAATTTAAAAGACAAACCAATTCCCACTTGCACGGATGAGGCGTTGATGAATTTTCAATTCCATTTGAAGAACAACATGTATAGACTATTTACTATAAAGTTTGTATTTTGACATTACACTATGCATAGGTATAACTATTTATTGTTTGTAGAGAAGATTTATGGAGGCCCTTCCCCAAAAAAAGGTGGCATCAAGAGGAAGAGGCCAACAACATGCTGAGGCATCGGGAGATTCACAATTTGAAATGGAAGCTCACTCATCTCTGAACCCCCAACCATTTGAATTCGTTAAACGCCAGAGAAGTAATACCCTTACATGTATTATTTACAAATTCCAAATTTGTATTTTCATTTTCCCATTTAAATTTTACCCTATTGAATTGACATACAATCGTATGTTGATGAAATTGTAGGGACTTTGGACCATACACATGTTTCTCAAAGTCAACCATCTTCCCTAACTCATTCAGTTAGTTGCATGCATTTGTGTCTTCTCAACAACCACCTCAACAATCCCAACAATAGACAACTCAAAAACCACCAATTACTACTCCAACATGGCCACCTCAAGCACCGCGACAAGCTACCCCTCAACAACAAGGTACAAGTTTTGAATAGTACTTCATTTAATTTCATAGTTTTTCCATTGTTTTCTAGTTTTTCATATGATTTTTGTTGAAATTTTCAGCACATTGCAGTCCTCCTTCTATATAAACAGTGGCACCACCCCCTCCACCAATAATATTCAAAATTCCAACCAGAGGATCAAGAAAAAAGAACATTGGTAAATGCATGCCAATTGCTCCGACCCCTAGTGGGACACTAAACATTCCCTCCTCATTTGAATTCCAACCCTCTCACTTGGTGGCTTGCCCAGCACAACAAGCATATCGGTTTTAAATAATATAAATTTAGATGAAGATTACTTGGGCATTGATAGAAATGACCCAACTAGATTTTTCAATACACGTGAGATGATTCAAGGCCAGCAGAGTATACTTCTATTTCAACATAATTTACCATATTGAATTACATTTCACTTTAGATTTATTTGTTTGAATCTTGATTTATTTTATCACAAATAGGATTAGGCCACCCAAAGGTAGAAACAAGTAGTAGTTGATCAACCTGAAAGCCCCCATACCTCTCTAGTGAGATCATCTTCATCAGATATAGATGGTGAACAATTGCTACCTTTTCCTTTAGAGAACTTAATTGGTTATGATTGTCAATCCCATGTCGATGAGTTTATTCTACCTCATATTAGTAAGCTCATAGAATGGGAGAGAAGGGCTAAAGTACTTATCAATGAGATAATAAGTCGTTATGAAAATTATTGGCAAAGGGATAGTTTATACACTGTAGTCTAGAATCAACTGTGAAGATGGATTCCTTACTTACCCAAGTAAGAAGTGGGATTGTCACGTATAAAACAACTATAAAGATGTCATTTTGGATAAGCCATTAAACAAATTGGAAAATATTAGTGTTGAGGCCCAGACATATTTTAACAAATGGTCTAAGGATAAGGATCTGGTAGTAGTTGCAAATGTTGAGAGAGATAGAGCGGTTGTAAGTATTATCACTTTCAAACAATATTTTTGTTAATTTAAAGTTTTCTTATTTTAGTAATATGTTGAATTGACATCACTTTTTTTGTGCAGTTGAAATATGAAAATTTGAAGAGTCAAGAAAGTTCACTTGGAAACCATGAAGAACAGTTTATCCACAACAAAGAATTTGAAGGAAAATATTGTTTTGGTTAACAAACAAAATAATACACTGAAGCAGATAATTAAAGAGCATGGCTTTGACCCTAAAATTTTATTCAAAACTAAGGCAACTTCTGATCCAAATTTGTTGTCCCATGGAGATGCAACAAAGCAAGAAGAAATAATTTTAAAAAATCTAGACAGTGTTGCGGAAGATCTCATAAGTTCTGGGATTATTTCTGCCATTGGGGAAAGGGGTACAGGTGGAGAAGCCATTAGGGAAAAGCCACGAAGTAGAAAGGGGTACAAAAAATTGAGGGTTGAAAATTTTCATTATTGAGTATGGAAACTTGAAAAATTGAATCTATATTTGAAAATTTGAAACATTGAATGTTATGGTCATGGCATTTGAATTTTATTATCTAGATTGTATATGGCATTTATGTTTCTTCTCTACTTAATTTAGAATGTTGTAATGATATACTTGTAATGATATGATCATGATGACATTAGAATGGATATAGATGATGATGAATGATGATAATGGATAAATGTTTAAAAAAATGGAATGTGTTAGGACAGAGACGTTTCTGCAAATTTAAAATAGATAAATAATTGTTTTAATAATAATTGGAGTGTCAGGATTATGATAATGATATGATGAATTTAATAATAATTGGAGTGTCAGGATTATGATATGATAATGATATGATATATATGGATGATGATGAATTTTATGTGGATGTAGATTTAGCTTCAAGCATGATCATTGATGATGAATTGTATAATGGATCATGGATTATGAATTTAATAATATGGAAAAATCTTCCTCTATGTAAAATTCGATTGTGTGATTTTATCCCAAAAAGTTTAAAAATATATCAAAGAATTTTGCAAATATAAAAAATAAATTAAACATAATTGTAAAAAATCAAGAAAGGTCATATGATAGGGTTTAAGTTACCTCTAGTGTTTTAGATGGTTGTGAAATCATCACTCATAATGTGCTAGATCTTTGTTTTAAGAAAACTCAACACGAGAAATGGATTAGTAGATAGATGGGTGAGTTTGCCTAACATTATCACTCCCGAAGTGTTAGTTTCTCGAATGGATGTCAACCCATTTTTTCAAAAAAAAAAAAATTGTATTTAAATAAATGTAAATATATATACCTGTAACATATTTAATGATAACAAGAGTTGAAACAAAATTTAAGGTGACAAACAATAAAAGTAAGGTGAAGGAGATACCTATTTAAAGTTGAAACAATCCATTATCAATAGCTTCTTCAAACTCGATGTTCTCTTCTGTAGAGTGTGACAATGCACCAATTCCACTCTCAACATTGGGAACAGTTGTACTTGTAGCTGTATTATTCACACCTCTTCTTTCACAAAGGGAATTCCAATGTGCAATTTCTCTGTCAAAAGGAAAGGTTTCCATGGAGTAGTGAGATACATAACACCTCATGTAACTTTCTAGATTTTTATCCAACATGTTTCTCAGTTTTGATTTTATAAATGATAATGCACTGAAAACCCTTTCGTCCTCCACAGACCCCAAAATCATTGTTTGGCATAACTCATATAATCTGAAATATTCACTGATATCTTCTTGTAAGATAGAACTTTGATAGATTCCTCGCCACAACCTTGTAATAGCACCACTTTTAGAAGGTTCATCTAAATTTTTATATTGGTTCCTCATTGTTGTTGCAAAATTTGTTGATTGAAACTTTAATAAATCAACATTCAGTATACCTTTGATTTCCATACCCTTGAACTCTGAAGTCTTTGTGAAATGTTCCATTATTATACCCATGGATTTATGGAAATGCTTTCTTACAAAGTCAACATGACCACCTTTAGTATTCCAAAAATTAGGATTCATCACACCCATGGCTTCAAGAATTTTATCTTTGGAGAAACATTCTCTAATTTTTGATGATAAGGATTCTAAATTTTTTAAGCTTTATTCTTGTTTCAACTATAACAAACTCAAAGAGATTACTGTGTCACGGGAACATCTTCTCATTCCGATCCTATAATATCTTGACATTTTTGCAAAATGTGCAGTGGTATGTCCCTCCCATTAATAGTGATGCAGAGGTGATTGTGGATATTAAATCTCAAATAGTTACTGGGATTTTTAAGATCTAATAAAGATTTCCAATTCTTGAAAACAGGTGTATCAAAACTATCTTGGGAACAATATAAGATATCAAGACTTTGACATACCATTTTTCTCATCCATATAAAATCCACAATATAGATTAATCTCCCTTATGCATGCTTCATCAATGTATTGATCTCTTGTAACATTGGAAGAATACCAACCAATGTAAGCAATGTCTCCAAATCAGTTAAACGAAACAACAAGTCCCTTACCCTATCAACTTCATGATGATATTTGTGCATGAAACCAACCAATGAAGGATACTCCTCACGAACTCTGCATGCAGGTTCATACAAAGAGATCCATCTAGTCTCAACATCTTTCAGAAGTTTTTTGCCATCTGTAATTCCAATTACAAATTTTGGAACTCAAGAAATTGCTTTGGGTTGCTTGCCATATAGGCATGAAGTTCTCTTATAAGGTCTTCTAATTTAGCAACATTTTCATAGTTACTTACCATTTTATACGCTAAATTCATTCTGTGAGCCATACAGTGAATTGGTAGCATATATGGGGCCACTGTTGTTTGTAATCTAACACATAGCCCCTGTTTAGTGACCTACATATGACAAATGCACCATCTTCTCCGACGCATACCAACTTCATAGCAATTTCATAATCAGTCATTCCAAAAATATCTTTCAAATGAGAAACAACTATTTTATGTAGGTTTTGGCATTATAGTTTTCAACCATTTTCATAACACCCAACAGATGAGGTGTCCTTATATGATTTTATAAAGTATAGACGTGGATACATACCCATGCAATGTTGTTGTCGACTGTTGTCACTTCATCAATTGAAAGAGAGATAAACTTTGATTTTTTACATTCTTTTCAAATCTTCCTTCTTTATCATCGAAAGGCATTTTGCCATTTCCCATCCACTAATTTAGAACAATGAGAATGAGGTACGTTCGGCATTCCATTATATTGATACAAAACTTTGAAATTGAGGAAATCCGACATTGGTCTTCCTTTCTTTAGTATGTGAAATAAAGTAGAGAATTGTATGAGTTTTGCATGTAGATTTGTTTGATTCATCTTACCAATTTATGATGTGATCGTTCCTCCCTTTTCCATGAGATGTCTATGTTTTTTCTTCTCTGCTTCATAATCCACTGTGTATTTAATGTGCATGCATTCTTTTTCAGTTTTCCACCTGTGTGTTTTGATTTTTTGGCCATCCGCCTCGTTACAGTCAAATATTGTTTTCCACAATGTTTTTCTATAGTGTCCAGCTTCATTTGCATTTTTTCTACTTTCCCAATTTCCATGTACATATTATACATGTACATTCAGATGGGATCTCTTTGAATTAGATGATTGTACAAGTTCAATAAATGGAAATTTGGTTTCCCAATCAAACTTGTATGTCTCCGCCAATGGTCCACATATTCTTGTTCGTTTTCAATGTTTTACTTTTTTGAGTAGAATTTTGAGCAATATCACAATCACTGGTTTCCTCTTTCGTGAACCAAAATTTGAATTTGATTTTTGTGTTCCATTTTGCTGAGTATTTGTATGTGTGATATCTTGATGCACTCTAGTTACACCCCAATAGGAAGAATATCTTCAAGATCTGGCATATTATCGTAGGTGTCATTTGTTTGATATTGTGCAGAATGCATGTCCACCTCAATATTACCTTCCACACAGTTAGTATTCTGATTCTTTCTAGTGGTAGCTATATGGTTGTTGGTAGTTTCAATATCTGTATCAGTAGAGTTTCCAAAATACTTGAACAAGGACTTCTGATATTTCTTAGTTACTTTTAGGGTCTTCGCATTATGAGGACTAGCACCTTCCATTATTCTGAATAGAGTCTTGCGTCAACAAAAGAACCAAGTAGTGCGTCAGAGTCAAAATTACTATCACACATCAACTATCACAATCCCTATCATGTGTCAACAATGAACCCCTTGTCACGCCTCAATAATGTGTCAACTATCATCACTGTCTCATGTCAACAAGGTGTAAACTATCATTGTCTCTGTCACGCGTCAATATCGTGTCAACTATCACTTTGCTCTCATCACGTGTCAACAAGGCATCAATGTCTCTATCATGCATCAACTTTGTCCCTATCATGCACATCAACAGCTAACCCCTTGTCACGCATCTGCAATACCTCCTTGTCGCGTCTGTAATACCTCTTTATCACACGTCAACTATATCCCTGTCACATGTCAACAACTAACCCCCTTGTTGCACATCTACAATACCTCCTTATTATCGCGCGTTAACTATATCATCTATCACCCGACTCTAAACTACTAACAGGCTAACAACAATCTCTGGTGCTTAAGAGTATGCGAGTTCATGGTATTGGTAATTTGGTAAGCTACTTGTGGTAGTACCGTAGTATATTACCCGATGAATCACCTAGGTTTTTATAGGAGATGTTTTCAAATGTAGGTGAAGCCGACCCCAAAAAAATATATATCTTTGTAAATTTTAGGTGAACATAACTTTGACCCGCTTTGAAAAATTGTCTTTTCTAATTTTTCTATTTAATAAAATTTTTGCCATATTACGAATATTTGCCACTAAAATTATCCCTGGTGTTTATTTCTAATTCTATACACAATATATTTGCAATTAACATGTTGATTATTATACTTTTGTAAATACAGATGACTATACTTTTGCAAATGTAGATTGACATGAATAATCCCACTAGACAGACAATTTCCCTTTCATTATGGGAATTTGATAGAGTAAACTAAACTTGAAAGACAATTTTTTCTCTCTCTTACAAAATTAATTCATTGCAATCTAATTATTGTTATGTAATTACCTGTGTGGCAGAGAGTTGGTGAATTAACGTGGAGAAACTGTGAAGAGCTTGAATATACTGTAAATTTTACTCCATCCTATTAATTGGCAAGATCATGCTAACTAGTAAACCGCTGAATGCAATCCTAACTCATGATATAGGTATACAGGAGTAATGCTTTCATAATCCTTTGAATTTGATCCATGTTTATGTTGGATAAATGAGAGTTTCTATCAATGGCTTGTCAATGTAATGTAGACAGGAAGTGGCTACCCTTCGGCATGTTACCAGTCGAGGCTTTGATCCAAGTAAATTTGTTGAATCCGCTGAATGTAATCCAAACGGTGGGCTTGACAGTGTCATGTTTACTGCTCTATGAAAAAATGGATAGCAAACTCAAAAAAACTTGTATAATTCACGCTAGGGGAACCAGAACCGGATGGGTGACCGGGTGAAGCACTTTATGTAGGTAAACGCCCTTCCCGAAACGGACTTAATGCAAGCTGTATCGGTAGCTACAGAGGATTCGTTAGAAGATTTGGGAGGAACTTTGAATCCTTTAGCACTGACAAACAATCTGACACTAATCCTTTCCCTGCCATATCATTCCAAATAATGGTAAATGTATGTGCTACATGGGTGTTTTTATGGGGGGCGCACCATACATAGGTGCAAAATGAGTGGATGGTAGTCAAATCCTCAATGTATGGCCACTCAACTTTCACAATTAAAGTGTTGAACTTACTCTAGTCTAGGTATGAGGTAATTTTCGGTGAGAAAATTTAGCTATAAGTGGTACCCACTTGTATGTTGGTATGGGAATGTTATCTATATTGTTACTTCTCTTTTGTTTTCTCAACTATCATTTGATGTTCATGTTGATGGCATTGAAACAACACTATACGAGCTCATAAAAATTTGTGCCTTGGATCAATTATACAAACATAGGTGAGTTTCTTGATGTTGGTGTTTATCGTAGTCCCAATACTTGAATGATTCTTCATACAAACAAGCACACTACAAATATAATGTTGAAAAGATATGACATTGCTGAAATTTGTAAATGCTAAATGGGGCCCTATAGGAAGTTTTAGCTGGTTTGGAACACATATAACATCAATGAGTTGTACAAATCCACTAATTAGTGGTGACAATAAAGGAGTTACAACATCATATAAGAAATCACTTGAATTGTTTGACGAAAAGCCTTTTCAAAATATTTGGTCTTGACAGAAAAATAAGAATATTGGAGCAATTGTAAAAAACCATCAACCATCGAATGCGGTGACAGTAAATTGCGTGAAATAGGTATGGATTTCCTCTTCTTCTTGCATTTAAATTATGCACTTTATCGTGTTCTATGTGGTTGGGTTTCAATATTGTGGATCATAGAAAACATATCTTGAACTAATGTAACAAGTTTTATTGTCCAAAACCTTTAAAAACATAGAAAATTTAGCCTCAACAATTATATGCATGAAGTGCCACTCTCAAATGTACAATGAATCTAGAAATTCTATTTTGATCCCTGGTAATGTAGGACACCATGGGGAAAATTAACTCATTGTTTGAATTTTTTAATTCCTTTTTGAGTTGAATATGAAGTTTGTTTTAATATTTTAGCTACTTGTGGTGACGAACTCAATTTAATAAAATGCGATCAATTCCGACTTACAAATGCCTCTTCATTCAAGTGAAATGAAAAACTACCATCACCTACCTCTAGACCCGCCATTAGAATAATTGGAACCAAATCTCAGTTATGAAAAAAATCTATCGAGGATTAGTTTTGCGAGTGGGTTTCGAGGCCCTCCGACCATGTGTGAAAAAAAAATCAGTTGTGTTTACGAATATCAGCCCTAAAGATACCCTTGTAACTTGAGCCTTGTTCATCATATTTGAATTTAGTCGAATGAGATGAAGTTTCTGTATATAGGGAAATAAGTAGGATTCGTCCAAAATTATGCTTGAACTCAAGATGAGTGTTTTCAAAACCTAGTTTGTAAGAACTTTTGTTGTTTTGGTTAGTTTTCTCAACTTGCTACTTTAGTTAGAAACTCCTTCTGAGGGTCCCGTTTGACATCTAACCACACGAGAGACCCTGATCATATCATCTCAATGTTATGTAGAGTATTATTCCATATTTTATCTTGCATGAATGGATTTTAAAATGTATGGTATTTTTCTCTCTCCTCCCTCTTCTCTCTCTATAAATGACTATGATACTTTGGTTGTATTTGAAAATGTAAGTGAAATGGAAACTATAAATTGGTTGAAATGAAATGAAAATGGACATGAAATGCAAATGGTTATGACATTGTGAATGGAAAATAAAATGTCACTTAACCTTCTCTCTCATCCTTTCTCTCTTTCTAGAATCCAAAACGTAAAGTGCAAATGAATGTGAAAGTGTGAATGCGTGAGGAAAAAATATCTCCTCTTATCTCTCCCTCTCCCTACCTCTCTCTGACTCTTTATTTGAAATTTTTGAAATGATGAATGTGTTGATTTATGCTTGAGTGTAAGGGATTTCCATACTAGTTCTAGGACTGACCTTGTGGTGGTTCTTTGGTACTCGAGTAATAGGAGAAGTACCACAAAACTTGGGTCTTTTGTTAGAATTCTATCTGAAAGAAATGTAATTTTATAGAGTATGTTTACAATATTGTCTGAATAGAATAATCTATTCATTATTTTTATGATGTATTAAATCTTGTTGCTTATTGGTGAAATGTATTATTTATTACATAGTTGTACTTTTCATTATTAACTAATTCCACACTTAGTCATATATCATTATATTTGGTTAGGTAAATGAGGTTATTGTATCATGTTGCAATGGAAAATGATGTAATATGATCCCTTTTATTATATCCAAATCATCATCAAGAGAATGAAATTGAAATCTTAATATTTGAAATTATTTGTAACATTGTAACCTTGGATGTGATTGTACAAGTAATTTTTTTGTAGTAATATGGTAATGGCATGATGAATAGGGTAAGTAGGATGAAAATCTTCCTAACATCATTACAAAATTACTCATTAGATTAGAGACTTTGGAATCATCCAACAGATCCCTCCGAACCAAGGTTTTTGAATTAACCTCTCGGGTTGAAAAGGTTGAAGCTGATAATATCTCTTTGCGAAGACAACTCACGGACACAAAACCTACTGCTGATAATGATCAATTACAGGTTGAGATTTCAGATTTAAAACTCAAGCAAGACAAATTTAGAACTTAGAAGGAAAATCTTCAAAAACAAACAGATTCCTGGGCCCAAGTGGTTAAGGGTAAAGATAAAATCCTTCCTTTAATAGTAGTTGAAAAAGTGGTTCGAGCCAAACTAGGGGAAGATAGAATCGGACGTCCAAGGAGCTGAATTTTAAGGTTAGAGGATTACCCACTCCTCCTCCCTCTTCTGACCCCTTGGCCATTACTTTGGAGTTCATCACAGGTAACTTGGGGCTGCTTGAGGTACGAGTTAGATAGATCTTGGCTCATTCTAGACTCTACTCTTTTTATTTATTTCAAATAAGCCGATGACCACCTTATGGCTCATAGAGCCAAGTGAAAACTTTGTTCTCTACCCAATAAGGTCTTTCTTGACAAATCTATTACTAGAGAGCAAGTTTCAAACTCAAAAAATCTTAGGGAAATTTTCATGGCTGTAAAAAAGTAAGGAAATTAGTGGTGATTCATAACCTCAGGACTAGAGGTTCAAGATTCCTTCCCCTTGGTTGGCTCAGGATCCAGATCTAGTTCTAGATGATGGTTCTAATGAGTGAGGGTTGGAAGAAGGGAATCTCCATCACATGTTAGAATGGAAATGGGTCCTTTCGGGTATTCTTTAGGCCTCTTGCATGATGCTTTTGGATTATCGACCTTCTCTTTATTATGGAGACACATGTGAGCCTAGTTCTCCCTCTCTCGGATATCGGTGGTTACTATTGAATTTATGTTTGTAGACAGGGAGCCTTAGAGTTCTAAAGGTGTCAAAGGATCGAAGAGGTTTCTTGTTTGGACAGGGACACCCTTCAGAGTAGGATTTTTATTGTTGTTGAGGATGAGTCTACCCGCTTTCTATGGGTTCACATCAAATGTAATTACTCCATCCTTAGAGACATCTTCATTGTAGTCTATTAATTTCCTCCAGTTTTCTCCTCATTTTCTATTCATGGTGGCCCATAGCGGCCCGTGAGATAAGGACCCCTTATTTGAATTTTATGCTAGTATCTCTCACTTCTTGGGTTTGAGAGGTCTTCATCTTGGGGAATTCAATGATCGTACCATAAATTTGCATGTTTCGAGCCACGATAGGACCAATGATGTACTTTGCAATTATGAGGTGGATCAGAGGTGGTTGGATTCTAGCAAGAGTTTGAGGACACAATAGGGCCCCCGACTTCATATGGTCGTATCTTCTCTAGTTGGGGAATCTCATGACCTATTGATTCTAAATGGCATTCATTGCTTTTCGAATCCTAGTTCTTCACCTACAAATCTTTTTATGGTGGGGCCAGTGTAATTTATTACATCATGACTACCCCCGACTTGATTCCTTACATCCACCACTTATGTGTCTCCCCATCCCTCTTGTTGAACATGACCTCTCCTTTTCCCTTCAGACTACCCCATGCCATGACCTCACCCCCTCCCCTTGTATCTCATGTACTATTTGGAAATTTGACAAAGGGGATCTCGACACTTTTTCCTCCTACCTTCATCCGCTTCTCAACCCATTCCCCATTTAACCTCTCTCACCTGGGACTGGATCTCTAATACCCTCTCTAGTGATATTCGTGTGGAGGCAACAAGTTCCTTTACCAATGTCACTCATTCCACCCTTGCTTTGTGGTACATGACATATGAACAGATGGTATGATGAGGAATGCAAAGCCTTCCATCAAAAACACAAATTTTCTTTCCTACATGCCCTTCCCTCCTTCCCTTCCTCGAAGTCATCCTATCTTGATCTCCATCATAAGAAACTCACCTTTATATCTCATAGATGCCGAGAGCTTCATCTATTGCTTATCCACTCACCAAATAATTTCTGGTGCATCATTCTTCCCCATCATTCTTCTTTACCCCTAGACTTAGATCCTAATTCCATGTTCACTCACACCTCCACTCTTTATGAATTCCCTAGCCAACATCACATCTAGGTTCATTCTCCTCCCTCCCATTTCCATATTTTCACCCACACCAACATGAGGAATTCCATTCTAGCTATGAGTTATAGTAAAGCAGGGGATGAGGAAGGGTTCCAAGTGGAACTCTTCAAATATGGGCAGAAGACGCTCCTCAGTTATCTTGTGGACCTCTTCAATCAAGTGGTTTGTACAGGTTTCCCAGAGTCTTGGTCCCACCACATTATCCACCCATTTACAAGTTAGGGCCTACTTTCAACCCCAATAATTACAAGACTATTATGGTGGATCAAACATTCTCCAAGCTCTATGCTACAATTCTTCATTTTTGGCTTTTTGAGTTCCTCGATCGCACTATTATAGAGCTGGGGATAAGTAGGCTTCCGATCAACTTACCAAAATATCAATCACATCCTCACTCTTGGGGCTATCATCAAGGAGGCTCACCACTTCTCCTCTAGAGTTTTTGCTATTTTTGGATTTTCGAAAGTTTTTATTTGGTTCCACAGAATCCCTTTCCGCGAGCTCGAGAGATATAGGCATTTCCAAGACTCTTCTTACAACCATTATGCGCCTTTACGAGGATTTCCTTATTTGACTTCACACCTCTGTTGAATTTTTTTGACTTCATTAGGAGTACCATTGGAGTCAAATAGGGATACCCCCTCTCTCCTACCTTATTTGGGATCTACATTGATGAGCTTGAGGATTTTCTCAGGGATCACATCTAGGAAGGTGATGGGTGTCTTCTGCACCATGTTTTGATCTACATCCTCCTCTTTGTAGATTATGTTTTTCTCCTTGATTCTTCTACAAAGGATTAGAGGTATTTGGATGCCTTAGCCCTATTTTGTGATCATAGACGACTGATAGTGAACTTGGGAAAACAAAAGTTATGGTTTTCAATTGTCTGAATACTTAGAACCTTCACTTATTTTTTAGGGGTGTGGAGATTGAGATCACTTTCTCTTATACATACCTTAGGGATTTTATTCTTTTGACCTTGTTTTAGCCTCTGTCTTGCTCTCCAACCACGGGTTAATAAGGGATGGTTATCAAGTGATTCTTGAGAGACAGTGTTTCCACCACTACTTTTAGGACATTCTTTCCAATATGTCCCTTTTCGATTCAATAGTTAGGCCCATGGTTCTGTATTGTTTGGAAATTTTAGGTCCCTCTCTTTTGGACTTAGATTGGGATATTATTAAGCATGTTTAGATCCTCATGCTTATATGTATTATCAAGTGCAAAGAATTTTTTCCTCACAACATTATTCTTACTAAGTTTGGGGCTTTCCCTTTTGATGAAGACCATCTTTAGCCTTATGATGTTGTTTCTCTCAAGTATCAAATAGTTTTCTAGCTCTTGTTGACATGGACAAGTATATTTACCTTTCTACTACTCCTCTGAAGCTAGTGCATCCTATGATCATAGTGGTCGATCTCGTTATTGGTATACCTACATTTCATGCCTTTTTGAGTTCATTGGCATCTAGATGGACCATCTCCCACCATTTAGCTATTATCTCTATGCCCCTTCCCATCTCTTACCAAACCAATGTGACCTTTATAGAATAATCAAAGATGATATCTACAAAAATTCATTCAAAGACACCTAGACTAACCCCTGGGGATGTGGCACACTTTCTTGAGATCCATAATGGGTCATTATCGGACCCATGTATATTTTTGGCATTGGTTACAAGTCCTTCATATCTCTTTGGGTTAGTTTAGAGTGGGATTACATTGAAATCATGTGGAGATTGATCATCAATTAGATCACTCGGAGAAAAAGTTTCTAGTTTTTCTCTCTCTAGAGGTTGAAACTAAAGAACACTTCATTTTCCAAAGTGTCCCTGTTTACTATGAGATTTGAAGGAGATTCCATTTCCTATTCCATAAGATTCTTTCCTTCATAACTTTCTTCGAGATACTATGATCAGAGATTTCTTATTCTCTATCTTCAGGAGTCCTTTAGGCTTTGGGACAGACTCCTCTACCCTCTTCCCTAGATGGATGAATACTAGACATATCACTTGTTTCTTCCTAGTGCTCTCCCGGTGAGGGGTACCAAATGAAATTGGACATGAGTCTAGATCCCCTAGTTAATACCTTTAAGGTATGGGAATCCATTTCTCCCACCTGAGGCTACCTACCTCTATCATGTCTCGGAGCCCCTCCTTATAGACACTAGTGATCCACCGGAGCTTACAGAGAGGCACCACCTTCCTCCCGAACACCGGATTCCCATACATTCCATAGTCTCAACTCATGGTCATCGACTCATTGTGAGTTACTCCCATCCATCCTTGAGTGTTAGGAAATGTTGTTGGGGGTGTTTCTCCTTCTTCTACTCCCCCATTTGTATCCTATTCTTCTTCTTTTCGGTTTCTCATCTTTTATTGCTTCCTTCTCTTCCTCTTCTCCTCTCATTGTATTTTGGGTGACCTATTTAGGTCCTCTTGATGGGCTTGTTTTCTTTTTACTCTGTAGTCCCATTGACCTACTTTTTGTCATGTGTTGGAAATTAATAATATTATCTTATCTTATCTTATCTATATACTAGTGGTGTATGGACCTAGGAAATCTCTTAGCTTTTAAAGAAAATTATAACAACTTGTATGTGTGTGTTTCCCTTTTGGGAAAAAATTGTTAACCAAACTTATAGTTCAAAATATCAACCATGGTGGTATGGAATGTTTCCCTTGATCTTAATCTCATGCCTTGTTCTTTAGTGGAAGCAAACACCACACAGGACATCTTTACACCTTGGAAATGGAAGTTTTTTCTGTACCTTTGATTATAAATAATGCCTTTGTGTTTTGGAGGTATTGGGGGGATTGGTGGTTGAACACTAGCTTTGGCCTATAGTTAGACATAGGTCCCTTAGGGTAAATGGGAATAAATTTAAAACTAGTCCCAGGACCTTTTTGAGAATAATGTGTGGACATAACATTGTATCTAAACTTTAATAGGTGGGATTGTTAACGATAGGATGATAGGTGATAGTTGTGACTTGTTCCTTACCCCTTGCCAAGTCTCCATTTTCTTACATTAAAGATAATATGATATATCTCCTTTGATAACATGATATTCTAGAATAATAACTTTCACATGAACACTAACAACATGTGACCCTTTTGTATCTTATAAATGATCCCAATCATTCCTATCTTCAAGGTGTACACAAACCTAAGTTTACCTTAATATTCTCCTCTTATCGTCATGAGATCTTTTCCCTCGCAATGAAAACTAAGTGAAATGAAGAGTAACCATGCTCTTTAAGAAACAAACCCATAGTATAAGAGTGAGTGTTGGGTGATGTATATGTGTTCAAAATATTATAACTAACTTTGTATTTTGAAAATTAATGTCAATTTAAATATGAAACAATTAGTGTACACTTTTATAAGATATTCACAAAAATCCACTTTTCATTAAAGGATTTGTAGCTTACTTTTGTTTTGAGAATGTACCCTTGTGATGTCGAGCTGTGAATTATAAGTACCATGGAGATTATTTTGAAACCTATTAAATCTTTCTTGTGATATGAAGGTAGATAAATTTTGACCCTCTAAAAAATAAATCTTTGAGAAGGCATAGTTTCTAATTTTTTTGGAATCGAAAATTAAATGTGTAAATGTTAAGAAAATTATAGTAAGAAATCAAGTTATATGATGTGTTCATAATTATAAAATAAATTAAATTGGATGAAACCAATATAAGCTAAGTGATAAGCAAACCAAAAGGAATGTGGTCTCCAAAAAGGAAAATGCATGCTTCACGTTAAATACTCCCTTTTGCTTTGAGGTTAAATAACGAAATATGAATATAATAAATATGTAACCTAAAAATGTGGTAATGTGGAAGGTGGCCTTGGGTGATGTGCAATTCTTGGTTGGGTCATGGTTTTGTACCCGTTCGTTATAAACATGTGTCTTTGAACTATGTCTTGTGTTGTCTTGTTATTTGCATAAACTAAATGTTGTATGGGGGGTTCATGTTGGTGTACGTTACATGTAGTGTCATGAAAACCCTTGTGAGTCTTTTGGTGCCGCATAATTGTAACAAGTAATGAGATTTAAAAAAATCCCGATATATTTGGTTCTTATGTTTGGGCCCCATGGTGGGCACTACGGGTGCATATCATTACCAATGCATCACGGTTGAGAGGCCATTTTCTAGTCCTCTTAAAAAAATTTAATGTTTGATGGAGTTAGTGCTCTCTTGAAAGCCTTGCTATTAAGAGTTTCCAATTATGATATTCTCACGTCTACTTTTTGATGTTTTACCATTGATTTAAATCACTCATCCTCTAAGTAGGTGTTAAATAGTGAATACATGTTGACATATAAAGGTTGTAACCTATGAATGGTGTGCGTGACAACGTGATTAGATCTATACCTAGTACTCTTACCTATTGGATTGTCTTGTACACCACATGGCTACCATGTCCATTAAATATGGGTAAATTTTTATTCGATGGTGAAACTGTTGGAAAACACAAGCACTGAGAGGGAGGGGTGAATTAGTGCTTCTAAAATTTGAAAACTCTTCATAAACTCAATAAGCTATTCAATCTAGATCACCATTAACCATGAGGGACTAATGACATTCAAACATGAGAAAGTAATAAGAAAACACACATGAACACAATGTTTAATGTGGGAAACCCTTAAAGAGAAAAAAACCACTAAAATCAATGCACTAATGTGGATAACTTGTCTTATAAAGATTACAAGGATTTCATATATTGAGCATCCACTCAACTTGAAGCTATAACACCAATTTTTTTCCAAGCTACTACTTGACCTTCTGCAAGCTACTATGTACATGGAAGCTAATGTTGATGCGTAATCACAACACCCCTAAATTTCTGCAACTTGATGGTTTGAAACTATCAGTGTGATTTCATAACATGGATCTTTCCCAAAGTGTGGGACTTTACAATCGGAAAGCTCTCCGGATGAAGGTCGGTTCCTATTCCTCTGTTTTTGATGCACACATTCAAATTATAGAGGATCTAGTATTAAATCTACTATAACTTTCCAAGGAGACATGGTTAAGAAGATTATAGAAGATTAAACCTAAAATAATAGAGGTGATGCACCTAGGGAATGTTGAATAACTTTCCTTGCCATTAAACACAAAAATTAAAAATGTGATACAATAACCATGCATAGGTAACCAAGATTGCAATGGTAGATCATATGAAATCAATAAACACAAGAGAGGGTTGAAATCATCCATAGAGTTATATTATTTCTCCACATATTTGATACCGTGCATTATAGTGGCCAAGAGGCACAAACTTACATCACAACTTGAATGAGATGTTATAACTCCAAAATTCACTTACATACTAGAGAAGAAGGGAGGGTGTAAAGCAAAATTATCCAACATTAGAAAAATGCCCCTCCTTACAACATATAGGAAGAATGAGAGAGAAAAGAGAGAAGGATTCAAATTCTTGCTCCAACCACCTAAAAATGCATTGAATTCACCTACTACAATGATGGGTTCTACTGTAAAACCCATGCCTCCATGTAATTTTCCTTGTTGGGAAAGAAAGGAAGCACATACTTCATCATTTTGGTAGGTGAGAAACTTGGAACATCCTAAAAATGGCAACTATATTTCTTCATTTTGAATAAATTAGTTGTAGTTGTGTAGAGGAGACTGTAAGATTTCTAAAAAGTCCTTTCTTGTGCAAATCCGAGCTCCCAGTCAAAAGTTATGGCCATCTGAAGGTCGAGGTGTCATTCTACAAAAAATGTGAACTATTGATCTTCCTTTTGAGTCCAAATGCATGTAAACTCCCAAAGCCCAAAATTTTGGATTTTCAGACATTTTGATTTGGGAGTTTTTTACTTGTTCATCCTTAAATCACCTTGAGAGTTCGAAACTCTGAAACCCGAAAGTATGAAATTTCAAACTTTCATATTTTTGAAACTTTTAATTTCAGAGTTTTTTTATTGTTCATCCTTAAATCTCCTTGAGAGTTGTGAAACTCCGAAACTCGAAAGTCTGAAATTTCAGACTTTTGAAATTTTAAAACTTTTCATTTCAAAGTTTTTTTACATTGTTAATCCTTAAATTGCCTTAAGAGTTAAAAAACTCAAAACTTGAAAGTTTCAGATTTTAGAACTTTTCATTTGAGTTTTTTTCTACTTTTCATCCTTAAATCACTTTGAGAGTTCCGAAACTCCGAAACTTGAAAGTCCGAAATTTCATACTTTCGGAATTTGAAACTTTTCTTTTTCAAAGATTTTTTCTTTTAGAATTTTTCCTTTCAGGATTTTGGACTTTTTCTTTTTGGGATTTTGGACCTTTTCTTTTCTGTGCTCACCGAGATCTTTAAAACTCTCGAAACCCGAAAGTTTGAAATTTTGGACTTTAGAACTTTTTCATTTCGGGCCTTTGACACTAAGTCCTCGAAATCTACCATTAGCCTACTTGCTGAAAGGATCCACCTCTAAAATTAGAAATTTAGAGTTTGGAACTTCTTCATTCTCCAAATGAGTTCAAAACCCTCGAGATTTTCTGCAATGTGCTCATCCCTCTCAAAATGAAATATCTCTTGATGAATCAATCTCTCCATTTTTTCTTAGTTCGATTTCAAGCTTGGGTTCTTTCTTCATTGAGTCTACTATGGCCGAGTTGAATCAGCCTTTTCATAATTCATTCAACTCAATTTATCCTATGATCTCCATGTCGACCCCGTGGTTCGACTTCCCAAACTCTGCAATCCCGATATACGAGGCTCAACCGATGAGCCATTATTCCATAAATTTCTTACCCCTAAAATCATTTCCATTACCGAGCCCACTTGTAACCTGACTTTTGGAACCAAAATGTGATCTCCCATGGCTGAATGGTCCCTTCATTTTCTCTGCATGCAAGGTCATGTTTGTCCATTTTTCCTAAGGGGTAAAAATGGATAACAACTACAAATCCCAAAAATTTAGCCAAGCTACTACTTGACCTTATGTAAGCTAGAATTTACAAGGAAGAAAAAAATCCATATTGTTATAAGAATCCACTTAGAGTTTACAAGATGTTTTGATCACCTTCCTATAGTTGTCTCACATAAAAAATTGTGATCTCTTATTCAACTCTTATATCCTCTCTCTTTTACACCTCCTGATTCACCTCTCTTTTAGTCACTTCATGATGCTACAATAATATAATTCAATTGCCTCTTTCACGTACAATTTTTTCATGTCTCTCTCCTTTAATGACACCCTCAAACACCTAATCTCTCATGCAAACATATTGCTGCAAAAATTGCAATCATGAAGTATTATGTCATACTGCTAGATGTTCTTGTTTTTCTATTCCTCATCCTACTTCAATACCATGGTCATCAAAATAGTTATTCATACACAAAAATGTGTTTATATCCTTAAGAGAGACATACTTTTTCACCTCTTACACTTCAAATTCAAAAAAATCTTCATCCACTTGCTCTTCAACTCGTAAAATGAGGATATAAATGTCATTATGCAATCATTACATCTAATTTAGTGTCAGAGAAAGTACAAACCTTACATCAATGGAAAAAAATATTCACCTGCATATGATAAACTATATAACCCTCCTATCCTCCTTACACACCTAACACTTATGAAAATATTTCATTCGACCTATCTTGAGACCTCGATTTGTAATGGTCAAACTTGTTTGTCTTCATATTTAGCGAGGATTATTTGTCTTGTATTAAATGAGGACTAATGATTGTTAGGAAATAAGGGATAAAATATGTGGAATAATCCCTCACGAGAATCGCAAATAAAATGAGAAACTAATATGCGAAATTATCACTGAGATCTCAAATAAAATTGAGAATAAAATAACACAACACAAAGAGACAGTATTTAATGTGGTTCACCCAATTTGGGCTACGTCCACCAAGAATCACTTGCTCATATTTTATTACAAGCCTCCACTCTCTCAATAAAATACCCGGATCCGTTTGGAGCTATGCTCAACAAACTCTCTGAAATTCACACCCGAATTCAAAACACATCTGTAATACATTTGCTTGTCTTTCTATCATATGCATAAGACCATATAAATAGACAACTGCTTAAGCAGTTTGATACAAAACCATGGGTATCAAAACCAAGGGCAAAAACCGTGGGTATCAAAACAATGGGCAAAAGACCGAAAAAACCATGGGCCCAAAAACAGCCCATAACGGTTACCCATTACCCATGGGTTAATAAACCACCCATGGGACCGCCGTAAAAATACCGAGTGTAACACATGGAAGGTGTACCATACTCTAACATGAAAATAGGCTCCACAAACATAACAATCTCCCACTTGGAGACTAGTTTCCACTGAGCAAGCTTCTCAACCCTTCACTGTCATCCGCGAAGGCCAACCAAAGCTGAACATAGCTTTAGTTTATCCCTTGTGACCACCTTGGTCATCATGTCTGCAACAGTGGTATGAATCTTCTCCAACTTCAACTTATCTTCCTCCAAAGCTGTCCTGATGAAGTGATATCTCAACTGTATATGCTTCGTCCTGGAGTGGAAAGCAGAGTTCTTAGCTAGGTGTATAGCACTCTGACTATCACTATATAGCTTACATTCCTCCTGCTTATGCCCCAACTCCTCAAGAAATTGTTGTAGCCAAATCATCTCTTTGCTTGCCTCTGTGCAGCGTGACAACTCGACCTCCATGGTTGACAAAGCCACTAAGCTTACGTAGTCATGAAATCCAGCTCACTGCTGTCCCACCTATAGTGTAAATATAACCTGTTGTGCTCCTCCTGCTATCTACATCTCCAGCCATGTCTGAATCTACATAACCACGTAAAGTGGTGTCTGATCCATTGTAGCACAAAACTGTCCCCATGGTTCCTCTCAAATACCGAAGGATCCACTTTACTGCTTGTCAATGCTCTTTACCTGGATCACTCATAAATCTACTCATGACTCCCACTACATGGGCAATATCGGAGGCCTAGTGCACACCATAGCATACATCAAGCGCCAAGCTACGATGAGTAAGGTACCTTGGACATCTGGTTTCTTTCTGCTCTATCTTGGGACACTTTGCTCCTTTGATAACTTAAAATGGCCTGCAAAAGGGTCCCAACCGGTTTAGCATTCTGCATATTAAACCTCTCCAAGACCTTCTTAATGTACTCTTCACGAGATAAAGTGAAAGCTTAGTTCCTTCCTATCTCTAGAAATCCTCATACCAAGGATTTGTTTCGCTGCCCCCAAATCCTTCATAGCAAATGATTCACTTAGTTGCTTCTTGAGTACTTTTATTTCTGAAAGTTTTTACTGCTGACCAAACATGTCATCAACATATAAACATAGGATAATATAACTTCCATCCTCAAATTTCTTTGTATACACACAATAGTCGAGAATGACATCTCGATATAACCTTGCTCCATCATGAAGCTATCAAATTTCTTATACCATTGACGTGGAGCTTGTTTGAGCCATACAAGCTAGCTCTTCTTGGTTTACACACCATCTCCTCTTTACCTTTGACTTCATATCCTTACGGCTTTGCTGCATATATAGCTCCTCCTCCAAATCGCCATGGAGAAATGCAGTCTTTACATCTAAGCTGTTCTAAGTGCAAGTCTTCTGTTGCCACTATTCCAAGAATAGTTCTAATAGAAGTCATTTTTACTACAGGAGAAAAAATCTCATCAAAATCTATACCTTTTTTCTATGCAAACCCCTTGACCACCAACCGGGCCTTGTATCTTTTCTTGCCTCCTTCCTCTTTGACTCTAAACACCCACTTATTATGTAATGCTCTTTTCTTTTGGGTAGCTTTACCAAATCCCATGTCACGGTTCTCCATGAGAGACTGATGCTCCTCATCCATGGCTTGCTCCCACTTCTTCTGGCATCTACTGCATTGCTTCATCAAAGCTCTCTGGATCTCCACTATCAGTGAGTAATAAATAATAAAGAGAAGGAGAAAAACGTTCAGGTTCTCTTCTTACCCTAAAAGACCTCCTCAATATAGGAGTTTGGGGTTCTGTTGTTGGGGTTCCTGAACTAATTCATGTGTCACTTTCCCATCTGGAAGATCCTCTACCATTGCATATTCTTTCTTGGATTCTTCCCTATTTTCTTGTAACTGCTGCTTATACATGACTTTCTCATTAAAGACCACATCCCTAGATCGAATGATTTTCTTGTCCTTAATACTCCAACATTTATATCCAAAGTCATCACCACCATAACCAATGAAAGTACATTTTTCTGATTTAGCCTCTAGCTTAGTCCTATCATCCTTGTCTATGTGAACAAACACCTCACATCCAAAGACTCTAAGAAATGAATAATCAACTTTCTTACCATACCAAGCCTCCTCAGGTATGCCTCCATCCAAGGCACTTGAGGGTCCTCTATTTATCAAGTACACAGTTGTGCTCACTGCTTCTACCCAAAAAGAAAGAGGCAGTCCTGCATGTAACCTCATGCTCTAGCACGTTCCATTATTGTTCTGTTCATCCTTTCTGATACCCCATTCTGTTGCGGAGTTCTTGGAACTGTCTTTTTCCTATGGATTCCATTCTTAGAACAGTAATCATCAAATTCATTGCTGCTGATACTCCCCTCCATTATCTCGACCTAACGACATTTTAGCTTAAGACTGTTTCATTCTCTACAAGGCTTTCCATTTAACAAAAGTGTCAAATACATCAGATTTGTTTCTAATACAATAAACCCAAACTTTCCTTGTTGCATCATCAATAAAAGTAACATAATAACTTGAACCCCAAGAGATGATACAGTGGCCCCACACATAGAATGCACCGGATCTAACTTACTCTCTTTCTTTGTAGGTCTAACCTTGAGAAACCTTACTCGCTTTCTGTTTCCCATATATGCAGTTCTCAAAATCGAAAACATTTACGTATATCCAGGAAAATTCTTCTTTATGATGTTCATGCCCTTATGGCTCATATGACCAGAGCCTATAGTGCCATAATGTTGTATCGACATCGAAGCCACAAGATTATAATCATTAGTACTATCGGTGGTTAAATATAAGGTTCAACCTTCTTACCTCTTGCCACCACAAGAGCACCCTTGGTAACCTTCCAAGAGTCTGCTGTAAATATCACAGTACAACCATCACTTCCCAATTGCCCTACCGATATCAAATTTCTCCTTAATGTAGGCACATATCGACATCCTTCAATAGCCATGTATTCCCATTCGCATCTTAACACTTTGAAGCAGAACCTTTTCAACTATCTTGTAAGGCTCATCATCACCAAGAAAAACATGCCCAAAATCTCCTTGAACATAATCAACAAAATAATGCCTATGTGGAGTAGCATGGAAAGAATCCCTGAATCTAAAACCCAAGATTCAGTAATATTGTGCAAAGAAAGAATCAAAGCATCCTGACATACATTACCCGTTGCCACATTTGCCTCCTTGTTTTCTTCCTGTTGTTTCTTCTTATCCCGAAGCTCCCAACAGTCCTTCTTTGCATGCCCAGGCTTTCCACAATTCCAGCATACAATCTTGTTCTTGGATTTTGACCTTGCCCGATCTTTTGATTTTCCACGGTTTCCTCTATTCTTCTGTCTCCCTCTAGTTTCCACTGTCAAAGCATTCCCTGAAGTAGAAGATTCCCAGAGATTTTTCTTCACATTTCCTCACTTAGAATCACCCCTACAACATCCTCAAACTTCAACTTCGAGTTAGCTGGAACCGAGTTACTTACCGCCATTACAGGCTATTCAACTCTCGGGTAAAAGCAAAGAATTAATAAAGCCTAACTTCTTCATCAAATTCTATTGTAACCGAAGCTAGCATATTCACAACCGTATTGAAATCATTTAAATGATCTGCTACTGAACTATTCTCAGACATCTTCATATTAAACAACTTTTTCATTAAAAATATCTTGTTAGAGGAGAGGGTTTTCATACAACTTCCCTAAATGCATCAATTAGATCTTTTATAGTCTTTTCCTTGAAACATTAAATAATACCAAAGATGCAAGACACGGCCGAATCATTCCAAGTGCCTTCGATCCAACAAATCCCATTCGCATCTGTCATACTCGAGGTTTGTTCACCTTCTCGAGACAATGAGTATAAAGATCCTTGATAAAGGTAATCTTCCATCTGCATCTTCTAAAAGACTGAAATTTTGCCCGTTGAATTTATCAACCCTAGATCTTCCTTCATCTACCATAGCTCCCACTCAAGCTAAAAACTTTCCTGTGATTCAACACTTTAGCAAACCAAACCAGGCTCTGATACCAATTGTTAGGAAATAAGGGATAAAATATGCGGAATAATCCCTCACAGAATCGCAACAGTAGAAACTAATATGTAGAAATTATTACAGATCTCAAATAAAATTGCAGAATAAAATAACACAACACAAAGAGACATTATTTAACGTGGTTCACCCAATTTGGGCTACGTCCACCAAGAATCACTTGCTCAGATTTTATTACAAGCCTCCACTCTCTCAATACAATACCCAGATCCGTTTGGAGCTATGCTCAACAAACTCTACAGAATTCACACCCGAATTCAAAACACATCTGTAATACATTTTCTTGTCTTCTATCATATGCATAAGACCATATAAATAGAAACTACTTTCAAGCGAGTTTGATACAAAACCATGGGTATCAAAACCAAGGGCAAAAAACCGTGGGTATCAAAACAATGGGCAAAAGACCGAAAAAACCATGGGCCCAAAAACAGCCCATAACGGTTACCCATTACCCATGGGTTAATAAACCACCCATGAAAATTTGCTTGGGAGCTTCACCTCAAACCCCACGACCCGCTCACCGGCGTGGCGGGACCGCCATAAAAATACGAGTGTAACACATAGAAGGTGTGCCATACTCTAACATGAAAATAGGCTCCACAAACATAACAATGATAAGTGTTGTGAACATGTAAGAATGTTATAATAACCTCCTTATTTCTCTGTAAATCCTTCACATTCTTTATATATTACCATTTCATTGTCAAGAGACCGTTTTAGTTCATATGTTCTACTAGGTACTTGTTCTCCAAAAACAATACTCTTCTTGGAAGTGATAAACACACTTTAGTTAATGTCATGCACTACAAATTGGAAGGATGACACTCCAAGGTATATAGTACATCATGACATGTATCTATTCTTGCAAATAAGAGATTAGCACTTCATCTCTTCTCTTCTACTCAACTAGACATGCACAATTATGGAAGTTCTAAAACACGGTCATACAAAATGTTCATTCAAAACTGATGTATGTCCTTTCAAATCCTTCTAATTATTGGATAATTTCAAATACTACATCTGGTTCACCTTCACATAAATTAAGATACTCAACCATCTCCATTCATATAATGAGACACTCGATTTGGACAAGGTACTGGAAAACCGAGTCTTGAAAAATTGACTTAGTTCATGCATTTAATTACTTGTTTATAGATCCTAAGGTACTTATTCTAGAAATATTTTATCTTTTTTAACTTATAAAACTAAAAATTCTCATTTCAAGGTTTATAGGCCAAATAAGCTTGCCTTTCAGAGACAACTAAAACTGGTTTCAAAACACCCAAAACCAGTCTTACTCTAGATGAATTATACTACTTCAAATGTAATTTCATGCTAAAAAAATGCATGAAAAAATTTATAGAGAGACGTTTAAAAAAACTTCAAAACTTCAATTGCAAGGGTTTTATGGAGAAAAACACATTTTCCTTCTTGTTTCATAGAATTACTTGACAAGCCTAAAAAGAGGCATTTGCACCATTTGATCTTTGACCGAAATCACTTGACATATCAATTTTTGGGCTTAAAAAGTTTTCTAGGACTTATATCAACTATCCATGCTCACCTAACACCTCTACGGAATATTCACTTCATCACTCTTTTAAACACTATGACTAGTTCTTGTCTTTATAGGCCTTGAGCGATAGAGAATTTTGATTGACTGTTTCATGAAAATTATGCAAGTAACTTTTGAATATTTTCATGAGCGGTTGGGGGACCTCCCATTCTTTCTCCCAAACTAGACTTGTCATAATGAAGCCTTTTCTACAAGACATGCAAGTAATTTTTTCAAAATATAGCTATTTCTATATTATAGAGTTCCACCTAAAGTGATGAAACGTAATGCAAACATGATCTAGGAGGAGTCCTTTATGAGCTCAAATCATCACTTTTTCACTACCATGTAGTTTGAGGACAAAATAGTTCATATATTTCCTATAACTCTCAAAGGAGGGTTTGGAGTGACTTAACTTATTAAGGTTTGTTCATAAAGAAAAAACCTTCATACTTCCTCATTCCAACTCTAAAATGATCTTGATTCCATGTCCTAACTATGATGAAAGAGCCAGGTCATAATTGGACATTTCACATGTAAGTGATATCATCAAAGTCAACCTCGAGCTAGGAATGGCCATTTTGCAAACTCGGTAGAGCGAAAAATCATATAAATTGAAAAAAAGATCTTCATTTTTACATGAAATTTGGTATACAACACTATAAAATCTCTAACACCTTCCCAAGTGCTCACTTTCTCTTAAACAATCACGCACCTTCTTGACCAACACCATTTGTGCCTACTAACCTTGCTTTTCTTCTAGGAAAGTCATGAATAGGAGCCCAACCATTCCACAACTAGCTGAGACATGACCTCTAGCATCATCTAAAACATCTCTACAATGTCCCTACAAACTTATCATGCTTTTACTGCCATGTTTTAGCTTATTTTTCTTAATAGACCCATCTAAGTACACACTAGGTCCTTGAACTAGGCCTAATTGTACTTGTTTCCACCTTAGTTCATAGGTATTCCTTTTTATTCATCATGTAAAAGCTTAAACATGTCATCTTCATGTTTCTCATGCTTCTACCATGCTTCACTATCAGCCTCATTCCTTCATTCTATCATCTTATGTCATCCTTGATAGGCCTAAGGATTAGGCGTACTAATCTAAGATAATCATACTTACTCCAATCATGCACCCTTGTATTCATCATGCTGACTATATTAACTCATCATACACTTGATAAAACTTCTATGAAATCATCCCGACATGGTCTCCATCATCATCATGCCTCTTCTCGTCATTATCTACTTAAGAATCTACATCTCAATCGGGTGTTCTCATGTTATGTCGTGTCATGCCTTGTAAAACTAACTCCAAGATCCCTCTTTCTCTCCTTTATCATTATTTTCCATTAATTATTCTTTTGCATCAATGAAAACTCAACATTCACATACCATAGAAACACCACTTGAAATTGATCTAGCAAAGTGGTGCAACTAATTTAGAAATAATTCCTTCGTTATCCATGCTTGTGGTTGGGCTGATATACATCCACCAAGATCACAATTGGAATGTAGTTAGGTAATTTTCATTGTGTTTTAAATAGGTAGAATCTTGATATACTCTTCTCTACTATATTAACACAATAAAGTATTGTGATCCACTCTCTTTTCATTGAGAGTATGTGGGGTGCACTTATACTACCCATCGCAATCACTCTCATCCACAATTCGTACCATATTACATATATCCTTTATGGTCCATATTTCTTTTATATACATTTGATCCATGTTTTCATAAAATTAAAAAACTATATTAGGGCTATATTAGAACTTGGTCACAAACTCTTGATTATGAAGGTCTACCTTTCCGATGTAGAAGGTGTTTTGGATTAGGACACACCTCTACTACTTGTGGGATGGAAAACGTCAACATGAGTTGTGGAAAGACACTCCGGAGAACCTGAAATGGATAGAAAGGATCTTGAATCTAAAGAAGTAGATGAAAGTGTCAACGAAAACCCCTTTATACGAAACTCAGCATTGTGCAAACAACATGAAAAATTCACAAGTTGTTGAGGCGGTATGGAAAATGATAAATATCTCTCTTAGAATAAAAACATGGCTGTTATAAATGGGACAAATGAGACTAAGTAAAATACTCCTCCTTTGTCTTCTTCTCCAACCGCGAAGGCTCCATCAGGGTGGGTTACGGTCAACAAAAAGAAAAAATCTACCACTCTCAAGGGTAACTCTTCCCCTGGATGATTCTCATATCTGCTATTGGTTGGCTGGGTTTCATCGGTCTCATTTTTCTTAGCCGGATAGCAGTTTTCTTCCAATGGTGTTGATATGCCATTGTTTTTTGTTTGTTGTACTTACGGTTGTTGGTTTTTACTTTGCCTTTGTTTTTACTTCTGTCGAGGCTTAATTGTTCTATTTGGATTTTGATCCATCTCTTGTGCTTTAACTTTCAATTATGGCTTCTGAGCCTTGGTGTACAAGGGTATAGTCCCTTTCAAAAAACTATTTGCCAATAATAATAATGATGACTTGACTTGTCACAATTAAGGCCTTCTACGGTCCTTAAAGACAAATCTCTATGCCTCTTTTTGAATCTTGCCCACTAATATTTTTGGGCATATCATTAGTTAATGGAGTATTCCTTATCTTACATATTAGTGCCATGTGATATTTTAATAAGTTTATTTATAGACCATGACCTATATTGACCACATCTTTGCAATATTGTATGATTTCAAACTCTTCTTGATTTGTTAAAATGGTTGGGAAATGTTTTCATTTTGTAGTTGTGAGACCATTTAGCTAGTTTGATAATGAACCCACTAAGACAACCCACTTTTTTGCAGCAACCCTAATGGAATAGCCATTATATTCAACATATCTTGTTGTTCTACTCATATATTTAGTCGTACACATCGAGTTCTTAAGAAATTTTTTTAGATGTTGTTGTGTAGTTTTAGCTAATATTATCAATTAACTTCATTTGTGATGTTGGTTTTAGCTTTTTTCATTATGTGGACTGATATTAAATTGTTTTTTTTATTTGCTTCAGATTAAATCTTCCTTCAAGTCAAGTATATAATCAAATTTTACATTCCTTTTTGAGAGTATATTTGTGACTTCCTCCTTCACGCTCTTCTCTTGAATACCATGTTGGTGCAATTATTTTAAACAAATTATCATAAATAAAAAATGTGTAAAATGTCATGTACATAGTGCTTGTATGAAATATGCATTTAAAATATGTGACGATGGAGGCTTTTCGAACGGAAGATTAAACAAGAACATTCATTGAAATAACTCAATATAGAGCATTGCATGAAACCCACAGAGAAAATATCCAAATAACTATGGAAATGGGCTCACCTCATGACCCACTTGGTGATTCAAAATAAAGAGCAAGTATAGAAATTTTTTTACCATGAATCCATTTGCCATGTCTAGTTTTTCGATCTCTTTAGTGACATTGTAGGGTGGAAAGGGATGAAAATGTTCATCTTATTGTTCCCTAGTGCGCAATGCCAAATGCAAAGGGTAGCATTTAATGGTAGCATTGAATGATGCATTGGCGCAAAATTCAAAATGAAGGTGGAAATTTGTAGAGTGATAACGGGTGATGTGAACTGAATTGAATGCATTTTGGTTTGATACTGAGAGAATTTTGTCTATGTACCACACGGTTGTATGCACCTTTTTACATGGGAAGGGTTATTTGTCTATTTCTTTATTAAATTTTAAATTTTTTGAGTCTAAGAATTTTGATGGGGTATTTAGTGTTCACTTCATCAAAAAATCATACCTTAATATACATTGACTATAAAACTTGAAGATTAGCAGTAAATACATTTAATTACTAGAGTTTGTGGTGGTTTGAACATTAATACACATATAAACCAAAATTATTGAATATACATTGAATATACGCCTGTAATTTTGTCATTTAATGCAATATTTGAAATTACAAAATTATTGTCATATATTCAATATATTCATTAATTTTTGTATATATACAACCAATAAATAATAAGATCTTACAATCTTGGTATTACCTTCATATGTACTCATTGCATGAAAACCATAGAGTTGATTAAAAATGCTCTAAAGTCGAGCTCACCATATGACCAGCTTGGAGATTAGAAAAAGAAAAAATCTATTAAAAGGTGTATATTTAATGTGTGAATGCATAGTAGAAGATGATAAAATTATGCCATTGTATGGTGTGTAATTTTAGTCATCTAGTATAAACGTGTATGTAATAGTTTGACATGCATGCATGAGAACACCCTATTTTATGACATTTTCCACCTAAGTTCGTGGCAAATGGAAGGTTAAATAGGAACATGCACAAAAATACTTCAATGTGGACTAGAAATATTACATCTCGTGGCGATTGGAAGGTTAAATAAGAACATGCACAAAATTAACTCAATGTCAACTTAATATATGTTTGTAATCCTAATATTGCTTGCAAATGTTCTCATATACATAGGAACATAAGTATATTCATTCTATTTTCATTCATTGAAATGTAAATTCATAGGCGTTATTCATTTATATTCAACATTTTAGTTATGGTGGAGTGTATTAAGTTGACATATAAAGTGTATATTCAGTTATTTCAGTACATATACAAATCTTGAATACATTTGGGTTGATCTAAAAACCATCAACATACATTGAAACTATTGAATATACAAGTATTTATTTATTTGACATATAAAGTGTATATTTAGCTATTTCAGTGCATATGCAAAGTTTGAATGCACTTAGGTTAAGCTACAAACTATTGGCATACACTAAAACTATTGATTATACACTATATAAATGTGTGTAAATTTTTCCTTTGAACACATTTATTTCGTGGTATAATTACATGCATATATTTAATGTATATTCAATCATTCAAGTGTTTATGGTAGAGATAATAGTTGGTGAGCATGGAGAAATTGAATTAATCTATTTTAAGGTGGGGTGTATTAAGTTACTATATTAAGGTATATTCATTTTTAACTCCCTAAAGAAAAAACACAACAATTTTTATATTAGGATATTCTTTAGCTTATGTTGACAAACATTCAATGTATTTTCATATATCTAATGTACATCTAGATGTTATTCATAACAAAACACATTTGTCAATTGATACGTAATCGAATTAAAAGTATATCTAAAAATAACATTGTCTATTCAATAATAACATTGTATTTTAAAATTGTAAGACACATGCATGAAAAACCATTTTTACGATTTTACTACATCGTATTAGAAGAGTCTTTGGCGAATGGAGAATTAAAAAAATGTACTTAAAAAAGTGAATATATCTTGAAAAACATTTGTTCAACGTGCATGATTAAAAGAACATTAGTTCATCATGCATGCTTGAAAAAACATTATTTTAGAATAGAACATGTTTGTTAGGTGTTATGGTAACTGAACTCAAAATTATATTCACTAATATAAGTGTTTATTCAATAATAACATTGTACTTTCATAACATGCACTGAAACAACTCAACATTTACTTAATATAAGAACATGCACTAAACTAACTCAAATATATTCAATGTATATTCATTATTTTCAGTGCACATTAAAATTTTGAATGTGTATTAGAAAATGACAAAGTTATAGTCATATATTCAAATGCATGTTCAGTAATTCTAGTGTATATTTAGCTAGTCAATATAAAGTTAATTGTGTATATTCAAATATTGAGTGCATAAACAAAGGAAACACTTATTTATATTTATATTTATATTACTTAGTGTTAAGGTAAGTGATTCACATATTCATTCCATATGTAGACATTCCTCACCTATTTAACATTTTGTCTATTTTATGACATTCTTCACATATTCAGACATTCTTTAAATATTAAAAGGTAACCATCATTTACCTCCGAATATGTGGTCTCCTGTGAATCTTAATTTGATCTCTATTAAATTTTTTGTCTACCAATTATAAACTTTGTCATTTTTGAAAAAAATGACTTGATAACCTTATTCATCCAATATATAAGATTAGATCCCATTTGAATTCAAATTCGAGATTTTGGAGGGATTATTCAAATTTTGGAGGGATAGTTAATACTTTGCATTAATTTATAATATTAATTTTGCATATTTTAAGAATAATGGTGAGTCTAATAAAAATGTGTTGCAGGTGCTAGATTTAATGAGGTGAAGGTGGTAAAATAAGGTGCAATTATGTAGTGTCCACCCATGTGGGAACCAAACACAAGACCAAATATAGGAGGATACTTGTTTTTACTTTCATTTTACTTGATACAACTGGGAAACACTAGTAACACCTATGTTATGATTCATCCAAATTAAGGAATTTTTTTATTTAAAAAAACCCTTAAGTTCCTTTTATGTTGTAATGAATATCATTATTACTTAGCTCAATACTAAGTAATCCAACATTATTAGTATTCCAAAATCCATCTTGACAACATACATTAACCATGTGTAACTGTAAGGGTCCTAGATATTTCCCAATCTCCCTTAATCCACTCTACAAAAGTGTATATACATAGTATAATTTTCGTTAAACTTTTTTATAGGTTAAGAGAACATGTGTATGTCCTTAGTACCAGCCAGATAGTAAAGTATTCAAGTACTTCCCTCCAGCTCAAGACACTCTGAAAAAAGAAATGGTGAACAAATAATGCAATCAATCATTTGCACTACTATGGCCATAGTTATCTGGAATTGCACTAGCAAGCCAGATTTGTGACTGCACACTAGCCTACGAAAAATGTCTTCACTTCATTGCACAACTGTCTCAAGATATTTATCAAGATTCATTTCCGGTTATTAAGAAGTTTAAGAAATTAAAGCACAGAGACCATGAATCATCCTTCTAACGAAGAAATATTATCATTGCCACCTCAGGATCCCTATAGGAAAAATAGTGACCACATAATGAATTTCATCATTACATCCTCACTACCCTTCCCGTAGCCATCCTAAGTCTGGTATGGGTAGGATACGAATGATAGGAGGATAAGACATAGTGACTATGTTTGTTTAATATATTACAATTATCCAATAGAGTAAATTATATAAATTTATCTTAATGATGGGTTATTTAGTATCAAATTACAAAAATCCTTTACGGTAGAGGGTCATAGATAGTTTCGATCATAGTTTCCATTCACATAAGTTTAACATTCAATAAGAATATCTCTCTTAATTCTTATTTGGTCATCATAGGCCATTCATAGAACAACTTATTTTAATACGATATACCAATGATATGGCCAAGTTCTTATTTCTCCATTTTCTTTAATGTACCTTGTTTGTCAATGACACTTATGATCATCCACTAGGATACTATAAAATTAGTCATGATTCTCATACCGATTCATCAAATTATATTTAATCACCGTTGTATTTAAAATCAACACTTAATCAATTTTAAGTCTAACAAGGTACCATAGTGACTTATCATGGTGTTATCATATCATTTATCCATTTCGCACTATATTATAATTGCTCACTCAAAATGAAGCAATAAATAAATAAAATTTCCTTTGAATAATCATGATAATATGTTTATTTTTATTGTTTATAAGACAACATACTATTTACCAATAATTCATGTAAATCATATAAGTTCATTCATGGTGAAATAATGGAAGCAACTTATCCTAATAGTGTAAATGTTAATTATTGAAACAACATGCATACTTATGTGTCGTCATGGTGTCATAAATAGTGTACTTGTTTATATTAAAGTACAATGACACTAAAACATTTACTTCATGTTACTATTTCTATGTAATGTATTATTCACATTAATGACGTAATTATCATCCTTAAGAAACTATAAATTCAACGAGGATTGTTAATTATTAACAATAACTTACACATGGATACTGCTATTAATAATAGAACCCCTAAACACTTATAACTTAAATACGATGATAAGATCATAAAAGTTATTCTTAAATTAATGATATATGTTTCATACTATTGTGTTTAGATCGTTTTATTTGATCATCTCTCTTATTAAATAATATATTCATTACTTAATGATAATATTTCATGATCTCATAGTTTTAACATTATTTACAAATAACATAATTTGTTTTCAAGTATGATCATATCCTTTATTGTTTTGTTGTAATTTTTTCTTCATCATATTTTACTGCTGTTATAAACACAATAGATCATGTGATCATCTAACACATGGAATATCATAATACAACTTTATTTAATTTTATTCATAAACCGATGTAAAACAACATTACACACTTTCTCCTTTGCACACTAAGATGTCAATTCAACAAGGTATTCATTGAATAAACAATAAGGATTATTCCCTTGTTATTCCTAAATGATAACTTCAAATAATCATAATAGACTATTAGGAAAAATTCCTCTATCCAACTTATGAAGTTAAAACTTTCTCTTTTACAATTAAGTGTAATAATCTAAATTGCACATATATCAATAATGCATGATGAAATCATGCATAATACAACTAATTAGTTACTTCTCAAAGTTATTTCATCTTGCATGTTGTAGGACAAATAAAAATTGTACACATGGCCAATTAAACAAACCGGCATGAATTTTCCACTCTAATCTTGTTGCTTTAATTTGAAATAAAGGAATATAATAAAGTTTCCTTAAATGATAACATATAAGTTTCATAAGTCGTCAAATAACTAAATCTTGATGAATTGGAAATATATAATGCATTATGAAGCTATCACAACCATTTTGGTTTCCAAGAACCATGTTTCCAACAAAGGTAATAATAGTCAACCCTCATAGTAGAAATAACTTGTAATGTAACTGCCAAGCACAAAAGTTTGTATCAAGCAACTATTAAACAACTAAACTATTGTTCATAAATTTATTAAATTTAGATCAATAATTACTTCAATTTCAAGGTCATTAATAAGAATGATACCAAATAAGTAAGCTGTTTAAGGTTCAACCTTCACGATAAGGATTTTCTTGTATGATATCAAGTGAACTTCACATCTCTATGAACAAGTTTATATTTATTTCAACAAACGAGAATGATATCACATCATGAAGCTATCATATAAAACATCAATATCAATAATTTGTAAAGATTAGATCTATTTTTATATTTAAATAAAATCATGATCAAACAATGTTTCAATTCTTGTGATCAACTAATAATAATGATGTTAATCTTATTTTACAAGAAAATCAAATTGTTACTTAAACTCATGAGAATTGAATACATGGTAATCAAACAATCTCATAACTAATATAACCAACCAATTTAGTCAATGGAATTTTGTTATTATCTCGGAAAAATTTATACGCACTTTCACATTTCCTCCAAGGAGTTTCCAAATATTATATACTAAAAATATCACACTTGATTTTAATTACACTTCCGTAATGGGTCTACCACACTTGATTTTAATTAAACTATTACATAATTGTTACAATATAAACACACACATTGGTGGCCACTAATGTTGGTGGTTTATCTTCTCACTACTAATGCTGGTGGCTGCTCCTATCATTGTTGGTGTTGGTTGTTTCTCCTCTCACTACCATCATTGGTAGCTGACTCCACTCACTGCAGCTTCTTCATCGCTAGCTAATCCACTCATTGCGGTTGTTGTCATCTTCTGCATATTCACTATGGCTTCATGGGTGATTCAATTGGGTTCCTAATGGTAGTTACCTTCATTTTAACCTAGGTTGTGGATCCTCCAAAAAATCATCAATTATACAAGGATTTGGGAACTTTCAACACCCTCATTTACCCTAATTCCAATTTTTTTATTTCCCTCCTTTTTCTATATCTTTCTTAGTATGTGCATTTCCTTTTTCCTTGCATAGTCCGGTTTTAGATTTAATTAATCATTACTAATTTAAAAAATATCCAAATCCCCATAAAATTTATATGGTCAAATTCCAAATTTAACCAATAATTTAAAAAAGATAATGCTCAATGATATGGTCAAGGGCCATAATCATTTATACCTTTAAAAACCTTTTAATTCCCCTAAATGATATGGTCGGTGAGCATTTAGTTCATGATTTTAACTTTGCTAACACTTGCTATGGTCTAAGACAAAATAAATCACACACTACAATAACACCTTACCTCATGCCAAACACCATGGAGGATATTATGGTTTTCACCATCCAAACCATTTAAATGCATTCGTGGTCAATGACCATTTAATTTAAACAATGTACCTTGTTGATTAAACATTTGACTTACCATGCATTGCCATATAACAATTAACTTTGTGTTATGGTCTAAGACCATTATAATTTGCATCATGGTCAAATTGAATCATATCAATAATAATAACTTACGTTTTTAATCATTTATAAGCAAGATAATCAAACAAGTAACATTTACCTTGTCGACGATCATGAACCTTTTCCGTAGCGAAAAACATCATATTAAATGTCTTGCGGTCTATGACCGAATTGTAATGATAAAGAGGTTAATCAATCATAAATACAATAATTATTTCCAACAACAAAATAATACAAAGTACAACAATGTAACAAATTTGTCTATATTACAAAATCATCACATATAACAAACAAGGTGGAGTAAAATCATCCAAGAAAAGTACAACAAGAAAAAGTTGCGATCATTGAATAATTAACAAATGTAAGGTGACAAGTGTAGGTATGGTGTTGGGTATGGACATACACACATGTATATATCCATTTTGGGTAATATGTACATATGTATATATGCATACTCAACCTCGTAATAACATTATTCAACTTACTTTCACAAATTATTTAATACATCACATCTTATTTTCACAACATAACAAAATGAAAATGCGGGGTGTGACAACACCATAAAGTCTCACAAGATATTTCACAAATGTAGGGTGTGAAAACAAAAATGTAACATTTACACCAACATGAATAACACACAAATACCATGATGACAAAAGATGCAACCAACGTCACACTTGGCTTAAATGAACAAGTATGAAACCATGACACAACCACAACATGAACATCACAAATAGACACCTTCCACAATATCAAACTTTCATGGTTAAATATTTGTTGTATTCATAACTTCCGTTATTAACCTTAAAGGTTTGAAGAGCACATAACATGAAAACATACATTTTCCTTTTTCTAGGTTGCATTTCTTTTATTTTGTTTAACACTTAACTTAAGATGGTTTCGTCTTAACTGCCATTTAAAAACTCCCTTGTATAACCTTATAGGTCTCGAAATCATTTATCATGTAAGCATATATTCTTATTCACAATGTTACACCTTATTTATTTCATTTCAGATTTAACTTATACAAGTACACTTAATCACACGAAAGAGTGAACATTGGTTTAAAGGGAAAGGATTCCATATTTTATTTACTCAAAAGGTTCAACATCTTAAGGAAACCTTTTTATATACATATTTTATTATAGGTTTTGAACACCAATAACATATAAAATAATTTTACTTCTATTTGCACTCAAGGACCCTACATCCAACTAAAAGTCAATTTTGGAGTGGCTCAAACACTGTTATCTCACAAACTTCCAAGATATACTTTATTTAAAAAACTTACACCTCAAGAAAACAATTTAAATTCTAAAGGTTGATAATGATTCCATTCACATTTGAATCTTATTATTGCACTTGAGAACACAACTTGTATAACAAAATATATATGCAAATCTCATTCACAACTAATCCTTCTAAGATATCTCTCAACCAACATCTCCTATTTGAGTCACCTTAGACTTTCCAAAACACTCATGTATAAGAATTAATTAGCCTATGTATTTAATTTGAGTCAAGATTCTTTTGAGGTAAAAAAAGATGAGTGAGCCACCACACTTTATGGTTTATCAAATTTTTCTTGATCACACTACAAGGAATAATAATTACCTTCTTAATTTTCCCTTATGATCCCATACACATAAGTTGATTAGCCCTTCCAGAGAGGCTTAGCATAAAATACAACCCTCTAAAAACGTTGATAAACATTCCATCAATCATGTCACAAAGTGGCATTGCACCCTTAACTATAATAACATGCATACTTCCACGAGCACAAGAAACCCTTTACGGTGAAAGAAACACGAGTAAACACAATGCTAAAGGAATATAAAACTTGATACAAGATAACATTAGAGAAATTCAACCTCCCATAGATCAATTAGATGTGAGAGGGGTTAATGGAGTTAAACATGAGGATTTGATGCAAAGGTAAACAAGTACTGACTTCACTCATGACACTTAGATCTCACAATGAGATCATTCAAAGGTGAAAGGAAAGAAATGACATGCAATAAGTTTAAGTATTTTCTAAAGTGATAGGGGTATAGTAAAACTATACAAGACTCGTTTAAGAGAGAGATACATAGTAAGGGTTAAGAGCATGGTTCCTTTCGATAGTTTAGGAATAGAAATTTTCTACCATCAACATAAGTATTAAGGGAGAAAACAATAATTAACATTATAGAATCTTTTTCAAAACATCTAAACCATATAACAATATACAAACTCATAATCAAGATCATACCCAAATAGAATGCATGTTTTCCCAATAAACCAATATAACACAATTTCTTACTCATCACAAAATAATCAATAAATAAAATTCTTATTCAAAACAATAAATATGATACATCCATTTAATATTACATGTATATTTCAATGATATTCCATGTTACAAAAGCACAAACAACGCTACCATTTTCTTCTTGTCCCATGTACCTACAACCACTAGATGGCTAACATAATTTTGGAATGCCATACAACTATAATCAAGAATGATTTATGATTTCATAGTTTTCCAACAATAATGAAACTATATGATGGATGAGCATAATTGTAGATATGAAATTTTGGATTTTTAGGATAAGTAGTTGTGTTTGGAGTTCATTTAGAGGTCTCTGTGTGAGGTAAATAGTCCGTTTGGACCTTATTTTTTGTAATAAGTTGATTTTGTTTGTAAATATAAGTATTAAACTAAGTGTTTTTAGGGTCATTCAAGGGTAGTAAATGGGGCTATAATATATTATTCTCCTTAAGACATGAATACATGACCTAACTAAGACTTAAACCTTCTTTGGTTAGATCATGAATAGTTTGGGTTGATGCGTGAGAACACTAACTAACTTCTAAATCTTCCTTTATTATGAAATGTATTCAAATTAAGGAACTAGGATATGGGTGTGAGAGGAAGGAAGTAGGTTATTGGAAGGGAGAACTCTGTTATGGAGCCTCAAGGATCATAAACCATGTATTTTCAATGTTTACTCAATAAAATGGTTTCATTTTGTTTATATATTGTGATCTTCTTGGATTAGTGTGATGGTATGTACTTGGTTATGTATGTTAACTTTTATAGAAATTGAATAAATGTTATTGAATAATAATTAGTGTAATTGGTCAGCATGATGTAATGTGTAAGGGTCTATATTAAGGAAAAATTTTCATTGGAGTATGAAGGTTTCGATTATAAGAAGGTAAGAATCATTCATGGGATGTTTTTGGAAGATGACATAATGACATGTGAAATTATACTCAGTAAGTGAAGGACTAACAAAGAGTCTTATAAAATTAGATATTAGTATTAAAAATTCAAATTTAAGACTCGATAACAAAGAGATATAATTTCTTAATGATGCTTGATGAGATAAGGTGAACAAACATTTTTTTGTGAGTGGTAAAAATAAATCTAGATGATTAGAAGTGTATATATGGGTTTGAAATTCTAAGGTGTTAAAGAAGGATAATTCAAATGGAATGAAACCCTAAGATTTTCACAATACAAAGTAACTTTGTTCTTAAATAATAGACAAGAAAAAGGTTGATATAGGTCTCAAAGAATCACACATTGTTTTTGTAATATTTTATGTTAAGATATATCCCAAGTTTTAGAAATATCAATTTTTCAAGAAGGTGGTTATGACTTCAAAGAAAATACCCTAAATTGGTGATTCGTTTGTCTTGTGATAAGTTATGAAGCATGGAGTAAGGGTTAACAATGGAAAATTCTTATTTTCATGCACTATAGGTTAGTGATAATATTAAATGTTAAAAGAAGATATATTGACACTTGAAAGCCTAATAAATAATCATTAAAGAGACTCGATAGCAAAAATAGTAAGCAAAGAGACCATGCATATAGTAAGGGAACAAGTATGAAAATGAGGTTAAACGAGGGACTAGTGTGCATGTTTTGATAGTTGCCCTTTGAGTTTGATAGGGAGAATAGTGTTGAGAGGTGTGAGTAAGTCTATTAGATATGTTTCAAAGATAAAAAGACATAAAACCCAAGAAGAAGTGTATGCATAATTCTAACAAAAAAATGTAAAGTCAAGTGGATTTCAAGGAAGCACGAGAACCAATAAGATATAGTGTGTATATCCAAGGATAGAAGCATGTGGAACTATTTTATCGAGTTGTGAGGGTAATATGAAGATTTTTTAGAATTTGGTAAATGGTGAGGGTGTTGAAAGGACCCACATCCTTTTACAAAAATCCCACAAGGCCGAGATATAACAAGATAAAGCATAATTACTGAGTATGACAAAAGTAAAAAAGAACCAACATTCAAAATGAGCAAAAATGTCCCAAATAGGGCTACATATCAAGCATATTTTTAAGGACATTCACTACTTCAACAACAACAACATCAAAGTTATTTTCCATCATAGTTTCCATCGAGTTATAATCTCCTTATCTCCTTTCTAGTCACGATCCCATGTATCATTAGTATATTCCTTCCATTTCTTGATGATGGTGAAGGTGTTGTTGATGTTATCGATGAAAGCTTAAAACAACTCAATGATTTATCCCCAGAATTATCCATAGTGGTAGAATAACATGGTACTCCACATCAACATCAAGAGAAAATCCAAAAACTTCCATAACATCCTCGATGAGATGATCAGTAACATGTTCAATAATTGCCACAAGTGACATCCTCCATAGCGCTTGACTTCTCAACATCAATAGAAACAAGAGGGAAATTTAGAAGAGAAGTATCCGGAGAATTAGGATAAGCCTGAGTTAGGCCAAGAAAACCTCAGGATAACACTTCCAACAATAGGACTAGACACTTCCATGTCTTCAACAAAATGAGGGGAGGAAATGGGAGTAGGATGAAGCACCATCGCGAGGGAGACACAACTAAGTGACGAGGGGAAGATAGAGGTGAGGTGGTAAAATGGTGGGGAGGAGGGGTGGCATCATGGTGACACGTGATTTCCACTTTTGGGTCATCAACAAGAGGAGGATGAAGGAAGCGACAAAGACGATGAGGCGTAGGACAAACAAGGGATAGAGGAGGGGTGCGATGATAAATCGAGTAGGAGACACTAGGAAAATGGGACAAAATTTTGGTACTTGGGATAGATTTAAACAACAAATATAATAAACCTTGGTGAAGTGGAAGGCCTTCACCAACACGGGCTTGTTTTATGCATAAGTCAAGAGATTGGAAAAGAAAATTGGCCAAGTTTACCTTAATATTATTGCATAAATGAGCCAAGAGAAAGAGTTGAGGGCGAACACAAGCTTGTACCTTCCTTCAGGTGTGAAATAACACATAATTTGTTTAACAACTCAATCCCAAGGAGTTCAGAGAAGAAGTGCACTCATAGCCCGATAAATAATTATTCACTTGAGGGTAATATGAATCTTTTTCCAAGCATTAGAAGTGTAAAATATGGAAAAATAAGCTAAAGTTCATAAAGATGAGACTAAGGCAGTCCTTGGAGGCAAATATGTAAACGACAAGAAATTTAAAATACAATGAGCAAGATGATAGTGGAAATAATAAGAATATGAAAGATAAATGTTAGGAGTGTGAAAGAATGACTCAAATTCATGAGAACATTGTGAGGAGTACAAAGGGAGTCATATTCAGGGATACATGTGATTTGTATTTTCACGGTCATGTGAGAGAGAAGTCTAAGAAAGTTACAATTGTACATAAGTAGACTTATCCAAGATTGTGAGGGAATGTAGGAGGAGTAATGGGAATAGGAGATGATGTGGAGAGTAATTGTCGACATGAAGACCTTGCTAAGACTCGAAAAGGTATAAAAATATAGTAAGGGAGTTTAAAGGCATAAAAACAAATTGAGAAAGAGTCCTAGAAGAAGAATTCATAGAATGAATGATGAAAGGAGGGTGAATGAGCATTGAAAAGAGCTTAAATAATTTGGTTCTAGTTGATGAAAGGTGTGTGAAGCATTAAAACCAAGTGAAAGTAAAAACCCTAGTTTTTGTGTTAAAACCCTAGCCTAGGGCTTATAACATTCGTATAAGGAGTGAAAGTTGAATTGGGAAAGAAGAAATTGGAGATGGTTTATGAAATTCATATAAAATTTAGAAGACCAAAATGGGTATCCTAAACATATTTTACTTTTTCAAGAGGTTATGTGGTTTCCTCTGGACATGGAGCTTTGCATAAAACTAGGCCTAATAAGACTTGGAAAAAAATGGTAAAGTGAGAATAAGAGGTAAAGGGTAAGGAATCAGGTAATGAAACTTTCTAGGATGATGTTGGAATTAATAGGTCCTTAAAATGGTTACCGGTGAGGCTAGATTCAGAGGAATGTGTGTTGTATGCTCAAAAGTGTAGTTTAGGAGGGCTATAGTATATATAAAGGTCTATAGGGTGATTAGATGAAAATGAAGTGTTGAGTCTTATTAAAGCTCATGAAAATTATTTTTAGTGAAATAGGAAAGGTATGGAGTGTGTTTAAGCTTTTTTAAAGTTGTATATAACAAATTTGATGAGAAATGCTAGTTTTGAGCTTTGGGAAAAAGTAAAAAATTGGGTGACTTTTGATTGTTGATTTCAAATGAATTTTCTAACTTGTGTTTATTGAATGTGATGAGGCTATGTATCACTATATTTAACACATTTCAAAGGAGAGTAAGAAATACAATTTTCATTTCATTTCATTTTCAAATCCAAGGAGAGAGATGGATATAAGAGAGGAAAAACATCATTCTTCCACTATCGATTTATTTTCAAGAAAATGTAAAAAGAAGGTTTCCTATAGTCATGTTTTAGTGTATACAAGGTTTATCAATCGTTATGTTACTTGGGTAAGGTGAAATGAAAATTTTCTCCATTACAGTCACAAGTTTCCAAAAATTTCAAATATAGCCAAGTAGCCCAAAAATTAGCATTTAAAAACAAGCTCTGAGATGTAAACACACAAAGAAACAAATCCCTGCCTACTTCTCTATATATTGGGGAAACACTGGAGCTGACAGAACCCAAAACTGATGAACTGGGATCAAATGATGCCTATCTTTCTAGAGCCACCGATCATAAATGCACCCAAACGGACTCATTGCCAAACAATCGGAGGCCTTTATAACTTATCTATAAAAATAGCTTGCGGGATATTTTTCTCCAAACTGGGGGTTGGTAGTGATGGACACGGAGAAATAATAGAGGTATGTGGAATCCAAAATCCCATTTCTACACTCCGGGCAAAACATAGGGTCAAAACTAAACTACATTTTTAACTTTCAGCAGTTGTTTAAAGTTGTGAACTAGCCCATTGGGCTCCTAAATACATTACGAAACAAGGTCAAACAAACATATGAGGAATAACCCAACCTTTGGTTAAACACTCCACATGACAATGTACATGGCTAAAGTTTGATTTTCTCATTTTGGGGTTTATAGGGATGTTTTGTGCCTCCATGAAAAATAGATTTTATTAACATTACACAAGGTCATCAAGAAGTAGTTTTTACTAAGTTTCATGTTTAACCCGCCAACCATGTGGTTTCAAAATCAAAACTAGTATCATAATTTATCCATCCATCTTACGAGGTAAAAGAGATTAGTGTTTACATTCATGGTTAATGGTCTTGTTGTGTACAAATAGAGGTGCAATTTTCTATTGAAATAACATGTTTCATTTAATTCACCTAAACAAATTATTCTTCTTTAGTTGATTAACAACTCCATTAGAATTTAGGGAAAAATTAAACGTTAAAATATTGCAAGGATAAAGTAACATGACCATGCCTATTTGAGAATCAAAGTGACATGAGGAATTCCAAGCATCCCACATTCACGATCCATGAGACCACATGATTGAAGAGAATTTTTGTCAAACAGATTTTGATTGTTGAGCTTACCTTCACATTTTCATACAAAACTACCAAATCACTTGCAATTAACAAAAATATCTTCTTCCCATGAAACCACATCACCTTGGGCACATTTCATTAAGAATTTTTTTAAAATAGTAACATGTCTCATGGGCATGTTAATATTTTTGAATTATTCTAAATTAAAACAAAATTCCAACGAGACACATTTTCAAGGCATTTTAGAAAACAGAACATGTACATTGCATATGTATCCATACATACGTGGTTAATGGGCACATGATAATACATTTTTAAATGAGCTTTCCATGAATCTTTGATGGATGTCCACGCATTGTTTAAACTTTTATCTTGGAAAAAGTTGGGACTGTAATGGAATGGCTGTGGAGACTAGTTTCTCACCAACCAATGCACATTTGAAAAATTTTCCAAGGCCTATTATGTGACACCCTAAATTACACACTTGTTCCCAATGTTATCCCAATACATCTTTTTATTCACCCATTTTTGATTAATTGATTAAATTGATTAATCATACACATTGCACCCTTTGGATTAATTAAATTAATCCATAGTACCCATTTTGATAGTTTAATTATAATTTATTAATTAAATGATTAATTAACTAATTAGTGTGTACACATCCTAGTCAACTGCCACTCAGATTCTCATTCAACTACCACTTGGACTCCACATCCATATCCTATTCAACTACACTTCTAGAATCCTAGAAAGGTGGGGGTGATTGAATTACACATACAACCACCTTTCTAGATGCAACTTCTATTGATGAAATTCCATTACTGCCCCTAAATTTCCTAAGCCGCTGCAAAATCCTCAAATGCTATTTTTAGCATGTGTATTCAACCCATTTTAACCAACTTCTAACCACTTCTACCTCTATAAAATGTAGGATTACACTCTTACAAATACTCTTGGATTTAGTACAATTACTTCTAAATTTTCTCAAATATCTACATATTAGAAGCTCCCTAAATTCTTTTCGTAGAAATTACATCCCCACTTTTGAGGTCACTATTCAAGAGCACCCACAATTCCACAAGGTTACACAACTTCTAAGCTCTAACAACCTACTTGATGTTTGATCTAGAAATATGTAGGAAGGTTTTTGTTTTTGTGTCTTCCATTTCTTCTTAGTTTTTCATGGTTTACATTTTGGCATGCCTTTGGGACTCACACCCCATCTTCTTTCATTTTTTTTTGTTTTGTTTCTTATTCTTGTGTTTCATTTGTTTCACAAGAAATCTCTTTTTGTTTTCATCTTTCACAAGTTAATTTGTATTTTATCATTGTTTACAGTGTAATGCATTTGCAGTGTGTTTTGAATATTACGTAATTGTTGTTATAGTATTTGTACCAGGGGTAGTTTTTTACATGTTTTGACATTTTTGCATTAGGGGTTGCTTTGATTTTTCTATTTTTTACATAAAATTTTCTTTTCTTTATGGTTTTTGACTTGTTAATTTGGATACATTTCATGTAAACAAAACCTACACACAAAAAATAATGATTAAGATTTTTACAAAAATTATATAAAAAAATATAGCAAATAAATTTAAATTTCATTAGATAAATAAGATTTTATTTAAAAAAAAAAAAAAAAAATCTTAAGCAAAATTATTTATGTAAACCCTAAGGTAAACTACTCCCATCTCCCTTTCCTTCCCCCCCAACCAACTCATCCCTCGCCCAGTTGACTTGACCCCAACACCTAAGCACTCCTATCCCCCTCTAACGCCCGATCTCCCAACGAGCTTGAGCTCACCCTACCCCAAAACCCTTCACCCAAGACCAATCTCAACTCCCCCACCCTCGACAACCATTCCCACTCGGATCCCTGTTCCCACCCAAACTATGGCGTCCCCATCCCGTCACTCCCCTAGACTTGTTGGACCCCCTGTCTCTTAAGGCCCCCGACCCCGTGGTCTACTCATCCCTAACTACACACCCCTATCCCTCCCCACAAGCCCTATCTCATCCCTCTTCCTTCACGCACCACACTCAAATAATCAAATGAGCCCCATCCCCCATACAAATACCTCCCCATCCGCCATCCCATCCTAGATTTCCTCCTCTGCCTACCCCGTCCCAATATGCAACCAAATTCATTACTCCACACACTCCCATGCAACCCTCCCAAGATCCCCAACCTCCTCCACTCTCGGTCGACATCCCACAACCTTTCCTCATGCCGCTACCCTTAGACCTTGACCATTGCCCAACCTCCCTACATGAACCAACCTTACTAACAATAAGAGCTTGTGCTTAGATTTTTAGGTATATATATAATTAGGTTTAGTTCTTAGTTCTTAAAACATAGGTTTTTAACACAAGTTTTCCATTATTTTATTTTTATATTTTGCATGCTTAAGATTAGTTTATTTACTTAATATTTAGTTAAGTATTGCTAACTATTTTTAGTTACGTATAATTTTTTGCTTGGTTAAGTATAGTTTGGTTACTTCATTTCATTCCATAGGGGAGTTTCATTATTTACTTAGTTTCATTTAATTACTTAATTTCCTTCTCTCAATTAACTTAATTATTTTAATTAGGCATCCATTAAATTATGAATTTTTTTTTCATCACATGGACTAATCATGAGCCTTGATTTTGCAGGGTTAATCGGGCATTTTCAATTCACTTTTGAGAACTTTTATCAACTTTTACTCGCTTTTTAGGCACATTTTCACTCACGTTTTTCACATCGGGCTAATCATCAAACTTGCTAAAATAGGGTTATTGGATGTTTCTTAGTCCAATTTTTATCATTTTTTAGCCATTTTGTACACATTTAATCATTTTGCAACATAGACTAACACTTTCTAATGTGTTTTGCATGTTTTTCCTTTGTTTTTTTTGTTTTTAGTAAGACTAATCATTGTGTGATCATGCATATGCTCTTCCCTCATGCTTTCTAAGTGTTCTTGGGAATCATAAACATGATCATTTCTCATTTTTTTTTTGGGAATTAATGTTTTTCACTTAATCAAATCCAACCCACACGTATGCTCTTTCCTCGCGCTTTCTAAGTGATCTTGGAAATCAAAACATGTGGGTCGCTTGTGTTGTCTTGTCCTCTACCTACCTCAGGTGAACATTATAATCCTTGTTTGTAGGACCCGCTCTCATGAAGGTTGATAAAACACTTAAAACTACTAATTGCAGGTTTTCTCACTCATGAGATTCAAACTACTAATTCTTGTGTGTAAGGAATCATTGCTAAATAAGATAAAATGAACTTATTACACACTATATTTGTAGGTTTGGATAAGGGTTAAAAACCCATCCACATAACTATGGGAAGTTCCTTGGCATAATCCATAAAAATATTTTGAGGATTACCACAGAACCCCAAAGTAGTCAAGCACATTGAGGGAATTGGCTGAAACAGACACCTTTTATCCCAACTGACTAGTAAATCCTTGTGAGTTAGAGTCATGGATATCCAGTAGTGTGAAACCAGTGTGATTCATTCTAAGTAAGATCTTTTCTTAGGGTTTCAAAGGGGTAAAGTAAAGTCGACAGCTAGCAATAGCGTTGTGCTCGCTTGGGTATACTACGACACCTAGTTGAGTGAACCACCTAGGAAGCCACGCCTTGTCCAAGCCAATCTAAGGTAGAGGCAAACTCTCACTACATCATTTTTCATTTTTCTTGCATGTTACACACTTGTGTTTCACTTTTTGTCATTCACATTTTCTCTCTCATCCATCTTTTCACTTTGTAAACATGTCTAAGTCTTGGGTTATGGACATCCATATCCACACTTGAGCACTTTCATTCTTCTTCACTAAGTCTTGACATTGTGATACTCACTTTATCACATTCAAGCACCCTCTTGATCACCTTGATCTTTCATTGTCATAAGTCTTAAGTTTAACGTTATCTTGTTGAACTCTAAGCATTCCACACTCTTACATTGTCACATTTCACATTCACTTTGTGGAATTGTTGACATTTTTACTATCTTTCTCTCATCATCTTACATCATGCATTGTCAATTTCATTTTGTAGAATTGAAAACATTCTTCTATCTTGCTTCCATCACTTTTTTACATCATTGCACTTTGCAATCACTTTGTTGCATTGATGATATCCTCATCACTTCATCACTTCTCTCTTTAAAGAATTCACTTTGATTTAATTTGAGCTCACTAATCCATCATTTTCCTCTTACCTTATCTCCATTTTTGAGATTCGAACCTTTTCATCATCATTACCTCACTTCTTTTGATGACATTTAATTTTTCATTCTTTTACTACTTTGATCAAGAAAAATTATCATTTTTCCCTAAGTCTCTCCCATTGACACACTTTTGTTAAGCGTTGAGCCTCTTTCATTGTGTTTTAAGTCTCCTCTTTTCATACTCATTTTTTTCGTAAGTTAAGAAAACTAAAATTATTTCGTCTCTTCCCTTAACACATTTTGTTAAGAGTTGAGCATCATCCATCATGTTTTAAGTCTCCTCTTGTCACACTCACTTTTGTCGCAAGTTGAGCATACTAACTTCTTTCATCTCTTCCCTCTTTATGTTCACTTTTGTAAAGGGTCATGAAGCCATTTCAACCTCTTCACCTTTCTTAACACTCATTTTGTTAAGAATCATCTAAACTAACATTTCAATCCATCTTCCACCTTAACATCATTCTTTTGTTAAGTGTTGTGAAGTCCACCCTCTTTTCATCACTCTTATCACTCATTTTGTTAAGAGTTGATCGTATTCATCTTGTTAAGTCTTGTCTCCCTTAACACTCATTTTGTTAAGTGTCAAACACATTTAAATTTTCACCCCTTGTTTGTTCCTCTAAATATTAATTTTATTAGGAGTTAATCTTTTCACTTCATCACTCTTATCATTCATTTTGATTAAGAGTTGCTCGCATCCACCTTATCAAGTCTCTCTTCCCTTAACACCCATTTTTTAAATGATAGAGCACATCTAACCTCATTTAGTCCCTTTCCTCTTAACTCTCATTTTTATTAGAGTCGGGAAATCAACTAACCTTTTCTCTTCTTCCCTCTTAGCACTCATTTCACTAAGGGTCGAGATTTTTCATCTTCTTCCCTCTTCCATCTTAGCATTCAATTTGCTAAAGGTTGAGTTTTCTATCACACCTCTTCTTGTTCCTCCCTCTTTCAAATAATGGTGGGAACACAACATCATGATTATAGTCCTTTTCAATGGGAGGAAATAAATCCTTTCCATATCATCTCTGATGAAGAGGATGAAGACAAACTTAAAAACCTTTCTATCGATGCCACTTTACGACAAAACAAAGACCAATTCATTCTTCATCTCTCCTTGTAATGGGAACAAGATTTCCCTTGGAATTTGATGAGGATGAATTGAAAGCCTTAAAGGTACAACCTAAATCCCTAAAGGTCCACCATTCAAGTCAAACAAACATGATGATAAAGGACCAAGTAAAACAAATATCAATAATAAAGGAAAATCTAATGCTTCGTCCTCTAATCCCAACCAAGCCTTGCTTGATCAAATCAATGCAATGGTGAAAAATAATTGGCTCTCCTATCCTCTACAGTCACTAACAATGATACCAAAGGTATCAAACACATGAAGAAAAGTGATGACACCTTCAAAAATCATTCTGAGACCAATAATGAGAACAACAATCATAATGAATGATAAATCACCATTCATCCCACAAAACAATTCACCATTTTCTCAAGAGTGGAAAATGATGAAGGACACCATTTTGGGCATGCAAAAACAACACAAACAATTCAATTTTGATGAATTGTGTCCATACCATTTCGACATGGACATCTTACGCATACCCTTCCCACGCTCTTTCGAGATGCCCAAATTTGACAAATACAAGGGAAAAACCGATCCTAGAGAGCATGTCAAGGAATTTTTCATGGCATGCCAAGAGGTGGCTTATAATGACATCTTTCTCTTACGCCTCTTTCCTAAAAGTCTAGGTGGAAAAGCTTTGGACTAGTTCTTACACCTTCCAAAGGGATCTATTTCTACCTTCGCGAACCTTTTTGAGAATTTTTCAAACATTTCTCTTTCAACCTTGACTTTGAGGTCACGATGATGGATTTGTGAAATGCAAACAACAATGAAAAAATAAGATCTTTTGCAAGTTATTACAATGACATGCAGAGGAATTGCAAGTTGATTCTCATGTTCAATACCTAAGAAAAAAATGGTTAGCATCTTTTTCCCTAACCTTAATGAAAAGTTTTCCTTTCACATGCAGATGCACTACCTCAACCATTTTGAGGAAGTTATCGAAAATGGAAATCAAATCGATGAAGCCCTCATTTCTAAAGGCTTGATTAAGCCTCATTATAAAGACAAAGGGCATAATGGTCATCAAAAAAAATAACCCTATCACTTCTCACGATAAACCTAAGTACATCAACCGTAATAATATGTTGTTGTCAATGATGGTGCCACGTATAATCACAACATGCACAACTTATAAAACAATCAATTAAAACAGATTAAGTCTAAATCATCTATCACAATTCCAAAAAGATAAAATTTTCCTCCTCGTGATTACAATCAAAGACAATATACATCTTTGGGGGAATCTCTTTCAAGCATCTTAAAATAACTGACAAGTGCCAATATGGTCACTTATCCTATTACGTAACCCTTCCCTAAAGGAGAACCTAAGCCAGGTTGGTATAGACCTAACACATATTGTGATTTTCATCACATTGATGGTCATCAAATGGAAAATGCAAACAAATTTGCAATTACATCCAAGACCTCATTGAAAACGGAGACATAGTGGCTGGAGACCTATCACCTAACAATGATACAAAGGGAAAATCTCATGAACATGGTGAATCCTCAAAAAAACTTTGATTATAAATCCATCATATCCTATATTAACAAAACTACTTGAGCATTGCACATTGAACATCAGTTTACACCTCTTAGAGAGAGTCTATCTAGTGCCTTTCAAAAATTAGTAAAGGATAATATGATCGAATATCCACGTATACGAGACTATTTATAATGGGGAACCCAATCCTATGTATAATATCAATGCATTCTAATATGTGAGTATTACCGCATGGAAGGTCATTTACTAATAATTATACACCTCTTCGTCATTATTTCAAGACTTAATTGATGATGGAACCATTTCTATCGAGCTCAACAAAGAAGCTCTCATGCAATGATGACATGTTAATTTTAACTTCAAATGAAGAGTTGAATGTTGTCCCCACTTTTATACATACTAACATTCAATGAGATCATGACGAAAGTCAAGTATCTCTCCCTTTAAACCAATCTATTTCTTCTACAAATTTTCTTCCTTTAGTCCAAATAGACATTGAACCTATTTTGGAAAATATTCTAACATCAAACGAGAGCTTGAATTTTCTCCAAGACTCTCTTTCAACCCTTGACATAATAGAAGAGGGTCCATCATCAAGCAAAATTGATCTTGATTCCATTCTTCCCATTTCGGATCCTATGCCTAACATCTCTAGTCTTGTTTTCGAAATACAACCTCAACAAGTTTGGACACTTCCAACAACGCAACCTTCTGTGTCCAGTATACCTCACATGATCAATCTTGCAGGCATATAATAAAAAATGAACCTTACTTTTCAAGACATATACATGCATACATTATTCAAGGTACGTATACCCAAGAATAACCTTATATAACCTTTTCACGCTATAATTGCAAATATTTTGTCGAATCAACTAATTCACAATCTAGAAGGAGAAACATTGAATATATCCTCTCCATGGCTTACAAGGAATCCCATGTGTACATGTAGGATCAAATCTTCTCTCCCCACTTTGTCACTCATAGGTGAATATGTATCTCATAATATTCCCGCATGACAATCCTCTTCTAACATCACATATCTCTCTTGATCTCATCAAAGACTTATCTAATCACACATCCATTTACTTGGAACATATCCGCCCAAGTATAGTACTTCATGACCCATTGAATCGTTTGATTAAATCCTTTGAATTGAATCATGTCTTCCCATATCTCATATTGCAGGACTTATCAAATCTTTGGATTTCCACCTTTGACTTGGACTTTTTCCATGATGTCTCGTATTTAAGGACTTATCGAGTCATTCGATTCCTCCTCTTGACTTGGATTTCATCTGTACAGTCTTTACTTTCAAGAACATTCAATTTCAATAAACATGGACCTCTTTCTTGATGATTCCATTTCAAATCCCCATCCATCAAAATTCAGGCAACTTAAAAAACATAAAAAGAGAACAAAACTCTGTATTAAAGCATTATTTTCCGATCAGAAACACAAAAGTGTGGACAAATAATGTTAAGCATTCCATCTACTAGTAGATATATTAATCATACCATTATCATATATTCACCTTCTTCACCTATCACGACACAGGTTAACCTTGTTCCTATTGGGCATTGTGTGTCTCATCCCTGTTATGGTTCTTACCATTTCATATTTTTACCTATGTTTTTGTCTTGAAACTTGTTGATGGCAACTCCTCCTTTCAAATAAGCTCTCTTTTTAACATAAAGCACTAAACTTATTAACCCGGTCCTTTTTACCACACATCTCAATCTATAGTGTCGAACCCTTGTGTCCTACTAGTTGCATAAGGCTGAGACTTGGGGGCAGAATGTTCCTTCCCAACAAGCACACTATCAACATACGATGAAAATTAAAGTAATCTAAAAAATACAAAAAAATGTTAAAATATTTACACCTTTCGTCCTTCATAGTCTTCGGTGATGAACTCATACTTCTTACAACCACTCGCCTCTATAAAATGGAGGATTACACTCTTACAAATCCTCTTGTATTCACAATACAATTACTTTGCTAAATTTGCTCCAATATCTGCATATTGGAAGCTCCCTAAATATAATTATAGATATTACATCCCCATTTTGAGGTCACTCAAGATCACCCACAATTCCACAAGGTTATACATCTTCTAAGATCTCATAACCTACTTGAGGTTTTCTCTAGAAAACTGCAGAACGTTTGTTGTGTTTGTGTATCTTCCATTTCTGCTTAGTTTTTCACAATTTACATATTCAACACATCCATTTTGTGCGCTTTCAGAAACCAATGTTGTCCAAGACTCAAAAATATTTAGTGCATTCCCTTAATACATTACACAACCAATTACATGTCATGCTAACCTCCTTTCATTATGTGCTTGAAAACTCCAATGCCTATTTAACCAATCCGCTTTTGTGTACATCTTATAACCGTTGTTTGTTTGAAAGGTTGTATTACCTAAAGGTATTTTTTCCAGCAGTTCACCTTCCAGGCGCATGATTCCACGTCTGCATACAAATTTACCTAGGTGCTTGCAAAAAAACAACATCTCACAAAAGTCCCTCCTTCAAATACCTGACATACATCCCTTTCCAGTTTCAAAGCTTCTGTCATTGCGCAGGTAAGGTGCACGTAGACAAAGGTTGAGATAATTTGGATTTACACCTATCAATCTCCATTTGCATGTAAGTTTCCAAGGAATTTAAACAGATCCATCATAGTCCATGCGACCACATTAAAATGAGGTATTTTTCCAAACAGTTCGCTGCCAAAAGCATGTTTTTTAATTATTTTAAATTTGCATACATGTCTATCAGGCGCTTGCAACTAACCTTATCTGGCAAAACAAATCCTTCAAAAAGCTTTTTCCCTGTGTCTACGCCCTGCTTGGACGCTCCCCTTTTTGGCGCAGGCTGGTAGGGTGACAAAAATGGTGGACGGGTTCATTTAGAGGCCTGAATGATGCTAAATACGAGTCACAATTTACACTTGAAATCAATCAGACCAGGCCCAATACGATGAAGAGAAAAACAAAATAGAGTTTCACGAGTACACAGAGAATTACAGGGCTATAATCCTATATGAGATGTCAAGATGCATTTTCCTTCATAAGGTTTGTGCTTAATTTGTTGGAGAAAATAGGAAAGCCAAAGCTGCATCAAAGTATGCTACTCAACCCTTCCTTCCCACCATGAAAGCTTCCACCCAAGCCAAGAACCATCTGAACACATCCTCTACCAATTTCTACAAATTCCCAAAAACCAGATTTCTAATAATTCTCACGCATGCCTAGAAATTTCATTAAAACAATCTCTCATTAATCAAAATTTCCCATTATTTCATTCCTTGAAATGGGTTGACACAAGCCCCAAGTAGTTAGAGCAATTTAGGAATATCTTATGTTATGATTTATTTAAATTTAATTGAATTCCTTTCCTATTATTAATTTTATGATTTTAAAAGTTGATTTAACAGAAATCTCAACCATTTTCCGATAGGCCAATCACCATGAAATAATATTCATTTGAAAATTATGTGGATTCCTTTTATTGATATCGCAATACGATTTAGTTAGATCAACGTTACATTAAAACAACTATAAATATCAAACTTCAATGATCGAAATGATCCCGAATTGAATGAATCATAATAAGACAACATAAGCGCACATGATGAAGATACAAAGATACAATTAGTCCCGAAGGAAAATTCAACGTTACCCCATTATTTTGTAATCATGATAGTGTAATTTAATTCATTGTTATTTTTATTTTACGATCACTTTGAAGGTGGCCAACGTGACAATTGAAATGAGCCCAAAATTAATGACCATCTCATGGTCCATTATAGGCCGTGTCTTACCCTAGGCAACCTAGGCAGTTGCCTAGGGTGCACACAAAGGAGGGCGCCGCATTTTCTAAAAGAAATTTCACTGAGCTAGTCGGATAAGGAGTTAAATTAAAATTTTACAAAAAAGAATTGATATAAAAGGAGGCGCAGTGTTAGCTTGTTTACAAATTACAGTTTCAAATTCATTTTTTGAATTGTTCTCCGATTCTGAATCTTTACTTGCCCTGCCTGGCTGCAATTTTGGAGAAACTATTAGTCTCATTAGTACATTTCTTGATGAATCGTGAACTCTCAACTTGTAAGTTTGTAACTGTAATACGTCCTGTAGGCTGTGGACTTGTAACCCTGTTCTTAACTTTGGAATTGATTATTTAATATATTATATTGCCATATTGGAGTGACTGTTCAGAGTTCTTAACTTTGGAGCGACTCAGACATGTTCTTGTTAAACTCTCGACTCTGGTTCTCGGTCTCGAGTGTTTATAAATCACCCATGTCTTATCACGAGCTTTTGGGAAAACTCAGTCATTGATATCTCTATTTAAAACAAACCAAATCACTAATTTATTTTTGCAAACGTGAGATACATCTTATATAGAGGTCTCCCTGAAATTTTGGAGCTTTTGGTTGGATAAGTTGTTGTATTCGAGAAAATCTTCTCTGCTAAAACCCTAGTTCAGGGTATTCGACTGTACACAGTCCGAGAGCATTAAAACTATTTTTCTTGATCAATCCTAAGTGGATAAAGGAGAGTGAAAGCCTTTGAGACCTTTTTAAATGTTTTTCCACCTTTCTAAAATGCATGAATTCTCTGAACAGTTCCATTTTGTACCCAAAAAACAAAATTTCTATTTCATAGTGATATAGACCCTGCGAAACAATGATAGTTAACTTATTGCCTTGTCTAGTGGGCTTGGAAAGAATTTCCAATGTACATTGGATGTTGATAATCTCATATAGAGTCTATTTCAAGATTTTGTAAGTTCGATTTGAGTAGTAATCTCATTTAGAGTCTATAATTGTTTAAAAAACATTCACATATAGGTGGGTCGTTGGTCCTGGGTGGGAGGGGGCGCAAGCTCCAAGAAACGCCTAGACACTCGAAACCTTAGTTCGGCCACGGGTCCATGGGCCAAGTATTTAAAACACTTCTAAATGACAACCATGTGGTGTTATCCAAAACTCCACAGTACACAAAGACTAATAAGCAACACACGGGAACTTTTTCAAAAATCTCTGCAACTATTAAGGCCAACACAAGGAAAAAGTTTCCACTAGCCTTGGAGAGGGGGCACACAAAGTTATGAGCAAAAATTTGGAGAATGCAAAGTGTTTTTACTTAAATGCATTTTTAATGTGAACAAAACAACTTGAAATTTTTTGCATTTATGTGCTTAAAAGTATAATTGTGGTACTTAAATAATGTAAAATATTCTAAATGTGAACAAGTTTGTCCCTATAAATGAATCTTGACACTTGTGATTATGTACACTTTAGTACTTATGAAATTGATGTTGACATTTTAATGTTGTAAGATGGATCTTAAATTGAAGCCTCAAACACTATTAAATATATGTTCATGTTCCCAATGTGTCACATTAACCATGTTTTGAGTGAGAGAATGTATCAATTATGCATTTTTATTAAATATTTTGTAGATATGAATGTTTTGCTAATATGTACATTTATTGTGTCCCCTCAACTTTTTTTATGTGGGAAGATTTTTTCACTTAATGGACCCCACCCTCACAAATAGGTGCTCAACTATTGGTGCATGCTCACCAACTAATGTCTTTCCCCTACTACTACATGTTATGTTTTTCCCCCCAATTTCTCTATCCCTTTGAAAATGGAACTTAGTGGAATATAATAATAACTTTTTATATTTGTGAAATTTAATTTTATAACAATTAAATTGATGATATAATTTTAGATGAAAATTTAAATAAAATTTGAAGATCATATTGATATAATGCTAGTAGTAGTTTTCTATGTATATTGGCCACATAAATGACTAAAATGTTGATTTTTTTCACACTTTTTAAAATAAAAATAGTTTTTAATATGTTTTTCTAGGTTGATATTTGTAGAAATTTGTATATAACCATAAACGCCATTGTTTTTGTATACTCTACATTTTTTCATCTAGGTTTTTAGGACTATTTTTGTGGGTAATAATGACACTTAGAGATAAGTAGTGTACCATAGAATGCACATGAAAAAAATACAATAGTTATCCAAACACATTTGAATGTGACATTTTAAGTAAAATTCGAATTGATATGTAAAAATGCAAATCATATTCAATTTGTAAATTACAAAAATTATGTGTATAATGGACCAATAAGGCTAAGAGTGTAAGATATTGTGATAAGAAGGAGTATGTCCTTGCTGATTTTTTAGACTGAATTGAAAGAATTTAGAACTACATATGTGTTTGAAGTAGATACTCGGGGCATGTTAACCATCTCATATTTTTCTACTTGTATGTTATTTCCTAGGTGATGGAAATATGATCCATAAAGTGTGGACAATATTTGTATATATATACGCACGTACACAATGTATGATTACAAGATGGTAGTTATAACTTATGGAAAATATAGTAGGAAGGTAGGTTAGGAAGTTACTTCAAATTTAATTATTGAGTGATGGATGTAGACTAACACGTGACATGATGAGGAGATGCTTTGACATGGCACAAACATGAGATCAACCACCTAATGTGTTGTGTGACATTGAAGTACTAAGTGATTTCCTAGTGTAGAAATTCTTACACAAGTTTGTAGTAAACATGTTGCATGTGAATAAATAAGGCACCAAAGTGTGATGATGCCTCAAGTCCGCATGGTGTGGCACAACATTGCATAAGTTACAAACATTGTGAGCTAGGTTTACAAAGACTACATGAGTTGTGATGTGATGTGTACAAAGATTGTTGGAGCATCAATTATTATGGATGGATTTATGCAAGGATGCACAAGATACAATGTATTTGAAACATCATTAGACTACGAATGAAAATCAAAAAGAACCACAAAACACTTAGAAAAGGTCACCATGTGTTGAATGAGATGTTAGGTAACTGTAAGATGCTCAATATGTTACAAAGATTTTCATTGATGTTGAGTGATGTTATGAGTTTGTATGTGTTCCATAAGATGTCATGAGGCTAAGTACCTCTAATTCTAATACAAAAAAGAAAATTTTTGTATGAATACTGAGGCTTCACACAAAACATTCACCCTTTCTTGATAAACTACCATTGCATCATTTTCTTAGATGTGGAAACTAAACCCAAAGTTGTGCAAGGTTGTACCACTTAACTTAATCAACATATTCCCTAGACTTGACCCTATAAAAAAACAATTAATGTGTGCCTTGGTGGGTTCAAGTGTGAGTTATCTCAATGATCTAGTCCTTATTCTTATGAGATGTAAGTGTCAGGATCCTAATTATAAGGGTATTGTATCATTGTTGGCTTAATAAGTGGAGGAAAGTAAGGCTTCATAGGCTCCACATTAAATACCGAGTACATGTCCAAGTATAGAGGCAAATGAAGAAGGAATGCATTTTTTCCAAGCGTGGAGGATAATGTAAGTACCATAATAAAGAGTGTTGATATTTTTGTGTGTACCCTTAAAGATTCAACTAAACTCTATCTCCAATTCAAAATGATTGAGGTGTGTGATGCATGTCATGGCACTTTTCTTACTTTTTTTGTGAGTAATGAAGAATCTATTCAACCTATTGATGAATAAATTATATGGATTGTAGAAAGTTGTGCACTTTGTCCACTTCCTTTTTAATGTGCATGACTCAATGTTGACTAGTGCATAATAATATATATCTAAAGATAAACTAATTTATAACCAAAAACATGTCTAGAATGTATTATGGCCTATAAAACCATGAACATCTTTTTTATAGGCATGTTGGATGTAGAAAATTTATCAACCCGAATGCAAGCATGCACATGGTTTTACATATGCATAAGATGAACAAGTGTGTGATTGAAAACTTGCATTTTTCCATTTGTTTAGGATGAAATGTTGTCTACTAATCCAATGACATACTCATCAATTCGTGCAACATTTACCACAATTTATCCATAAATCAAGGATTACATTTAGATATGATGGATGTTGGGACTTTAAATTGTATCCAAACATGGCTAAAGAAGTTGTGAGCACAACCAAATCTGTCAACGCCTTTCTGGAAAGAAACCATGATGAGCATTGGAAACCTATCACTACAACAAATATAGAATTATACAAACTTATTCATAGGTAACCCAATCATGAAATTCATGATGATGATTTTTAGGGTCTAGATGGAATCTAAAGATGTGGATAAATGCATACCTTCATGTTCATCGGATTTGCAATGAAACAATGAATACAACACTTGATTTGGTGTTCATGTATGTGCCGATTGTATATGTGCAACTATTAGAAATGTGATGTTAATGTGACCAATCTTTGAAATCCCAAAATAGTCTAATGTCTTGGTGTAATGTGCCTCCCAAATGAGCTCTCTAGTGAAGTGAACCATTAAGTATAGAATGTCCTAAGATTGTAGAGAAGCTTTTAGACAAGTAGAATTCCCAAACATGTTCATCTTATAAAAAGTGGTTTATGTCTATCTAAAAGTCCTTATTAACTGAGTAGAGGGACACCCAACTGTGAATTTGGCCAAAAGTATCCAGCACTATGATGAGCACATGAACTAGTGGTGGTCAGATAAGGAAAATTTAAACCTTACTATCATTTACCTTCTTATGCTTGATTGTCTCCTTACCCAAAATGTAGTTTGTCATTGCTTAATGGATTACATAATAGTGTACAACTCTTTTCATGGGTGGAGTACCATTGAAGTATTTCATTGAACATACATTAGTGGTATGTAACCATATGTACATGATAGATGAGTACTATTTGAGTGCATAGTCAAATTCATTGGTTTGAAGCTATTAAAAGTGTGGAATTTTGGGAATTGTAAGAACAATCATTGTGCAAAGGTATATTTGAGAACCTCAAAAGACATTTTAGTGTAAGTGTCTAGCTAAGGTTGCTTTGACATGCATGATTTAATTGAGAGGCCATGTGATGTGATAGAACCTAAGAACAAACCTAGGATAGAATTTTGGGAGTCCAAGAAAACTCCTCAATTTTGTGAGATTGTGCAGAGAAGGTGAATCTTAGATCGCCTTGATCTTCTTATGGTTTACATGTATACTAGTGTGGTCAATGATGTATCATAGGTATTGGATGCTCATTATGCCAAATGTACACTTGGATTGAGTTGGCTTGTAACTTGTGCTTGAGAAGAGTATCTTAGACTTGACAAGATGTTCCTATCAAGTGTTGTTGTAGATGAGGATATCATCAAAGTAGACAATGGTGAAGGAGTTGAGATATGACTAAATTTTTTTCATCCATTAAGCATATTGTTGGTGTTTCCCAAGCCAAATAACATAACAAACTATTTGTAAAATCCTTCCCATGACTTCAAAGTTGTTTACAATATGTAATTAGGATGGATAAATAAATGGTGGTTAGATAACTTCAATTCGATCTTGGTGAAGTATTGAGCACCTCAAATTTGGTCTAAGAGGTCATAAATGTGTGGTAGTGGTACTTATTTTTCACTACTATTTTTTTGAGTGTAGATATTCTATGCAAATGTGTCAAGTCCCATCTTTCTTGGGAGTGAGGACTATTTAACTCACACATGGTAAAGGGCTAGGTTTGATCTTTCCCTAATCAAAGATCTCTTTATTTGGCACCATACTTCATCATTTTCCCAAATTGATTTGTGGTATAGAGGGATATCTAGATGAGGGTATTTGAGAACCATGTTGATGTGGTGCTTCACTTTGCAATGTGTTTAGAGGCCTTTTCCACATATTTCACCTTGTTACATTAATAACATGTTGATTTATTTTCTATCGTGATGATGATTGTGTGGTATGTGATAGTAATTATTTCTTTCTCTTCCACACATGGGTCTTGGGATAGATTATGAGTTATCAAAAAATTTGTGTGTGATATGAGTTTTTGACATTTTTTGGAAGAGACCAAAGTGGCTATGGTCACTAGAGATGGCTCATAAAACGAATAACTAGCATTTGACATGAATATTCCATCTTTGTAACCTTTCCTGATATGTAGCATCATGTTCATAGATGTATGGTATCTCTAGAAATATGTCATAAACCTCAATTGGTGCAATATCACAAAATGATGTTTTCCTTCCATTGGCTTGACTTTGAATTACACATCATTATACCTATATCTTGCCCCAATTATATTTTTCCAAGTGAGTATAGGTGTGGATTTTTGTAAGTAGGAAGTGCAAGGTGTTGAGACATGTCTTAAGAAATGATTTTATTTTGAACTCCCATTATCAATGATGACATGAAAAGGTTGTCTTGGGTCAAAGCATATAACTATGTCCAATTTTCACCATTTTTGTCCTATGGAAAAATATTCACCACAAACAAAACTTGACCAAACAAGTATAAAATGACCAAACACATATTTTTAAGATCTTAAATATACAAATATATAGCGCATCTATAATTTACTCAATTTTTTAAATATTTTTTGCCACCTAGTGGAACATACTTATATTCTTGACCCCTTTTGACCCAAAACTTCACTTGGAAGAGACTCATGCTCCTCTAATCTTTGGTGTCATTGGCATAGGTTCTTAGATAAAATCTATCTAAAATAGTTTTAATTGTGGTTGTGAGACCTAATGTAGATTATGAAGTAGTGATTGTTGATGGCATTTAGAATTGTCATGGGTTTATGGGCAATTTGATGACATCACATATCACCATGTTTCTTCATGAAATTAGAAGGAATTAATGATGTACTCAAATATCACAATTCATAATCAAAAATCCACTTGTACCTATTACTTACCAAATCACCATTCTGCTTAAGCTAGTGCATCTTGTTGTATCGGGGTTGTCAAAGTAGGTGTTGAGGCATGAGTATTTTATATCCATTGAAAAAATAAGTTATAGTTGTATAACAATATTTGAAAGCATATGAACTCATATTATCATTATTCATCTATAAACCAAAGCTAAGAAATCAAGAGTGTACATGTTTAATTAAGATGTGATACTATCATTGTATCATATGTCTCAAAATATGATCTAAAATATTGATGTTAAGATGTCTCTTACGATAAAATAGTCTCTTACCATTAAATAGTTACGTAAAAATAATGCCAACTATGATAATTATTGCAATCCACATGTGGTGCATGAAAAAGAGAGTTACTCTATTAAATAACTAGATACGGATAAGGGGGCATAGAATACATGTGGTGAGCTACGACAATAGTTAAAGAACCTAACATAGCTAGGTTAAGAGCTAATTGAGCATGCCATGAGGTGGTTAAGATCTCGTAAAGACCTCTATGACCCTCCCCTGTAAATGGACCTTTATGAGCTTCCAAAATTTCCTTGAGGTTATGGCCAATACCCAATTAATCCCATAAATTTGACAAGCCCTAAAAATAATTTCTAAATATCCAAATGGTGTATGAAGAAGTCAAACATAAACCCCTATTGCCGATTGATTGTATGAGAAAAAAAAATGAATATTCCAACCAATTCAGGGTGAAAATGGGGTCAATCCCTTATGAATAGTGGGAAAGAGTGTAAAGATTGTAAAATTTGAAATAAATTCATGAGGAAGTGGTATCTCTTTAGGGTCCACTCCAGCATCTAGGAGTTTTTTTGCTTGTAGAGAGAGAGAGAGAGAGAGAGAGAGAGAGAATGAAGAATGGAAGGCATACATCAAACTCACATACACCATACATGTGAGTGTATGTATTTTATCAAGCCTAAAGGAGTTACATATCCAGGTGAGATGGTTATACGTGTATAAATAATCTAAATTAACTAGTTAATGTTTACTAATATATTTAATACCCCCTAATGACTAAACTAGAAACTACTCCAAGTTTGTCCCAAAATTTTACAAATAAAATGGAAACAAGAAGTTTATTGTTAAATTTATAGCTTATCCTTATATATCAATTTGAAATATGTAATCCTTAATATTTTTGTTGGTGTCCATTGAAGAGCTTCAGTTGAGATAAAAAAATGAGAAATATTGCTAACAACAAAACATAATCTGTTAGTTGAAAAGATATATTAGGATGCCCACCAATATTTTGTAGAGTGATTCATGACTTGTGATGAATCATTATTGGTTAATAAATTAAGCTCAACTCCATAGTTTTGAATCCAAAATATTTGAAATGTTGTTCATTATAATATACCAAGATCATGGTGCATACTTAAGCCCATAAAAGGACTTAATCAATATATAAACTAGAGGATCACCACCAAGTACTTGAATACCTTCGGAATACACCACATAAACCTCCTCATCTAAATCACCTTTTAATATTCCTTTAATTACATCCATCTAAGACACTCTCCAACAAAACTAAGTAAATATGGAGAGAAACAACCAAAATGTGACCATTTTTTGTAGTAGGAGAAAATGTCTCCTCATATTCAATTCCCAACTATTGTGAAAATACATTTATAAACAAATGATCCTTTTGCGTAGAGATGTAATATAGATTTGGGGGAAGCTATAAATTATATTATGCTCTCTCACGATCTCCTACTCTATAAAATTTTGGGAGAGGGACCCTATTTATATATGGGGCACTTAAACCCCCTATATATGTTGGATTTAGGGTTCCCTTATATAGATAAGACATGATGAAGGAGGGGTTTATCTATACATGGAAAATCAATCCCCTCTAGATATATATGGGGTTTAGACCCCATATATAGATAAAAAAGGAGGATTTGATTTATTGATTGAGAGAATAAATTCCCCTTAACTATATATGGGGGCCTTGAACTCAAATCATCCAACTCCGCTTTCCACCTATATAGGAAAGGCCCTCTATCTATATATGGGATGGGTGGTTGATCAATAAATGATGTTTCTATATCGGAGGGTGGTTCACTAATGCTCACACCTTCGATCTATCAATCAAATGCTCTCCCCTCTCCCTTAAGATTGAGACCATCCCCTCATCCACCCATATATATATAGGGGTCGATCACATAAATGACCTCGACCTTTTCTCATCTATATAGAGCAAGGTCAAGTGCCTGCTATATAGATAGGGTGACCTCAAACCCAACCCTATATTGATATAAATGGAATGAGGCTAGACATAAATGTCTTATTAGATAACGAGATTATAGGTAAATCATTCATTAGATAAACATACTATATGATGTTATAATATATCGGTATTGAATGCCATACTAACAATACTTTTAGGCATATTAAGTGTTAGAGGGCTATCAGATTAGGCATCCATTTTGAAATTGGGGTGAACATATATTGTGAATCAATGAGCTCCATTAAAAGACATTAGGATGCACTTTATTATTTTTATAAGTTGGTTCTCATTTGTGGTGAAATTAGGATGCACTTATATTGTGAATCAATGAGTTCCATTAAAATTCATGCGAGTGATATAAAGAAAGGGAAAATATTATACTATTTTACTCAAACTGAACTCAAATTTGCAACAAGATCTATCAACACAAGCCATAAATAAACAATGTGGGTTATTTGGTGGGAGAAGATTAAGGTGTTTAATTGTCTATTAAAATGAGGTATGTAAAGGAAATGTTATTCGAATAATCAGAGAGTAAAGATGTCTTTAAATTTTTCAAATATGTTTGTGAAACACATTAGGCATCCATTGTGATTTGAGCTCCAATAAAAGACATGGAAAATGTAATGCCCCGTTTGGCGGTTACCCAGGTTCTCGGCGTAGTGACCTTTCCCTCGTTGGGCGTCGAACGACTGAGTGTAATTCTGTTGTCTTAGACCATGTCTCAGCGATGTTTTAGCACCTCCCCTCTCCTTCTGGCGTCCTCGAGTCGTTATCGACACCTCCCTTTTGTGGACTGTGTAATGTCCTGTGCGTTATCCTTTTTACAAGGGGATCTTGTTGTCGCATTATTAAGCTCAATCGTTGGTCAATATTAATGTGGGTAGAAATTATATATATAATTATAATATGTAATGGTAATGATGTTATTTTAATTTAATGATCGATCGGCCCTTATTTTATAAGTATTATTATTTTACCTTAATTTCGATCATCATCGATATTTTATATTAAGTATCTCTATAGCATTTCTTCTAGTTGTTTCGTCTAATCGTGTTGTAGGACGAACCCCGTCCCCATGCTGAAGAAGGGGTTGCCCATCTTGGCGCCATGGTAGTCTTTGCTCCGCGTTCATCTTGAGTGTAACCTCTAATTTGTTCCCCCTTCGTGTCGTTCTTTGACGCTTCTGTCTTTGGCCTCCACGGCGGACTTCCTTTTCCCTATTTAATGGAAATTTGCGTGTTCGAAGCCTGGTTTATTATTTCTTTAAATAATATATATATATATATATATATATATATATATATACATGTATAGATATAAAAATAAGATGAAATGAAATAAAATATAAGTAAAAAAAAAAAAAAAAGGAATGTTGTGGTTGCGTGGAAAGAAGGGGGTAGGTGTGAGGCGCAGGTTGGAGGAGACTGAATTAAAATCAAAATTTTAGGTCCTTGTGCCTAGGGCTCTACCGTCCCTCACCCCTTTCTGTCATCTAGACTTGGTGCGTGGCCATCTCCCACTGGCCTTACCTCTGCCAGCCGCCCCACCTTCATTTAATTCTGATTTGCAAATCTCTTGCGTCCCTTGCTGCCTGTATTATCCTTCTTTGACCGCGTGAGTTTTTCCTGGTTGTTGGACTGCGTGCGGAGGCATGTGAGAGGCGTTCCCTTCCGAGTTGCGTGGGCTAGAAAGGCCAGCAAAATCCTTCTGTCATGGCGTTTTTCCTTCCTGGTTCCTCCCTGCGCGCGTGTTTTTTTATGAAGCTACAAGCTAGTGTAGCGGCGTGTTACCTCCACTTTCATTGGGTGCTGTGAGGTGTGTTCTTGTCGAGGATCCGCAGGCGACCCATGCACATGCTTTTAGCCGAAGTAGACAGGGTTGCGAGAATAGTAGAGGCCTTTTTGAGCGCTTCAATGGCAGGTTGTCCAACTATGTTGTTTTCTATTCTGTATCAGATGCATCCTCAGATTCGGGTTTCTCCTTCAAGATATGTTTATCAAAATCGACTATGTGACAGTGAGAGTGTTACCAGGAGACCTGATGAAATTTATTTGCAAAGATTCTCTACTGAGACCTTACTTGTTTTACGATGTAACTCATGGAAGAGGATCTCATAGAGGCGAGATCTGTTTCATATCAGAGTATTCATGAAGCACAATTTGCTTTGCAATTATGAACTTATTAGGAGATCGATGAAGGATAGAGGAATTAAAAAGAAACTTGGATGTAGTTGGATTAAAGGCAATAAAATGGTGCATGCTTTTGTGTAGGTGACAGATCACACCCACAGGCATAGGAGATCTATGCAATGTTGGAGAAAATGTCTTGGGAGATGAAGGTAGCAGGATATCTTTCAGATTCAGAACATGTACTGAGTGAACGGGAAAGTAAAAGTATTCCTCTGCCACCATAGTGAGAAGATGGCAATTGCATTTGGATTGTTAAGCCTTCCCCGTGGGACAACTCTTAGAGTTGTCAAGAACCTTAATGTATGTGTTGACTGCCACACTGCACCAGGTTTTGTCCAAGATTGTTGCAAAGCAAATTGTTGTGAGAGATGCAAAGCGGTTCCATCACTTTAAAAAAAAGAAAATGTTCTTGTAGAGATTATTGGTAATGCCAGGTGAAGCAATCTGCAGACATAGTCTGGCACTATAACAAGGCGCACTGTGCTAGGTCTGCAGTGATAAATAAGAGACCAGATTTTATTTCTAGCTTCTTAAATGGGCTCCAAAAGTGGATTTTCCATTGTCTTTGGATGGATGTCCATGTTCCGCTGTAACTTTCCATTTTGACACACGTTGGGAGGATGTTGGCAAGTATTTTAGACCACCCACCCTGGCCATGAACTCCTACCTATGCCAATGTGAAGATGGTCGATGTTTGGGCACCCAACGAGCTTGAAGAAAATGGAATTAGGCTTGGGTTGTTGTTGCTGGTCCGGGCGGTGTCCATGAAACCTACTGAATCTGGAGAAAAAGGAAAGATATTTCTACACTTTTCTACTGTTATTTTATTTAAAATTATTGTGAAATCGAACCACTTTTTCCTTGCATTGATTTGTCATGATGGGAGTTTTTCCCCTTTCGCTTGTTTCTTCTTGTTTTAGCTTTTATCGTTGTCAGTATGTTGGTCGAAAGGATGCGTGTGCCCTCTCCTCTGGGTGTTATGTTTCTCTTGCTCGAGTGATAGACCTTCATCTGTTGTTTATGTATTTATTCTTCTCTGCGATTGAGTTGCAAGTTATTATGTTGATCAACTAGTATTTTCGATATCATGGAAGTAAGTTTACGATAACTATGAAACCCCTCCCTAGCACCCAAGTTGTCTTTGATGTTTTTGTTAGCTCCTTCGCAAGTCCCTTTGATAACCTTTTGGCATCGAGAAAGGAAGGTTGTAGGATTAGTGTGATCAATGCTTGGGCTAGCCAGCTTAGAGTTTTGGTATTAAAACTTGTAGAATGAAAAGGTTTGTGTGCAATGTGTTTTCCGTCTCGCGTGTTTAGACTCTTATATTATCTTTCATCTTGTTTCTAGGCTCTTAAGGCCATCCTCAAGAAGTACCTTGACCATCCCTATCAACTTGAACCATAGCTAGCTTTTCGGATCAACTAAGCTTGAGGTTTCATTGTGCGAATCCAAGTACCTCGTTGACACTAGAATAGCTTTGGTCTAATCCCCCTCTCAGAATTGTTGTTGATGGCGCTCTCCTATTTTCTCCTAACTTGCATTATTTCTCCTTTGTGGTGTTAACGCTATTAATTAATATTGGTTGGTTTTTATGCACGTAATTACCTTAATATTTTGTCATGGAAATTTCCTTAAATGTGATCAATCTTGAAAAAAAAAAAAAAAAAACTCATCTTTCTTTTTGATAGTCTTATGGATGTATAGCGAGGGTTTTGTTTTGATAATGTCACTTAGAAATTATGTTTGTATCTATGTGCGACGGTTGACTGTGTTACCAAGGGTTGCCTTAAAATATGGTTGTTTTGGGAAATGGGTAATTTATTTTAAATTAACCAAACATTAGAATTGTTGTGGAGGTTTGCAAATCTTTAGTGTTATAAAATTTGTTGATGACATTATTGTATACTCTTGTTTGACGGACTCCCTTCTTCTCTCGCGTGTTTGCTACTAGCCTGTAAGACATTGGCCCTTCATGAATGATTGGAAAATCTTTGTAGTTAATGGTCAAAACTAGTATACTTTGCCTTCGCTTCGAAACTTATGTTGTGTGTATACTCTATTTGATTTCCGGTTTGAAACTCAATTATACATGGCTTTTTGTGTTAATTTTTGAAACCCGTGGTTCCCCTTTCTTGGGCGATCAACTCTTGTTCTTTTAGAAATATATTATTTTAGCCTATGCGTTTGGTACCTTGATAAATTTCTAGATGGTTGGTATATATATCAAATCTCAATCTTGTAATTATTGTTTAATTACTTACTTGATGGGAATTCTGCTTTTGCTAGATTGTTTATTTTCTCCTTATAGGGCAAGGGCCATTCTCATACGATTGCTATCCTTTCGTTGCTTTTAATCCTAATCTGAAGTACAAGGTCTTCTCCTTCTTTGATTGGCATGATGGAGACTTTATCATAACTTGATGTGTTGATAGTGTTTAGAGGTTTGAACCAATTCTTGTAATAAAGTGCTTCCTTTTTGTGGTATTGTTAGATAATAGTTATGGTGGTTTTGTGTAGCCTTATCTTGCCTGGGTTCGCGAATCGACTCTTGTGGAAAAAATTTTTGCAGATGGATTTTGTGAGTAGATGAGGAATAGACTTGTAGATTTTTACATCAACCTCAGTTGAGAAGTTCTTTTGCATGAATCCTTTTTATATTGTTCAACTATTGATAACATCTAGTGGAAATTTTAGAAGAGGATCAATGTCTTAGTATATTGTATCGTGGATTATGTCGTCTTAACTTTGGAACCTTGAATTGTCTGTCTATCTTGGAAAATATAAGAAAATTGTTTACCGCTTGTTGAGTGACCTTAATGGATTATCGGTATTCTAAGAGTTGATGTAACCTTATTTCGTTTTGTAAATGAATATTGTTAAACTTTATCCCTACGATTAAATGTTGAGTTAAATCTTTCTAAGACTTAGTAATAGTGTGTTATAAGTAAAATAAAATGGGTTGTTCAATACTTATAGAAGTTAAACTAAAATTTATATTGCAAATAAATTGGTGTAGAGGTGACCAACTTGAGAGCATGTAATTCCATAAGTGAGCAAAGATGAAACTATCCTTTGTTAAGTAACATTATATAACTTGATATCCCTTTCATGGTGAAATTGTTAAGCGATCTTAAAGGAAATCTATGGTTAGTTCGGAAGATAATAAGATTTAATAAGTAGGAGAAAACAATTTAGAAACCACGCAATCTACCTCTCGGCCATTGGAAGGCAAATTGTTTTATTTTTATAAAGTTCTTTTAGTAAAGCCTAAGTAAAATCTTTAATAATTGTGGTTAACTTTTCAAGTCTCAATTATATCTTGGTAATAGTTAATGAGGTCTTGAAGATGATTTCAACTCAACCTTCTCCCTCTAACCTTTTCCAAGGTGCCTTGTCTTTCTTCTCTCCCGAGTTTGTTGAACACAAACCCATGTTGTCATATGGGCATGAACAAGTTCTAGTAGCGTAAGTGTAAATAGATGGCCTTGTGGAATTAAAATTCCCCCTTTCTCTAAATAAACGAATTAAGCAAATAAATTTCATAATAGAGAAGATTTAAGGATGATTACTCAAATTTGTCAAAAGAATAAACTTAGCTTGGTAAGATGAATTGTATGAATCATATCTTGAGCCTCCTCGAAAACGTAAGCTAAGAATTGCAAGATGTCTTTTAAAATAAATAACCCTCAAGAATATCTCATTGTGGATGGCCCTAACTGTAAGTGTGTTCTGTGGTTGGACTTCTATGTTGTCATGTCAAAAAGAAAAAGTGTATTATCCTTTTGGGTGTGAACGTTTCCGTGCTGACCTTGTGGTCATCCCCGTAACAAGTGGTTCCTAGAGTTGGTTGTAACTTTGTGACGACATGTTGTGTCGTGTTATGTGTCGAAGCAAGTCAAAAAAATTATCCTGTCTTTTACTGTGTTGTTCGTGTGTGTGATTTTTGGTCGTCACATGCATTGAAAATATATAGATAATGGGTGAAGATTATACTATATTACTCGAATCAACTAGAATTTGAAGCAAGATCTATCAATAAATGCCATAGAAAAACAATGTGAACTCTTTGGTAGGAGAAGATGAAGGTTGTTTCATTAGCTATTAGATTGAGCTATGTAAAGAAAATCTATTTGAATCATCGAGAAGAAACATGTTTTTAATTCTACAAAGATGTATGTGAGGCACATCAATCATCCATTTGGATTCATTAACATGTGTTTTTATAAGTTGGTTCCTACCTATAGTGAAGTTAGGATGCAATTATATTGTGAATCAATGAGAGCCACTAAAATACACGAGAAAGAAAGACAAATTATGAGCAATAGACTATTTAACTCAAGGTGAACTTAAATTTGTAGCAAGATCTTGAACTAATCAAGTTACACCAAAACCTCTAGGAATTAGTGAAATTTGCACATGAGGATCATAACATCCTACCACGCTCCGCAAATCCCGACCTTTGGGATGGGTTTACACCTGCACTCCCATACATATGAGCCCCGCTTTCACCACTTTTAGGTGCCCCACGGGCCTTGTTACACGGTGTAACCAACCAAGTGAGATTCAAACACGGGTGGCTACTTGATTATGATACCAAATGTAATAGACCATTACATTAAAACCTCAAGGCATTAGTGTAACCCACACATGAGGATCATATCAAATCTATCAATACAATTCATAGATAAATAATGTAGGCTCTTCGTGTGGGAGAAGATGAATGTTTTTATTGTTCTATTAGAATGAGATCTATAAAGGAAAATTTATTTGAATCAAGAGAAAGGAAGGATGTCTTTAAATTTTGCAAGGATATATGCGAGGTACATCAATGAAATTAACAAGGTAGGAGCCAATTTGTGAGTCTTTCCGCAATATTTTTTACAATTTTATTGATTACAAAACAAGAAGATAATATAAGGCATCCACCGAATATATTTATGAGATATCTCAAGTTATGGGGAGGTCTTAGATTAAATAATTTTTTTATTTTGAACTTATATAGACCATCAATAAAAATAAATTTAAGTCAATTTTGAAAAACATCGACATATATTCGAAGAGAACATGTCTATATTTTTGAGATAGCTAAAAATGTTGATGTTACTTATAAAGTAAAACCTATTATCATAAGTTTGACTCTTATTTGTGCACTAAAGATGAAACTCAGTTATGAAAATATATGTTAGGTGGGTAGAAAAAAAATGATGCATTGGTGGGTTTTGTGGCAAGAAAATAAAACACTAGTGTCAATCCTATTTCGTAGTACAATTGTTGAGAGAATTGTAAGCTATAAGGTTATATAGATGCTTTCAAAAATTATAGGAATGGTTGGTATGCGCATTTTATTAATGTAAACCCATTACATGATCTACTTCTTCATATGTTCTTGTTTTGCATCCATCTTGCAATAGATTTAATAGGAAAAATACATATGATGTGGAAAAAACACGTGGAAGTATTTTTGGGACATTATTGGAATAAGATATAAAATTCATGATAATGATGTAGACTAACTAGTTTGTATAATGATTGCAAAGTAAAAAGACCTCATGACCAAGGTTACATACATAATAACAAAAAGCTAGTGAATCCTATGTTTAGTGACTTGCCCATTAACAATTATGGAATATTTGATTATTTTAGACATATTAGAATGGTTTGTTACAAATTTAAAATGGATCGTCATATGCTAAAAATGAAGACGTGGAGATGATAGATAGGTAAATTGGACTTCAGTACAATGAATTGTTTTTAGACATATTTAGAGGTGTTTGAGAGTGATGAGAAGTACAAAAAAAGGTTGAAGCAAAAATAAAATTGGGTGCGAGATTTATTTATAAATTGTTGTAGATTAAATTAATGTTTTATTCTCGTAGTTTTCTTTTATGAGAAAGAGTGACGTACTTTAAGAGTTCATTATTTCTTCATATTGTTACATTGGGTACTTCACTAAAATCACATTAATGTCAATATAAATTATCATCTTTAAAAGTGTGTTGCTTTATAATATTATTGATGAGATTTTTCAAGATCATTATTCTTATTCATGTTATGTATTGCATTTTATTAGGTCTAATGTATGTGAGAATGTTTTTTTAGTAAAATATGTGGGTTGGTAGGAGTAGAAATGGTCGACCTATGATTTCACTAATTTACTTCATAGTGTTGGACTATTAAATAGAGTTTTTAAACAAGAAACAAATTCACAAAATCTTCATTTCAATAAATCTCATAAAAATAAAAAAAGCATTTGAAATATATTATATGGGAATAAAATATGTAATCATGATGTGTTGTTTCACTATGAATCAAATATTTATAGACAATTAAATTGTAGAGTCCCTTAAAAATGTTTAGAGGATATACAAATATTTTCTAAAATTTTCTATGCAACCAAAAAAACCAAAATTTCTTACTGGTTTAAATCATGGCTGATAGATTGAAACTATAATACATTTCAAGTTGTGGTTGAAGGTGAAAATAAAATAGTTTTTTAATCTTTCAAACCATTCCAAGTTTATATGTTTCAATGTTTACCTTCAAGAGTACTTGATATTAATGAGTTACAAACAATGTAGGGTTAGTGAAGGATAGTTTAAATTCCTTTGATGTGAATGTCAATGAAAACATAAAACCTATGGTAGATCTTGACAATATATGTTAAAAAAAAGTATGGTTAGTTGAATGGTAATATGACATTATCAAAAGATTGTTTGAACAAGTTCGGGCATTGGGTGTCTATTTACAAGACAAGAGAGATCCAAAAAAGTGTTTCAATTAGTTTTGAAATGGAGTCAAATTATGATGTGTTATTTGAGGAGTCTATGTTTAGATTATAGCACAATATAAGAAAAATTTTCACTCAATACAAAACATGGTGTTTCTCATGGGGCTTTGTTCATTTGGAAGTTTTTAAACAATAATGAAACTAATGGTAACAATTTTTTGACTACCATAATGTGATTGAACTTTTGGATAACCGAGAAGACATTAAAGTTCCTTTATGTCGGTATAAAAACAAAAGGGAAACATACATACAAATATGATCCCACATATCTATTTATGTACAAAGTCAATTATCACGATTGTCAATTTATCATATTCTAATGATGACATGTAAAAATTAGAAGAAAGTGACTACAAAATATTTGAAAATTTTGTTTAAAATATAAACAGGATGAAGTTTTGTAAACAATTCTAACATAGAGAAAAAGAAAGAAGTTAGTATGGTTTTAGAGAATTCACTCTATTTTAAAAATTTAACAAAATCTTTAAACATATTACATAGTCATTTTCTTCTAATTTGTACGTGTCATTGCTAGAACTGCATGATAAATTAGTAATTGTTATGACTGACTCAAGTGGTATGAAAAGATCTATGGAACCACACACGAAATTGGCAGTACATGTGTGTGTATTCATACACACACACACACACACACACACACAGTATATATATATATATATATACACACACACACACACACACACACACACACACACACACACACACACACACACACACACACACACACTTGTATATATGTATATATACATGTATATGTGTGTGTATTCCTTATATTTTATTATACCAACATAATTCAAGTTCAATGTTATTTTGTCTATATAAATTATCAATGTCATTATAGTAGTCAAACACCTTGTTACCATCATTCGTGTTTACTCTTTCAACCCTTCTAATGAACAAAGTCCCACAAGAAACATAATACATGATTACAAGGAAAACTCTTTCTTCTATTGTGATTTACTCTAGGTATAAACATCCTTTTGAATAGCATAACACAATATGACCCATTACCAAAAGTAATGGAAACACATTTTATCGAGCCATATCATCTCGTCGTAAAGTAGACCTAATTTATTGCTTTGGTCAATTATGTTTCAATAACGTCAAATTACTATTCAATGTAGACTAACTAAACAAGATTTGTACATATCCTTACCATCAATATCCATTATTGATCTGATGGCTTGATTGACATTTTTATCAAAAAATTAAAAAAATTCACGTCATTCCTCCATTCACTCTCCATTATTTGTAACACATTAGCATTTAGTACTCGGAAGGTGAATGGTTTAGGAGAGAGACAATTACTTCATCATCTCCATCCACAACTAGAAATGTTCTATAGTTTCAATCCTCTAGTCATAGTTTAGACCACCAAGAATTCTGTGTTTTTAGTCATATGTCAAGACTTGAAAAAATGTCTTGTGATTCCTTTGATAATTTCTTGAGGACTTCTACAATTTTATCATTTATATATATTTATTCATTATGGAACAATACATTATGATTCCCTACTATATTCTTATCTAATTCATTCCAAATACAATTTTTATTAGATTTATTAAAATAAAAATATTGTGATTTGTTTTTTGTTTAGTTAGCTTGTATTTAGTATTCTAATTATATGATGCAAATTTTTGAAATCATAGGATCTCTCTACTCTACCATTCAAACTACTCTACTAAAAATATATTACATATATTTGATCCAAGAAAGTACAATACACATGGCAAATGATTATTTATCTCAAAACAATCTCATAAAAATGTATAAAATGATAAGAAATTGTGTATTATGATATTCCTCTCTATTAAATAAATTTATGCTAACTTTAGTATTATTTTGGTCATTTTTCTAACCTAACCATAAAATGAAGAAATAATAAACTCTTGAAACATGTTGCACTCTTCTCATGAAATAAAAGTGTTACATAAAAACATATTAATGTAATCTACAACAACTTATAAATATATGTTAGTGTATGATGTTTTTCAGTTCAGTCATTTGTTATACTTCTCATTTCTTTCAAACACTTTTGAACCTGTCTAGAAGAATGCGTTGGCCTAAAGTCTGGAACCCAATTTTATGATCTATCCTCTCGTTGTCTTCAATTTTTAGCATGTGATCAACCACTGTAAAATTGTTATAAGCCATTCTAACATGATTCAAAAGTAACCAAAGCATTCGCCATTAGTAAATCTCGTCAACCGTTAAATAAAAGATTCACTAGTTTCTTATTATTGTGGATGTAATCATGGACATGAATTATTTTTTAATTTGCAATCATTATACAAACTGTTAGCTTCCATCGTCCCCACAAAATTTGATGTCTTATTCTAGTTGTTGAAGAATACTTTATCATTGCAAGTTTTCTTTTACAATACCTTTATGAGAAACGATCAATGATAGGTCTTAAAATTATTTTCATGTGTTTCTTTTACACCTCTTCTATTTTTTTATTGGTGTGTAAATCTCTACATTAAATCTATTACAAATTGCATACAAAACGAACAAATGAGGAATAATGTCACAACGGTTTACAAAAATAGCATGTGCATAATGACCATTCACATAGTTTTTGAAAGCATATATGTGGTAACCTCCTATAGATCCATCACCAACTTTTACTACGAAATATGATTAACATTGGTGTTCTATTTTCTTGTCACAAAATCAATGTATCACTTTTACTGCCCACCTAACATAATTTTTCATAATTGATTCATCTTCAACAAGGCACACATGAATCAAACCATCAATACTAAACTTTGTTTTATGAGAAGTATATATTTCCAACTTCCTAGAAAATATACTCATGTTTCCCTTAAATATATGTTAATGCATTTTTAACTTATGTTAAAGTTGTTTATATCAAAGGTCCATTTAAATTCAAGCTAAGCAAGTTATATAACCTTAGACCTTCCCGTAGTTTTATCATCTAATAATTAAATTCATTGGATGCACAATCCCATCTCTTTGCTTTGTAGTAAGGTTGTTAAATATATCTTAACAAAAACTCTCGTACTACCTTTACTCCATAATTTTTTAATTTATGTGCATCATGTTCATCCTTACAAAATCTAAAGACATCCATTCTCAATACAAATGTAAATAAATATTCTTTTAGGAATCTCATTCCGATTGATAGCAAATCTTCATCTCTCCCATCAAATAGTGTGTTATTTGTATTTGACTTGTATTTATAGATCTTGTTATATATTTTAGTTTAGTTTGAGCTAAATAGTCTAATTTTTTAAATTTTATTTATATCTCTCACATGTTTTTAAATGGAGTTTCATGATATAAACACATCTTAAAGCCACCATAAGTGGGAAATAACTTACAAAATATGCATATGAATGAACCAAAAGGGATACTTGATTCGGTAACCTTCTAGCAAAAATATCCCTCAAAGTATTGTTGATATGACATTCAATACCATTATAGCATAGCATCCTCATCTTTATGGCTCGTGCTTGATCATATAATAAAATCTTTGTGTCTAGCCTCACTTCCTTCTATCAATGTAGTGATGCAAAAATCTCAATATTGAAATAACAACGGAGATAAATGAATTAAAATCGATGGAAACACATAGTAAAACAACAATATTAAGTTAAGAAATAATGTAATGTGTAAAAACATGCAAAAATGGAATTCAATACAAATTAAAACTTTTGTAACACACTCAAACTAGATGGTATTGCAATTGTTCAACCTCTATGTGATAGTGATGATGATGATGGAACAAGGATTTCTTCAAACGTTGTTGACACTTATAAATAGTAGACTTCCATGGTATTTCATATTTAACAATTCTCCAATCAAGTACATTTTAATTACTATAATTTGTAGAAACCATTTGTTTCTTTCACCTCATATGTTCATTCAAATAACCAATAGGTTATAAATTAATATCGTTTATTACATTTTTATTGTTGCTATGTAATTTCTACTTTGTTATGAATGCTTTCTACTGATCTATAACAACTTTATAATTGTTCCTAGTTATATTAAGATATTTTGATAATGAAATATGATGATTAATTGGTTTTTCTAGCGTTTGACACAATCTACATGATGATTAATGATGTTCTTCTTACAGATTGATCAAATGAAATTGAGAAATCCATAGAGAAAACATGGTAATTAATTTGTGTATACACCATAGTTTTCACTTTTAATTATGATTTATCTTTGCAAGTAGTTAGTGCAGTAATATCTATAAGTGTGTATCTTAAGGAGCATATCAAGAGTTTTAGTCTAATAAATAGTTCTTAGTGAGAGAATTGTTAAGTGTTTCATAAACCATGCTCTAATACTACTAATAATGTAGAGATCTACATCTTCAAGTGCATACAACAAGTTAACAACATTCCACACATTCAATGAGTCTAATTATTTCTTATGGAAAGCTTGATTTCTAAATTCTAAATGAACTCAAATTGCCAAATTTGATCTTAAAGACAATATATCACTCAATCCATATCATACTCTTCTCCATATTATTCTCATCATGTTCATACATGTCTTAAGATCATCTAATCTCTAAAAGCTCTTCAATTTCATCCAATTGAACTAGCATCTTGTTTAGGTGTCTTAGTTCTAGGTGCATGAATGGCTACAATTGTCAAAAATGGATCTCTTAAGCAAAATAGTACTCCCCTAGTCCTATGATCTATTCTAGCAATGTATACTTATGTCCAATAAACTTCCAAAATACTCCCAAATCTTGGAAAGATAAATCTATCTTCTTGCCTTCTTGGTATTAGTTTCATAGTTGAATTCAATAGATAACTATTACCTCCTTTGAAATCTAGCCTTCTCAAACCGCCTCGATCATGTATCTAGTCACTTCCTCTCCAAACTATCCGAGAAATAGGAAATTTGAGCCCTTACTTCCTCAATGTTTTTGCATAATCTCCTTGTATATATCCTTCTTGGGAATATTTTTACAAATTTTCACTTCAATATTTGTTGCTTTACTCCTTTAAGAATTAAGCCCTAGTGAATCTCTATGTTAGCTCTCCTAGAGCTCCAGAGAGAGAAAAAAATGGTTATAAATTTTGTTTTATTCTTTTCCAAGGCATTAAATTATACATGCGGAGTCTTCAAAAACATATCTTAGTAAATAACTTACTAGTTAAAGTCAAGATTTCACAAATGAGCCATGAAAACCTTTAGATCTCTCTTGCACAACATGTAGGTGTATCTTCGTGATGTATTCTCATTGCTTCTTTTTGCAAATCATGCTAAGTATCGATCTCTTTAAAGGAAAATAGGGTTTCACCAGTATGATATCATGATCTACAAGTGATGAGTTCAACCAAATACTCATGAACAAGTCTCATTCACATACACGCATAGTAACACTATGGTCCACCTGTTATGCATTGACATACAAAGTCACATGCACTCCCTTTACTCACTGTAAAGTATGAACAACACTTATTCCCTTTTTTTAAACTTCACAAAATATTAAAAATTATGAACATTATGATGATGGATATTTCTCTAATTTTTAGGGGTATCGTTTCAAATTTTAATTCACACCAAGCGTTTCCTTCTTCCAAACCCCGATCGAGATGTCCTTAAGAGCCCAAGAGGAGTCATAAAGAAAAATTGGAGAGTTTCACTCCCAATCAATCCATAATATTCTATAGTAAGGTTTGTGCAACTAGGATAAACATTCCCGAGCACATAAATAATAAAATAAGATAAGTAAAATGATTTGAATCCAAAAATTTTCATTCCAAAACAAAGATATCACTTGACACACGCTTTGTGCATAGTTTTATAAATAATTTCCACTATTGTTCTTTAATATTAAGCATCATTAAGAGCATGCTCCATGAATGTAAAAAAACTAGTGATCAAGAAAAAAAGAGAACAAGGATAATTCCATAGTTACATACAAAAATTATCTTTTCTTGAATTTTCTTAGCCATATACAATCTCCTTTTTCCTCTCAAAACGGAGTTCTCTCTCATATCTTTTTGATGCCCCCTTTCCTCCTAACGTGAGGATACCTATTTTATAACTACTTCCCTCTTATATCTCGATCTCACACCTTTTTCACACTCTAACTAATCTATTGTAATTGTTTTCTTGATGATCCTTAATGTCCTCATCACACATTTAGAAGCATTTTACAACTTTTCAACATTTATGGATTCTTGAAAAAATCTAAGTTTGTGACACCATGCCTAGTCCCTTTAACACATACTTAACACTCCTAACATGATAATTATGCTATCATAACACCTAACACACATGAGTTTATCTTACAATTCCAAAGGTTTCCTTACAAAGATTTTGAATTTTCAAATATCTTAACTCTAGTGAATGCTTTCAAAGCTTGACTCATATGACCCTTAAAAACCTCTAGAGTTGTTGCATAGCACATATTGACATAAAGGAGCTTGAATTTTGAAATTGAATGCTTCTTCATGGATGCTCTTACATCATACTCCCAAGGTGGAGAAGATTCATGCATACCCTCTGTCTAATTTCTCTTGTCTTTAATTTTATTGTTTGGTGTGTGTCTTCTTGTATTTTTCTCATTGTTCTCATCTTGCTCATGTCCACCTGGATCCCATATAGTTATAATTTGATTTCCATTTGCTTTGACTTTCTTCCATTTCTCTTTGATCTTTATCTTTGTTCCTATTATCTTAAAATTGTCTTTTCATACCTGCACACACAAGAATTAGAATAGAAAAAATACATATTTCTCCATGTTCCATGATGCACTCCACCACTATATACTTCATATCCTTATTGTATTCATCCTTTATTATGCCAAAATTTGCATCTTCTTGTTCTTTTAATTGCTTATGCTCAATCTCCATATTTTCATGTTGTTCTAAATATGTGTTTTCATGCTCTCTCTGCCATTTCCATCTTCATATGTCGATGAATTCATTTCAATATCAGTTGTACTTGTAATTTTATTCTTTCCATCCACTTCATCTAACCAATCTTGCAAAATATCATCCATATCACTCACAAAAACTTCACTACATTCTTGTTCACTATCCTCAAATGCACAATCAACATCTCTTTTTACAATTTCAAGGAATTCATCCACTTCAATTTCAATGTCAACCAAAAAGAAGTCAAATACACTCACCTTGCATTCTTGGTTTTCTAAACTTATCTCTTGAAGTTGTTTTCTTTCCTTGAGTGTTTCTCTCTCTTCATGCTCACTACTTGTCTCTTTATTCTTCCAGACCATCTTATTTTCCTTTTGATTTTCTTGTACATCCAAGAAGTCTGATTTCTCTTTCTTATGATGCCCTTGTTCACTCTTTTCTTTTCTTTCCATGTCTTCATTTTCCTCTAAACATTCTTCATTATCTTCACTCTCTTGTTCTTCTTAACTCAACTGTACTTTTCCTTCATTTTATTGCTTGCTAATACACTCCCTTGACTGATTTGAACATGTACCTATTATGAATAGCTCCTCAATTTTTATATCTCTTCATACAACAAGATTTCATTCTCTTCTTCACTTGCTTCATCATATTTTGGACACATTTGGTCTTTTCTTCTTGGAAATCACATACTAGTTTACAAAAATTAGTTTTCACTTCCTTTGTCTTCACTTCATCTTCATCTTTCCTCATTTTCCTATCTTCCTCTTCTTGATTTCATTCAAATATTCCTCACTATGCATGTTAGTGCTCAAGAATAACTCATTTCCACCTTCAAATGACTTATCCTTTTTTTCTTAACCAAAACATTCAATTCATCATGCTTACCTTGGTATTTTATTGTTTTCTTCATTTTCCAAGTTCCCATGAGGTTTCCTTATTCTTATTTTCTCTCGTTAGCTCTCCACACTTTCTTTCTTGTCTCTTTATGTTGAGATACCCTTGTAGTTTCAGTCCTTCCTCTTGGTTCATAGACTGATTTGTGCCTAGATACACCTTCTTCACTCTTCATTCCTTATTCACATTCTTTTTTACCTCAAACTGAAATATGAATTTTATCATTATTTTCCTCTTGTTTTCCTTTGTATACTACATCCTCATTAGTATCTTTCTTGCATTTTTATTCTTGTTTACAAACAACTGATTTATTAAGCCATTTGGGTATGATATATCCATGGTTAAATTATGAATTTTAGGAACTAATCTCTTCTTTCATCATTGTGATACCTTGCATACCAAATAATTCATTAACACATCCATGAATAAATTCATAACTTTCATCTTCCCATACCTGATTATGATCCATATTTGAGACCATGTCCTTCTCTTTTACCTTCTTGTCTTCTTTCTTCTTGTTTTTCTCTTTTCTTTGTCTTCTCTCTCTTGAATATTGTCCAAGGCATCATATAACTCTGTAGTTTCTTCTTCCTCTTCATAAACATGTTGCAACACCTCATTATTTTCCTCATAAGATTCTTTAACCTGCTCTTTCCTTATTTCATGTTCACTTGACTCAAAGGAGTCTCTTATTGGCCTTTCACTCTTAATATTCATTGATTTCTTCTTGATGTTATTCACAAAATCCTTCAAACCTATATAAACACATGCAAACACAACATTAGAATAAAAAATCAGAGACCAAAATGTCTCAAGGAGTGCCTCTTTCTTGGGCACTATCCTTCTTATCCACCCTTCTTCACTAAGTGCTTCATTTTTACTTTCTTTCTTCTCCATTCTTCTTCATCTCTCACTATGTTCTCCACTATGAGAACTCTCTTCTCTTCCTCATGTTTCTCACATGGAAACTCTCTTCCTCTTATGCCTCCATATACTCTCATTTATTTGTTTTCTTCACTTTTCCTAGCTTGCTTCATAAGTGACTTGATTGGCCACTTCACTCTCCATTTTCAAGTTCCATCCACCTAACTCACTTCTTGCTTTTCTTTTTAATTGATTTCTTTCTTGTATCCACATCTTCTCCAATTCTTCCAACCTCTGCAAACAATTCCTTAACTCGAATATCTCTCTATCCATTTCTAATCTTATTTCACACCTTTTTCCCTTTATTGTTTTTCTCTCCTTGGTAACTACTTGTAAATCCAAGCAATGTATTCTTTGCACAAATATTTTTCAAATCCTTATTTCTCTATAAACCATGCTCGATACACTAATGATGTATAGCTCTACATCTTCAAGTGCATACAAAAATTTAGAAACATTCCATACATTTAATGAGCCTAATTCCTTGTTATGGAAAGCTTGATTTCTAAATTCTAAATGAACTCAAATTGCCAAATTTGATCTTCAAGACAATATATCACTCAATGCATACCATACTTTTCTCCATCTTATTCTCATCATGTTCATACATTTCTTAAGATCATCTAATCTCTAAAAGATCTTCAATTTCATCCAATTAAGTAGCATCTTTTTTAGGTGTCTTAGTTCTAGCTGTACATGAATGGCTACAATTGTCAAAATTGGATCTCTTAAGTAAAATAGTACTCCCCTAGTCCTATGCTTTATTCTAACAATGTAGACTTATGTCCAATCAACTACAAAAATACTCCCAAATCTTGGAAAGATCAATATATCTTCTCTTACCTTCTTGGTATTAGTTTCTTAATTAGAAAAGTAGGAATTTTTCATTCCTTGAACTCTTATAATCTTCTATACCTGATTCACACACTTAAAACATTGTTACAAATGGTGAAGAAGTGTATTCCATAGTTAAATATAAGCTTTATCTTCTTATAAAAATTGGTCCTTATAGGATTTTAGGTTCATTTCACCAGGTCCACTCTTGAAAATAGACTATAATCATCACCCACAATATCTAATACATCTAATAGTTACCTTTTAACCTCCTATAAATGCTTGCAAAATTTCCAAGACTCCATTCTTTTCACAACTCCTTGTAGGTATTAGAAAGGGACCCTCTGTCATGAATAATTACCATTCTAATAACTTTCAAGGAGAAATGGAAGATTATTCAATCACCTAATAGGCCATTTATCATTCCCCTAAAGTTTCAGAGTTGAATTTAATAGATAACTACTACCTCCTTTTAAATCCAGCCTTCTCAAACTTCCCTTAATCGTATCTAGTCACTTCCTCTCCAAACTATCAGAGAAATAGGAAATTTGAGCCCTTACTTCCTCAATGTTTTTGCATAATATCCTACTATATATCCTTCTTGGGAATATTTTTACAAAGTTTCACTTAAATATTTGTTGCTTTACTCCTTTAAGCACTAAGCCCTAGTGAATCTTCATGTTAGCTCTCCTAGGAGCTGAGAGAGAAAAAAATGGTTATAAATTTTTTTTATTCTTTTCCAAGGCATTAAATTATACATGTGGAGTCTTCAAAAACATATCTTAGTAAATAAATTACTAGTTAAAGTCAAGATTTCACAAATGAGCCATGAAAACCTTTAGATCTCTTGCACAACATGTAGGTGTATCTTTGTGATAGTCTCTCATTGCTTCTTTTTACAAATCACGCTAAGTATCAATATCTTTAAAGGAAAAGATGGTTTCACCAGTATGATATCATGATCTACAAGTGATGGGGTTAACCAAATACTCATGAACAAGTCTCATTCACATACATACATAAGTAACACTATGGTCCACTTTGTCATTATGCATTGACATACAAAGTCACACACTTCCTTTACCGTACTCACCGTAAAGTATGAACAACACTTATTCCCTTTTTTAAAATTCACAAAATATTAAAAATTATTAACATTATGATGATGGATATTTCTCTAATTTTTATGGGTATCCTTTCAAATTTTAATTGACACCAAGGGTTTCCTTCTTCAAACCCCTGATCGAGATGTCTTAAGATCCCGAGAGGAGTCATAAACCAAAATTGGAGAGTTTCACTCCCAATCAATACATAATATTATATTGTAAGGTTTGTGCAACTAGGATAAACATTCTTGAGCACACAAATAATAAAATAAGATAAGTAAAATGATTTGAATCCAAGAAATTGCATTCCAAAATAAAGATATCACTTTGACACAATTTGTGCATAATTTTAGAAAGAATTAACCATCTATTGTTCTTAATCTTAAAAATCATTAAGAGCATGCTCCATGAATGAAAAAAAAACCAAATGTGGTTAATACAAAAGGAGAATATGGAAATTCCACAATTGCATACAAAAAATATCTTTTCTTGAGTGTTCTTAGCCACATACAGTCTCATTTTTCCTCTTAAAACAAAGTTCTCTCTCTTATCTCTTCCATGTTCCCCATTTCCTCCTAATGTGAGGATCCCTATTTGATAAGTAATTCACCTCCTTTATATTGAGTTCACACCATTTTCACACTCTAAATACTCTATTGTAACTATTTTCTTGATGACCCTTAATGTCCTCATCACACATTTAGGAGCATTTTACAACTTTTCAACATTTATGGATTCTTGACACAATCTAAAGTTTATGACACCATGCCTAGTCCCTTTAACACATACCTAACACTCTAACATGATACTTATGCTATCATAACACCTAACACACTTGAGTTTCTCTTACAAGTCCAAAGGTTTCCTTACAAACATTTTGAATTTTCAAATATCCCTTTTTGGAGGGAAAACACAAATGATGGACAATTCAAATCTCTTAACTCTATTAAATGCTTGCAATGACTCATATGACCCTTCAACACCTCTAGAGTTTCTGCATAGCACATACTGACATCAAGGAGCTTGAATTCATGCAAGTGAATGCTTCTTCATGGATGTTCCAGCATTAATCACCCTAACTACCATAACCTCTTTACTACTTTATCTCTATATATTTATGACCACTTGATATCCTCAGTATTATCACCTTCACATTTTCCTATAACACCTTCAGTATCACCTTCATACCTCTTAAAAGTATTTTTCCTACTAATGCAAGAGCATCAAGCATGTAAATATTCGTTTTGGATTCCTTTGTAATTTTGGAAGTGTGATACGTTTTAGGGGCATGGTTTAGTGTGTTTGTATGTTTCCCAACTTAGTTTTCCCAAATCAGTTTGGCCTTTCATGTCTTTAATAAGGCTATTTGGGGTTTTCCCTTAAAAATGGGCCATTCAAATATTTGAATTTCCTAAGTGATGTTTAGTGGTCTAGGTGATAGGATAGGAAGAATAAATAATGTAAGAGGTTGTAAAAGACCATATGTGATGGAAATGAAGTGTTCTCACCTATCTAATTAGGGTTTATCATGTTAAACTCGGTCCTTACCTTATTAGGTTACTAGAAGTCAAGTTGTAACTACCTTCTTCCAAGTATAAATATAGGTATTTGAATGAGGATTTTTATAGGTTTTGAAGGAGGAGAAAACATGTTTGAGAGAGGTGTTAAAGATCCATCACGACTCATGAAGATATGTATATGATAATGAGAATCTTGTATGATAGGTATTGTAATGAATAAAGATTGAGTTTTCTTATAATATGAGTTGAATTTATGATAGAATAGTTGTGTGTTCATACTCCTCTTCATTTGTATTCTTGATATGTTTAAATAAAGTGATTTTTGAATGGTAGCATAACTTGTATGATGACATGGTTTCTTAGATTTCGTTGAAGACTAGATGAAATTTGAGATACAATCTTATGTTTAGAAAGGAACCTATATATTTTTGGTGAATATTGTGATTGTACATGTTATGAAGATGATATAGTGGTGGTATGTAAAAGAGAAAGTAGGGTTCATATCTTGAAAACCCATGGAAGGTTGATTTAGTGTATTTGGTTAAGGTATGCCAACTGTTTGAAGTTATTGTGATTTGTAAAGGGATGCACTGTGAATGAATCACTTAGAGGAATTATTATGAGAGGATATATATGCATTGTGACATTTTAAATAATCAATTTTATAGGAAGCCTATAAGTTAGTAAAATCCATACAATTGGATAAGACATAAAACCCGATGAATACAATCCCGTTAACATTAGTAAATACAGAATTTAAAGATCATACGTGTTATTACAATGATCAAAGAATATTTATAGGATTTGGAAGAGTTGATGGAATGTCTACATAAGTTTTTAGATCATTTAAGCAATCTAAAAATGTGTTTAAAAAAATTAAACCTAAGAATTCTAGCTCTCGGGTTGTATTATGTATAAGGTTTGAGAAAAATGAAAAACAATCACATTACTTTCAATGTATCTTTGAAAGAAGATCTAAAAAATGGGATGATGGTTTTATGACACATGAATAAGAGTTTTCATGAATTTTCATGGTGATTGGATGAGTTTGTTAAGTTAATAGTCCAAAAATTAGTCTGATTGTGTATAAAAAGTTTTGTTTTGAGGGTTTAGAGGAAGAAAATGAAAAAATACTTAAGACTAGTCCTTTATACCTATTGAGGCCTATTGGTATGGTGAATGAAAACCTAATTTATGTGTGTAGAAAAGTTTGAAAGGAGGAACCACAAGGTAATTAGTGAAGAAACTTGAAAATCATTCCTATACCCTATTTTCACAATCATGAACAAGTTTTGAGGAATAAAATCCAAAAGGTGTCTAGTAGTGTGGATGAATCTTTATTACAAGGTGAAAATGGTGAATTAGTGATAAGGAAGATGAGGAATTTTTTAAAGAAGGGAACATTAATTTTATATACCTAAAATCAATAAAACAATCAAAACCTTTGCATAGAACAAAGCACAAAGCAAACAAGAAAGGTCAAAGGGTGTGTTTGGGAGTGAGTTAAGAGTTGAGCCTTAATAAGGACCTGTGAGAGGATGATATAATAGGTTTAATGTTATTTTATAAGTTTGTAACCCATATGAAGGAATTATAAACTTTAAAAATCAGTTTAGAAGACCAAGAGACCTAATTCAAACTATGAGAGTACGCTTGAAGGACTTATCTTGTGAGTTAGAGCCTAAAACATCGTGAGAAGCATAAAATAAATAAAGGGTGTAGAAATATGTAATTGGTTTCTTATGAAGTGTTGGAATTTGATCAAAATAAAAAGGTTTTCATGAAAATGGGTCTACAAGGAATCATTCCTAGTTGGAAACAATTCTTGGTGATTTGAAGGAGCTAGGTTGAGGTACAAAGTCTAAAATTTTGGGTGAAGTAGAAGGAGACCATAAAGGGTATCCTACAATGTGTTTACATTCTTATGAATCATTGTTAATAGTGTGGAATGTAAGATTTACATGTTTTAAGGGTTAGTAGCCTTATCTTAAGGTTAAGGAATAAATTAAAAAAATGGAGTCTTGTTAAACTAATGAATGTTATTGAGGAATTTTATATCAAGAAATAGAGTATATGAGGAGTGTGAACTAGTATAATATCCCTTAATTAAGTGTTTACATGAATTTTGGCCTTTTGGCCTAGAATTGCATAGTGGGGCTTAAGAAGACTTTCATGCTTAGTTGATCATGAAACTAATTATGGGTATGTTAGATTGATTTTGTTCATCCTCTGCATTATTTTGGTATAAGAGCATAGTAAAGAATTGAAACAAGTTTGTAAAAATTGTGAAGTTTTGGTTTGTGTACATTTTATGCACTTGGGTACATTTCTAGGTCATAAAAGCATGCTAGTATTTACATGATTCCTAAGAAAGAAAAATAGTAATTCAAAAATCCCTTTAGCATTTTTCTTTATCTTATGAACTTTTATTGGATTTATACATCTTGCACTCTTGTCGAGAATTTAATTGTTTTATCTTTCTATAGCCTCGTGCACTACACTAGTTAGGACACCAACGCCTTGAGAATATTCTATCCTCCGGGTGCTCTATCCATATTTAACTTTTTATTATCCTTTTGGACCCATTTCACTTCTTAATTACTTTTTACTACTTTGGTCGGCCTTTCAGTTGTCAATTATGAAATTCAAACAAGGGAATCATATAAATACACAATTATGTTTTCAAAATAAAGGACCAAGTACTAAGCATTACACTATCACCTAAGCTTGCATCAAGGCATCAAGAGCACAAAGGCATATCTAGCACACTCATTCAATGCATCTCTTCGAATACACAACATAGGAGGGAAATTTCTATTCTATTCATACACACATACTATACATCTGATACATTCTATATCCAGTCTGTTATCACTGTGTAACTTGCACAAGGTGATGCAAGAGCATCACTCCATGTACATGAACAAGCCATAAAGGTATAAATTTTGGCTTGTTAGGTGTGGTCCTAGTTATTTGAGGTCATTAGATGGGGTTAGGTGTGTTAATGCAAGTCTAGGATATTAAATTTTGAAATTCACTTTCCCTCCAAAATGTAAAATTTGAAAGTGGAGGCCATTTTTGGCTTGTCTTGATTGTTTCCATGAACTTTTGAGCTTGTAAACTTGTAAATGAAGGTATAAATGTCAAGAGAAGTGTCATTAGGTCATAAATGAGGTTATAAGACCTAGAACCTTCATGACTAATTAATTTGAGTCTCCTATTCACTTGTATGAAAGCTCAAAACAAGGGTTTAAGGAAAAATGTGAGTCTAGTTCGGTGGAAAACTGACTTCTTGGGCTATAAAGAGACATTTTGTAACTAATTCAAGGCATTCTATCTAGATAAAGTCTCGATGTATGAAGGTTTCAAGACATATTGAAGGAAGAAGCTGGGGTTTTGAAAGATTATTTGTCATCTTGGACTGTGTGTTGCATTTTTGTAATAATATTTTCTTTGTATTTGCACTAAACTATGAATGAGAACATTTCAGGTTGTGTGTTTGAGGTAGTGTGAAATTTCACTAATATTGAATGGTAAGTGCATTCAAGACAAGATAATGGTGGATTTATGCATGATTTCTAAGTAATGATAATTCTAGATAGTTAATTTATGTTCTTATTATGCAAAGAGGAATTCAAGGTCTCTTTTTGTTCTATACATGAAAGAAAGGCTGTAGGCCCTTTGAGAATGCTTGAATAGGTAGATTCTGTTTCAGGATACATCAAATGTATAAACTATGATTAAGACAATGAATGGTTTCTTTGTGTTTGAGTATATCAAAATAGGAATGTATAGTGATTGTGGGGTTGATATTCAAGTAAGTGGGAGGATATAATGGTCAATGAGTGATAGAGAATGCATAAACAAGTGTATGGTGCTTTATGTGACCTTCTTGTATAGTAAACTTTCCATTGAACCCTGATATGAGTCTATGTTATCATTTTATCAAGAATTACTTCTTCTCATTACATCCAAGGAGCAAGGGGGATTGACACTATTGGGTGAATTTGTGGTAAGAAGGTTCCATTTAGAAGTAAGAATGTATTATCTAGATTTAAGGATATAAGAATGTCTTTCAACTGAAATTATGAACACTGCTAGATAGTGGAAGTTTCATCAAATAGTTGGTTTGAGGTAATCACACAAGGTCAAAGGAAATAAATATAGAGGGAGGATAATCATCAAATGCAAGTGTTTCTCAACCTTCTATCATGCCCCAAGGAGTTGGTAGCTCAAATCTAGTCCCAAGCTCACAAAATTAGCCTAGAGTACCTGTTGTAGTAGCTCATGTGCAAGAGAATTTTATGCCAAACAAAGGGTAGTAGAAAGACAACCCATATTCATTCAAAATCATTGAGCATATGAAGAAGACAAATGTAAGCATATCTATGTGGGAATATTTAAATATTTTTGGATAGAGGGACCTTTTACAAGCAACCATAGCTAACTTGCCCATCTCAAATGAGTCACCCAAGGACCAAGAAAAGGTCCTCACTAATGCAGTGCAACAAAAGGAGGGTCAACCAAGAATAAATATGAAGCCTCACCATTTTATATGTCCTTGATTATTGAGAACAACCTAGTAGACAACTAAATGATTGACTCAAGAGCAAGCAACTTGGTGATGCCAAAGCAAATTACAAATCAGCTGGGTCTTAAGTATGAACAAGTCTCAAAAGGAGTGGTACAATTGGATGGGACAATAGTGGGAATAGTTGGAATCATCAAGGATCTGAATCTAACACTACATGCATGCCCAAATGTCATAGTTCAGCAAGACATATCAGTGATCGATTTACCACCACTCTTTTCCTTGTGCTTGACTTCAGCTAATATTGGAGGCTACTTGTCTGTTGATTGGTCACATATGATTTTTAGAACAAGATATGGAGCCAAGGATACAATCAGGTCAGATCCAATTGCTAATTATCACATTAAACCTTACATACCAAGTCCAATCAATGCCAATTGTTCATCCTTTGATCAAGAAGATTTCCTAATCATTTAGGAAGTGAATACTAAGGTTGAAGCGTCCCAGATATGACACTTGATGAATGGGCTCACATAAAAGGCACATGACTATGATCCATACAAGGAGATGGCGGAGGATGAATTAGCCATCTATTTCCTACATGAATAAAATGCACCTCTTCTAACATCACTAGATTGGATGAAAAAGATGAAAATGAAGTTTGGCAGATGTTCTTTGATGGCTTTAAGAGTAGGAAAGGTTGGAGGAGGAGTAATGCTTGTTTCACCTCAAGGTACAAAATACTACTCAACTTTAGATTTTAATTAAGTTGTTCAAACAACACAACCGAGAACAAAGCATTGATCCATGGAATGCATTGGGAAAGAAAAGAGGCATCAAGAACTTACAAGTATTTGGAGATAATGATCTAATTGTGAATCAAGTTAAGAGGGAAGAATGCTTCTAAGAATGAAATTCTTAAGAGATATAAAAATGGGTATGGGACCTCATGAAGACTTTAAGGCCTTTAACATTGTTTCCATCACGAGGAAGAAGAACAAAGTTGTAGACATTCTTGCAACAATTGGAGAAACATTTGATGTGGTTGAAAGTATCAAGAAATACTATGCTCAACCCCCTCATATCAAGAGTGTTCAAACAACAACACTAGTCGGGCAAGAGTTTGAGAGTGACCAAAAATCATCAATTTATCGTAGGAGGAACTTGAGTTCTCTACAAAGAATCAAGACAAATTGAAGCAACAATATGATGATCAAGTAGTCCAGCTGAAAACAAATAAGTTTCCAAAGGGCTTGGTGACTCTAGAGTCAATCTTCAATCCTAATGATCAGTTTTGGAAAGAGAAAGTGAACATCATGGTCAAAGGAGAGGATTCAGAGCCCATTTTAGTTGGAGAGGGTAAAATACTATAGATTGGCAAGGTGAGTACTAATCAAGAAAAATATGATTTCATACAGCTTTTCCAAGAATTCCCGATGTATTTTCTTGGAGTTATGAATATTTGATGGGATTTAATCCTAAGTTAGTAGAACACACCATTGAGATGAATCGGAAGCTAAACCCATCAAGAAAAATAAAAGGCCGGTGAACCCTCATATTGAGCCTCTAATGAAGAAGGAACTAAACAAGCTTAACAAGCATCATTAATCAAACACTCTTCATGGATAGAAAATATTTTCCGATTAGGAAAATAAATGGGGAAATCAGATTGTGTGTGGACTTTCAAGACTTGAACATGGCCTCTCTCAAGGACCACTATCCACTTCCTTCTATGGAGTAGATCTTACATATAGTAGTTAGTTCAAAAAGGTTTTCCTTTCGATATGGCTACTCAAGCTATAATCAAATCATGGTGAAAGAGGAAGACCAATTCAAAACAACTTTCACCACCAAATGGGGCACTTACACCTATAAGAAGATGCCATTTGGATTATCAAATTCGAAGCTACATATTCCAAAGGGCTATGGATATGGCATTTCAGGGATTGATAAAAAATTGTTCTTGTATACTTAGATGACATTACCATGTTCTAAAAGTCACAAGTCACCTCCACCACCTTAGGAAAGTGTTCCAAAGATGGAGATTTGTAGTGTCTTTGAATCAAGAAGAAGTGAATATTTCTATCCCATGAAGGAAAGCTATTAGGCCACATTGTGTCTAAAGAGAGGCTAACGATTGATCGGGAGAGGGTAGAAGCTATTGAGCATTTCCATTTCTAAGTCAAGAAGGCTCTCCAAAGTTTCTTGGGGAAAATCAATTTTGTTAGGAGGTTTGTTCCTAACTTTGCTAATCTTGTCAAGCCACTAACATTGATGTTGAAGAAAAAACATGATTTCAAATGGTCTACTGAAGGAAAAGAAATATTTAAAGCTATTAAGTAGGCCATTGCACAAGCTCCAACCCTCATAAATCCATACTTTTCAAAGACTTTACTATTTATGCTTTTCGGTAGTACAGATGCAATATCTACAATATTGGTACAATTAACCAAGAAGGACTAGAGAAACCCATTTCATTCTTCATAGGGATTTGAAGATTATGAGGTGAGGTATTCATTCATTGAGAAACACGTCCTTGTTATTATTAGAGGTTTAAATAAATTCAGGCATCTAGTGTCAAATAATAAAATTCATTTACTAGTTTCACATGTGGGTGTGAAATATTTTCTTTTAACAAGGACCTCAATGAGAAAAGGGTTGGTTGGATAACCAAGGTCATGGAGTATGACATTGATATTAAGGTGACCAAACTAGTTAGGGGAAAAGGGTTGTGTGAACAAATAGTTTCAATTCAACATGTAGATGAAGAGGCCACCTTGTAGTTCAAGATGATCAAGAACAAGTAGCCAATGCCTTACCCAATCCTTGCTAGACTCGGGATATAGTCCACTTCCTCCAAACAAGTCAAATCCCTCAAGGTTTGAGTAAGGCCAAGAGAAGGTATTTTAGGTTGCAAACTATACCATATGTGCTTATAGATAATATTTTTTCAAAAGGGATGTGAATGGTGTCCTCCTAAGATGCATTAAAACTGATCAGATCGAGAGGGTATTACATGAGTTTCATGATGGAGAAACAAGTGGTCATTTTTCCTCAAAAAAAACAACTCTTAGAATCATGAAAGCTGGTTATTATTGGCCTAACCTCTTTAATGATTGTTATGCATGGATTAGAAAATGTAAGAAGTGTGCCTTCTTCATAGGTAAAGAGAAACTAGCAGCCCTCCCATTACACCCCATCTCTGTAAGTGAACCATTCATGTAAGTGGGGTTTGGACTTTATTGGGGTGATCAACCCAAATTCCAGCCTAGGTCACAAATGGATCTTGATAAGCTATAGACTACTTCATAAAGTGGACAGAAGTAGTTGCACTCAAGGAAGAAAATGAGGTCGACATCCTAGACTTTTATGAAGGTATCGTGATAAGGTTTGTGTCCCTTCCACTATTATATCAAAAAATGCCTTGGCATTTCTTGGGACAAATATATTGAATGTGTCTTTATGAATATCATGTATTTGAGCACATCTTCTAATTATTACCCTCAAGGTAATGGCCAAGCTGAGTCCACCAAAAAGATATTTATAAATATTACAAGGAGAAATTTGGATGAAATCAGATGAGAACAAGGGGACTTGGCATACCAAATTGAAATCAGCCTTGTGGGATGATAGAATCACTCCTAAGAAGTCAACTAGTTATTCTCCTTTTAGGTTGGTCTATGGTAGGGAAGAAAGGCTACCAATATCCCTAGAGCTACCAACATTGGAACTTATCAAGCAACTGGAATTGTTTGAGTTTCCAGCCATGGAAGTCAAGTATGCAGAGCTCATGGAGCTAGAGGAGAGTGAGAAGTCAGGACATATATAGCAATAGGAAAGACCAAGCTCAAATCAAGAGGAGTTTTGATAGGAAGGAAAAGGCTAGAACTTTCCTAGAAGGAGTTTTGGTCCTGAAATGGGATGCAGATAGAGCCAAACCAAGAAGACACTCTAAGTTTGATGTAATATGGAGTGGCCCCTACATGATTTCAGGATGCAAAGAAAACAATGCTTTCCAATTGTCAAGGTTGGACGGAGAATAATTACAGATTCCAGTCAATAATGAAATCTATCTCAATAATTTTTATTAAAGTGAAGTATTTTCCTTGTAAATTTTAGATTAGTTCATTTCCTCCAAGTTATTGTAGCAAATTTCTCTGTTTTAGTATAGGGTTTCTTTTTAATAAGTTCTTGTGCACTCTCTACATGTTCCTTTTGGGATGTGTATGATCTTTGTTATTTGTATATAGTTATGCCTTGTTGTTGTTGTACTTTCTAGTTTTAGGTAGGGTCTTGTGATGAGAATAATTAGTCTCTAGCCCAGGGTTTTAAGAAAATCCATGCCCCAAAAATGTCTTAGAGGTTTAAGGGATGAGTTCTCAAGTATTAGGCTAGTATCAAGCAATCAGAGTGACTCCATGCCCAATGAATCCTCCAAGGTCACTAGTATTTCAGATCTAGTAGGCAGATCACCCCACAAGTCACCAATTGTTATCCATTTTTCACACCCTTGAAAAATAGACAACTTAACATGTTTGAATGTTGGCAGTTGATGGGTGTAACACTTTGAAATTTAACATGGTAGCTCATGAGTTTGTGGTAAAGGTCCAGGGGATGATTGGTTGGAAAAGAATGGTGGTAGAAACTACGGTAACATATTTGATGCTCTTCGCCTAGATTGAATTTTATATGTTACCATCTTGTAGTAGGTTTTGAATGTTACCAGGATGGTAACATGTGTGGATGCTATTACCGGTAGAATTTCAAAGTGCTACGAATGATAGAGGGAAAACAATGGTGGCATTTTTAATGGATGGTTAATGGTTTTAATAGAATTTTAAATGCTACCAACCGGTATCACAAATGATAACAAAAAGGAGCATTCAATCGATCAAATTAGGGTCATTATTAGCATTTTTCCAGATGCTACCATCCGACAAAAATTTTTAAGCTACTAATCGGTAGTGAAAAAAGTAAGAATTCACACCATGATAAAACAGGATGTTGGTAGCAGGGAAAACATGTTATTGGCTAGTTGCATTTATGCAACCGAATGACACCAAGAAGATTATTTAACCAATGAGTGTGGGGATGAACTAGACATTAATGGAAGTAGTACAAATTTTTCAACCACCAGTTTAATGAGGTATGGTTCCCATGACTTCCCATGCAAGCAAAGTACCAAATTGTATGGCCTCCCATACCTATTTAATGAAACCTATCGGTTGGTGAGGCAATTTTGAGGTTCTTGTTTCTATATATTGTAAATTTGACCTCATTTTGAAAAGGATACATTTGGGAATGTAATGGAACTCTACAAAATTGTTCCAACACTTTTGAGTTACATGCCTCAAATTTAGGAATTTTGTAAAGGATTCTTGCCTTGTGCCTATATTGTAATGGATTGTGCATCATTTTAAGCAATAAAATTGGTGTTTTGTGGATTTTATTTCCCTAGATTGAGTTGTATTTCCTTCTTTTCCTTTCATTACATTTGTAGGTATATTATGCATATTGTGTTCTTTTACAAGATTAAAATTGTTGTGCTCCATGAGGATGGAGATGTGAATGTTGTTTCAAATGTGGCACTTTTTTTCTACCCTCTCCCACTTTATTCACTCCCCATTTTCACTCACTTAGAATCTCTCCACTCCCTTGTTCTTAGTGTTATCACCTCCCTTAGTTTAGGACTTTCATTTTATGCATATCTCTCTTCCCTGGTCCCTTGGAATTCTAGGTTAGTGTTAGAATAGTTACATTTTCCCTTTCTAGGAGTAGTTTTAGCATTAGAATAGGTAGAGGAACCAACCTTATCTTGTGTATTTTATCAAATTGCAAGGATCCCACATCTTGAGACAATCCCATGTTAGTTCAAAAGTAGGGTTTTGTAATGTGGAAATCCTAGGGTGAGACTTTTTTACATAACATATCCTAGGGCATCATTTCTACACACACACACACACACACACACAAGAAATACATGGAGTCTAAGATTTGCAACAGATGTAGTTCAACTTTGGGTCATAAGTTCAGGTTAGTGACTCTCCATTTTTTATTTTCATTTTTAGGTTTGATGTGGTTTGTGGGTATGTTTAGGTGAAATTATTTCTACGTAGGTAACATGTACATTGAAGATTAGACAACATTAACTTGACAGAAATAAAGTACATGAACATCATTCAGCCCTAAAAGATCTCGATTCACAACATATCCACCTAGACACTACCACCAAAATCTAGACACTAGTGTCAGGCACTCCTGTTCTTTCCCAGGCACTTCTGTTTTGTACAATTTCAGAATCTAGAACCTCCAGTCAAGCATCACGACACTATCCTCAATTTGTTTCAAAATTTCTTCGATCACTTTAATATTCACTCAAAAATCAGCTAAGTCCCTCTATCTGTCCTTCTCACTTAGGGTTTCATATTGTACATTAGACACCAATTTTTAGTATCCCTTATCCCTCACTCCACGTTTCTCTCCCCTTGTTGTCATCTCTACATACATACCTCTTTTTCCCACTTAAATCCCACTTTTCCTCCTAAATTCAATTTATCCCTTTAATTTCCCACCTTAATCCCATCCTAATCATATCCTTAATTTAACATCCCTAATCACCATTAATTAATCCTAAATATTCATCTAATCCATTTATCCTCCCTAAATCCTCATTTTTTCCTCATAGGACTTCATTTAATGATTTTACCTTCCCTTTACCTTTATTTAATGTTTTCCACCTCTCACCTACCCTTTTATCTCCCTAGGCATCCCTAGCTCGCACTTACCACTTAAAACCCTAATCCCACCTCACAATGGTTCATTACCTCGAGCTCATCAATCTTCCAACACCCAAATGGACAGACCACCATGCGATCGGTGTTGGTGACCCATCCGAGTCATGTCATCGACCTTATAAATACACCCATACCCTCCTTCCTTAAGGATGCAACTTTTGAGACTTTGAGCCTTCTTGTGATCTTTCCTTCATTTCTTTCTCTTCTTTACAACTATTATCACCATCTTGGAGCTACTTTGGAGATTTTGTGCTTCACCCTTAAAGATTTGAAGTCATTTCTCTCTCTTGCATGCTTGGATCCACCCTTTCCATTCCATCACTTTTTTATCAACTCTTTATAGGTTCATCAGTCATCCCAAAAGCCCTGTCTCTACATTTTCTCATCTTCATTTCCATATGCAAATCATCATTTTCACTCATCTTTTTCCATCAAACCCTAGATCACTCCTAGTCATCTTTGACCCTATCCATTCACCATTAAACTAGTTCATATTTGTTTGGATTTTTGTCATTCATTCTACCAGTTATCCATTTTTGATCCCATGGCCTTCCATATCCTTTCAATCTTTCCATTCTACACACTTGTAGCTTTAGATCCCAACTTCATCGATTCAAATCACCTTCGATTAGGACCAGTCACCATCGACCTTGTCAAGTAGTTCTCATTTTTCATTAATTTTCTTACATCCTTTCTATTCTCATCAGATCCAATCTTCTCACAATAGCTCAACATCATCCCGGTTCAGATCAGCTCCATATTAGGCTTAAGAAAGCCCCTTTAGGTCTAATTTCTACATTTTTTTCTTGCATTTCGTAGTCACCATCGATGTGCCATGTATTATTGGGTCACCATCAACCCACTTAGGTTTGATTTTTTTTTGTTTACTTAGATCATATCTGCATTTTACTTTATTTATTCGATTCCAACTTTCTGTTTTATCTTAGATTTTACTCCATTATATCAATTATTCATCGTTTATTTTATCTAAAAGTGGGTTGACATCCATCCTAGAAAGTTTTCACTTCTCGGACTGACATTGTTGGGAATCCCACCATCCAATATACTAATTCCTTTTTTTGTTGAGTTTCTTTTGGTTGTTTTGGTCATCAAGCTCACTGTGAGGATTATCTCTCTTTTTGCCCGTATTCATCATCATCCCATCTAGAGGTACCTTAAACCCTCTCATATTGGAGTTTCTTTTTTTTTATTTGTTACCATTTCACTAATATGAAATGAGGATGAGAAGATTGGTTAAACATTCTAGCATGCACGTGGTGGGACCCACCTTCTTTGGTGAGTCTTTTCATTGTTTTTCATTTCCATTTTTCTTCTATATTCTTTCTACTAATCTCTTAAGTAAGAGCTTTCCTTTCTTTCTTGGTGGAGTGGATTGCTTTGGTTGGATCAAATTGCTTTCTTTAAATATAAATTAAAAAAAAATTAAAAAATGTTATCCAAGTATTCCTCTTTTTCTCTTTGTTCCTTTTGCATCATTTTTTCCTTCTTTGTTTGAGTTTCTTCATCGAATATAACACTTCATTTTGGAATTAAAAAATAACCTTCATACTTTCTTGGAAATCTAGTCTAATTAGGAGGTTAATTATTTTGCATACACTTTTATCACACACATAAAATATGCACACATCAAAACTACACATCTTAAACATATTCTTCCAGGTGGAACTATTGGGATTTCATCACCCAATAGGAAATCCATTGTGATGTTCTGGTCATGTTATAATTTTTTTTCTATCGGTATATTGGCTAAGCACCGACACCCTTATCATTGTGGTGCGTGAAGTGCGGGGGTAGGCCCCAATATTAGGCCTCGTATCGATAGTCATCACATATTTGGGCCTCACATGTACCTTTGGTTATATCGAGGACTCCATCAAAACAACCTGAAACCATCCATAGTTTGGCCATTTCCTAGGCTCCCTTCAAGCCCATTTTTCTTTCTTCCTCACATTTTTCTAATAATCAAGATAATTAAAATCTATTGCGTGACTTGTTTGAAGTAATTAATAATCAACATATTTTTGTTTTACCATTTATTTCATGCCCATTATTACACATTATCAAACCATAAAAATGGAACAATTCATGACATCTAACAACATTCCTACTTCCACTATTGTTTCCCAAAAAACTTCAACTTTTCTATCATTTCTTCCACCCCTTTAGTTACCTCTTCCACGGTTACTCAACCTATGGTGTTTATTCCCCTCTTCAAGATTCTTAAGCCATTCAATCCAATGCTCATGTATAAACTAACCCCTTTCTTTATCACCACTCGGTCCCCTCTAGATTGGGCTACCCCCCATCGCCACTTCTATAGAAGATTTTGGACCTCCCACCATCCTTCATGGGTGTATGGAGTTTCAAGAACTCCTTGATGCCAACCTTTATTTTCAGACTACCTCCTTCATAAGTCTATCAACCTCCCATTGAGAGGTACCCCTCTTTAGCATATTTATGCCTATCATTCTCATCCTGAGTCTACTCAAGTCCTTATGTCATAACTCATTATTTTCTTCCCAAGATCCATGAATGAATTTTCCATAGTGCAACATGAGCTTGGCTCCCATCAATCCTCCTCTACAATCTCTCAAACCCACTAATCCACTCAATTGGTGGTTCCCATCCCTTCCAATCTTCCACCTATGAAAACCACTATCATCTCTTTTATCCTCATCACTCTTCATCCACTATAGTTATTAGTGCCCCTATCCAATCATCACAAGATTCTTATTTACTTCCCCCTCCATCCGAACAACATAATCAAACCTTACCTCTTATCTCCACCACCCATGTCCATGCAAATATCATCACTTCACAACCCCATCCTTCTAAATCAACTCAAACCCATCAACTCCTCCTTTTTAAGTGCCTTTTGTTACATACTTCCCAACCAACCTACTCAAACAACTCAACCACCCCATACTTATATCTCAACTCATCCCATAACAAATCAATCTAGTATCCCCATTACTCAACAACCAACACAATCCCATCAATCTTACTACATCCCCATCTCCCAATAACAACCTATATCCCAACCTATTCAATCACAACCATTCAACAACATCCCCCTTATCAACCACTTCCACCAACACCTACTCATCCTCAAACATATCAACCTTATTCCTAACCTAACCCATCTACCTCATATATTCCACAACCTCATCCTTTAATTCCTCATCCTCACACATCTAATGATCCCATGCATGTGTTATTAAGTAGAATGGCCAACCTTGAAGCCACTACCTTGGGATCTAAGACCACCTTCTCCTATGAAAAATTTGTAACAAACCTATCAATCCATCAGTCCCTATAAAGCCTTATCCCCCACATTGGGAGCTACTCAAAATTCTCTAAGTTCAATAGCAAGGAGGATCCATAACAACACCTTTGTGCCTTTAGGCATGCATGTTATCTCATTTCTCATGACCAAGACCTTATACTCCACACCTTCCCCATGTTGTTAGTTGGTCCCGCGTTGGATTGGTACAACAACATTCCACAACATTCACTATTTTCCTTCACCCAACTCGCGTAACTATTTCTAAAACACTTTTCAATCAACATTGATCGTAAAATTACCATCATAAAACCTCTATGCCATTAGAAACCATGATGAATAATCTATCATAGATTTTGTTGCTAGATGGTGTGGTATAATCAACCAATTATCCTTCTCCCTTCCAGACTAAATTAATTGAACTCTTTATGTAGTCTTGTGTGAAGCATATTTCTTCTACTCTTCAAATATAATCATTCCAAACCTTTAAAGAGGCATTCACCATGGCTCGTAAACTTGAACTTCACACCCTTGAGAAAGGCCATCTCAAGATTTGATCTAATAAACCAAAACCTAAGTTTATGAAGTCCTCCATGGATAATGAAAAGACTAAAAACACGGCTAATGATTTCATAGTCAAGTCTTCATCCACATCTACATCTCACACCGAGCCTCCACAAAGGACTCTAGACCAACCCCAATTATACTCCCCTTGGAGAATCATACAGCTCCATATTTGACAAATTAATGGTTGTGCACCTCATTCAACTTCCTCCATCCGACCCTTTGATGAATTCATGACCCAAACCCGCATGGTATCATTTGGAAAATTATTTTAAGTACCAAAATTCGCGGTCATGACATTGAAAAATTTCACACATTTAAATATCTTGTACAAAAACTCATAGACCATGCAGTGATCTTTAATTAGAAAATCCCAACGCACCACCCAATCAATCCTTAGATGTTTTCAAATAGCCTTTTCCTAACCACCCACCTAATAATCAAATCCTCCTCCTACATCTCAACCACCCAATGCTCATACCATCAACACCTAAGTCATGAATCAACTTCATCATCTACACCCATCATCCCTTCAACACTGAACCTATATCTACTTCAATTTCTACCCCTTTACCTACAATATCTCTTACACCTATTTCTACATCTGTTTCACCTATCACACCTACGCCTACCACATCTACTACACCATCTAAATCAATATCTACTACTTCCCCATCCATATCCATATCTAGTTCTTCACCCTCATCTATATCAACACCTATCTCAACACCCTTATCACACATCCCCACATCTATAACCACTTCCACACCCTTATCTTCAATTTCATCTATAACTATGATCATTCCCATATTGACATCCAAGATCATGACCACATCCACATTATATCCTAAGGCATATATTACATTGACATCCTCACTTAGCACAACCAAAAATGATATACCTACACCATCCAAAGTTCCAAACACTCCTACAACAACATCCCTAAAATCCACACATTTTCCAACTCCTTTTGATCTCATTAAACATATCATCCAGAAACAACTACCATCTTCAATATCCACATATACAAATACATATGATTCTATCTCTAAATATCCTCTAGTCAAAATCATTCTTATCTTTGCTAAGGGAAAATCACCACATCAAAAATCTAAAAACCTTGAATACTTATTAAAAAATACCTCACTCATCCACAAAAAATTGGAGCTCCCTCTCCTAAGTCTCATCATCCTAAACAATCCAATCCCTCATCATCAATCTTAGGTCCACCTCCATCTATGTTGGGGCTTGGCCTTCCATCCACTTGTATTCTCAACTTAAAGTTTGAATTAAAACCATCTACCATTCCCTCCAAATCAAAGTTTGAACCCAAACCATACAAAAATCCTATCATCACTAAATCAAAATCAAAATCACCCACTCTCTTCTCTAATTCCAAAATCAAATCACAAAATTATTCTCCTAAGTCTAAATCAGAATCAAAGGCCCCATGAAGCCTCATCAAAGTAAATCATCCCTCTTTCCTTCATCTACCATTCTTAAATCCACTTCATCTACAAACCCTTCTCCAAAACCCTCATCGGATCCTACAAATAAATATTTCAACGTCTTCTTCCAAGCATCTCGTTATCACCCTTCCACCTATCAATATTTTGATTCACGTGGTCCAAGACCTTCATGGTTCAATTAATATCATTTTTGCATATCATCAGAGCTCTTGGACATGATACGGAACATTGTAAGGCCCTTAAAACTATAATCCATAACCTCATCGAAGAAGATGATCTCCTCATCAAATAATATCCTCCTCTCCCATCTAATAATTCATCCACCTCTCCTCACAACTCTTCAATCAAATTTTCCATCACCTAAGATCTCTAAGTCCCTCACTCATCCAGGACCTTCATTGTCATTCCTCCTCCAAATGTCTCTTCTCCCAAATAAATTCCCCCTCTTTTATCAATGTTTTAGAATTCCACCCATTCTCACCCCCATGATTCTAACCACCCACTCAATAAATTCAAAGGTTGTTATCACCGCTCCCTCTAGAAATCCTCCTACTCTACCCTTTCTTCATTAAAACCCAAGTATCCATCTTATTTCCCCCCAACTTGTTGTTATTGAACAGAGTGTTTTAAAACAACTTTATCGGGCCCAATCAAGATGTCACTCTATGAGCTCATCCAAATCTCCCTTGACCATAGAAAATCTCTCATCGAAGCTCTAAAGTGTATTCCTACCCAAAGTGATGAGATCAACCTTTTATACCCTTTTTGGAGAATTTGCTTCTATTTCCATATATTTTGACAATTCTAAAATTCTAGACATATCACTTGAAGACCATGACCTCCCACTTTTCATCACTATACATAAATGATACTTTCATCTAACATTCTATGATAGACAATGGAGACAACATAAATATCATCTCATCCCACACCTTTGATCAACTCAAACTCCCTAACTTTGTTGTTCCCAATCTCTACCATCCTTCATGCATTTAATGATGTCGTTGCATATGCTTTGGGTAATGGTTATTCTCCCCATCCAAATTGGTGAAAAAATCCTCCATGAGGTCTTATATATTATAGAAGGGGAGTTTAATATAATTTCTTACTCAAATGACCATGGATCCACGCCATGCATTGTGTTCCTTCCACCCTCCATCATTGCATCAAATACGAGCATGAGGAAGATCCTAACTCTCCCCATAGATACTCCTCCATTCAAAGCATGTCACATGACTTATCAACCTAATGACATTCTCATCCCTAAAAAAATTATTTTGAAGCATCCACTAGCTCATCCATCTTCACTTCCAAACTTCCCAATGATGATTCTATAGAAAAAGTGATGGATCATCTCTCTCTAGGGGAGTATCGCACCTCCTCATCCTTAATGTTTTTGCTACACCTCATCGATTTGGTAGACCTGATAAAGCTCCAATGTATCAACTTGATGTAAAAGATATTGTTTCTTTAGTCCACCTCATCTTCACACCAATCTCATCTATGGTGGCATTGATCGCCCTTCCTCTTGCATTAACGTTCAACCACACACCAAGTCTTATACCAATTTTTTGAATTTATTTATAACAAATAATTTTTTTACACTTACCTCCATCATTGTGCATGGAAAGGATTTGGAATGGGGCGCTATGAAAAGGCATACATGACCTCATCATTGATCAAACTCATAAGCCCCATGAGAAGTTCAGATTGGGTTTCAAAGAACAACCTACCGACTCTCTCACACCTTCTTCATCTTCATCTCTTATGGACATCAATCCCCCATATTATCCATCCCACAAACCTATGGATATGGATGACACCATGTCTATCTCCTCTAGATTTTTTAATCTTTACAATCACTTTGGGACCACTCACTTATCAAGTATGAAGATGAAATTAGGTCCCTTCCTCTTAAATTTCCTAATATGGTAGAGAAGATTCCCCTACCATTGACATTCTTCAATGCACTAACGATGACTCCAACCTTTCCTACATGGGGGAAAAAAATTCCATCCTTCATAAGACATTACCTCTAGACACACCCACTCTTCTCAACAAATTCACCATCGAAATCAACATAGGGACTCTGTAAGATCCCCACATCCTAAAAGTGGGTCAATCCTTTGATCCACAAGAACTTGAGTCTTTCTTTGCATTCTTGTCTAAACATAGCCAATCCTTCACATGTTCGTACACTGTTGACATGTTGGACCTCGATCCTTTTATTGTTGTCCATAATATTGTTACCATTCCGATGCTAAGTCTAGTTAAGAAAAAGCTTCACCGCATGCATCCTCGTGTTTCCCTACTTATCAAAGAGGATTAAAATGCCTTCTCTCATCCAACTTCATCATACCTATTGACTATCCGTAATGGTTTCCAACATTTTACCCATTTCCAAAGCCTCCAGTAAGCTTTCGTATCTACACATATTTTTGAGATTTGAACCTTTCTTGTTCCTGAAATATGAATTTCCTCTTCCCAACATCGACCAAATCATTGACCTTACCACGTGGGCCATGAGATTTTTATCTTATGGATGGTTTTTCTAGTTACAATAGATTCTCATCGCACTAGAGGACCAACATAAGAATTCTATTAGTGTCATGCCTTTCAGTTTAAAAATTTATGGATCCATCTATAAATGTGTTATGACTTATATATTCCATTATATCATCAATAATATAGTACATGACTATGTTGATGACCTTTTAGGTAATTCTAAGTATTGATGTGATCATATTTATGTCCTTGAAATTCTATTTGAGTGCCTCATCCATTTCTTCCTTCATCTCAACTAGCCAAGTGTGTATTCAAAGTTATAACTAGAAAACTCCTTAGATTTATCATTTCTATTAGGGGTATTGTAGTTGGCCCCACCAAAATCAAAGCCATCCTCGATATCCCCCTCCTTAAAATCTAAAACAAATTTGTAGTTTCAAGGATGACTTCAATAAATCCTTCTCTACTTCATCTCTCAACTTTTCGACCATTTCATCCTTTTCATCATCTTCTTCACAAATACATTGACTTTAATTGAGATGATAATTGCAAAAATGCCTTTGATGATCTCAATAAGTATATTCTATCCCCCCATATGCTCATGCCCCGTGTTGCGAGGAGTTGTTATATATTTACATCTCTGCCACTAATCATGCTTTAGGAGCCATGTTGGCACATCGTGATGACCAAGGTAGGTAGCAAACCATTTATTACATCAATCACACCCTTCACGAATATGATACTCTTTACACTAAAGAATAAAATTGTGTTACACCTTTTCTTCACCACCTCCAAGATTTTTCATTATTTCCTCAATCATAAAACCTTTATCAACAAGTTTTCATCTTCTTAAAATCATGCATTCTAAACCATATCACAGTGATCACATCACTCAATGGCTCATGCTCATGACTAAGTTTGACCTAGATTTTATCTCTCAAAATATATCAAGGGCCGAGTAATTGATGATCAACTAGATGAAATCCCTCTTTTGAAAATCATCCTCCTCGTGAACAATTTCCGAATGAGTCTATCTTCACCATCGACCATGAAATATCACCCCTCGAATGACACTCTTATTTTACGGATCCAAGTGTCAACAAGGGGGTGTCGACGTTATCATCATTCCTCCTTGGGATACTCCTATCCCTATCACTTATAAGCTCAATTTCAAATGCACTAACAACATGGTTGAGTATGAATCCCTCATCTTGGGCCTTGAAACCACTATCATGCTCGACATTCAAATCCTTGATATCTATGGTGATTCTCAACTTATCATTAACCAATTCAAGGGCACATATCAATGTAAAAATGAATTCCTTCAAAAGTATAAGGAAATTGTCGATTTCCTCCTTAAAGATTTTGATTTTTTATTCATCCAATCCATTCCTCATTCATCCAATTGTTTCATAGAAACTATGTCATTTCTTGTATCCCTCATCCCATGAAATGAAGAATCCAAAATCTCTATTGTTGTTCATCACCTTGATCAACCATCTCATGTCCATGAGCTTCCTCGTGTCAATCATGTCGACACTAATTGATTGGATCTCTAGTACTCGCAAATATTTGAATACCTTTCTTAGTCCAAGCTTCCCTCTGACCTATCCAAAAATGGTAGGAGGTTGATTTTTAAATGTGCTAACCACTACCTCATCCTCTACAAAGTTGGGTTTGACAGTATCCTTCTTTGATGCCTAAATTCCTCAGGAATCTATCCACGTCATCGAAGAAGTCCACGACGACATCTGTGGTGGTCATTTAGTGGCTTGGTTGTTTCCAAGTGTGTCCTTCACATGGGCTATTATTGTCCCTCTCTCAATAAAGACTATTGTGACTATGTCAAAAAGTGTGTTAAATGCCAGCAACATTCTAATCTAATCTACATTCTTAGCTAGGCCTTATAGCCAGCTCAGGATCTTTGGCCTTTCTCACAGTGGGGACTCGACCTCATTGGCCTCATCAATCCATGTTCCTCTAAATACCACCATTATATCATCACTACAATTGAGCACTTCACCAAATGGGTGGAAGCCATTCTACTTGCATTAACTAAATCTAACAAAATTGTCGATTTTGTTTATCAACATATCATCAATCATTTTGGCATTCCTCATAAAATCATTACGGACAATAGAAAGTCTTCAAAAATAAATATCTCAAGAAGATATTTTATTCCTTTAATATCAAGCTTAGTTTCTCTTCTCCATATTATCCTTAAGCTAGCGCCAACTGAAGCCATTTGTTAAGAAATCTAGTATTCACATTGGTATTCGTATTTACCATAGAATAAAAACTACTTACAGTTTAATTAGTAAGTTAGTAATATTGGTTAGTCATATATATATTGTTATAACAAACAATATATTACGAATAATACATTTGTTATTTTACCTTCCTATTTAATAGGAAGTTGGTTTGTTATCTCCTTGGCTATTTAATAGCCAATATACTATACAAAATTGTTATATGAGAAATATAGAGAAATCATTATTGTTGTGTTTAATTGTTGCAATCTGATCCAAATTCATCATCTGGTATCAGAGCAGTTTCTGATCATCCTATGATGGAGAGATAATTTGTTTTGTAAGGGGTAGCTTCATTGGCTCTTAGTTTCCCATGAATGAAATTCATATCATTCCACACGACTTTATTGGATTGCACTATGTTTGGCACTGCATTTGGTGACCTGGTCTATATTCTTCCCAAGATTTTGAATTGCATTAATCGGATTTGTCAATCCTTGACATCCACCGTGCATGTGATATATTTACCTGACGATCCGAATCAATGGTGAACTCCATCAAATATTCATACAACCAGTTGTTGTGTTTGCATGTGTGAAAGCTTGAGGGAGAAGCATTTCTCAGGAAAGAAAAGACGTCCAATTTTTAAAGGAGCACCCAGCCAATTAAAAATAATTGGTCACTGAAGTATACATATTTGGCCCGTATCTTACATGATTGCACCTGATTGGAACGTTCGTCTCAGATCCAAAATCCTATTGCATCTAGAAAACTAGCATGCACCAACATGGAAAAATATTATTCGTTGAACTTGAAAACCATCACATTCATCTGCTCGCACCCAGATCTCCTAGTCTCTCCATTCAAAATCATCCTGGCCCCAACATTTCATTGGTGTTAAATCGAACTCTGTATTATTTTCCACCTGTGGTAACGTAGTTCTTCCTGACGGCGTGATGTTCTTGGATCTTCATCGACTTAGATTGACTCTTCCGTCACAAATTTTTTCCATCAGTACGGTTAGGACTTTTTTTTAACATACAATATGTATAGTTCAATTTGTTAGTCTAATTAGAGTTTATAGTCAAGTTTCTCGCAAAAGAGTTCTTAGATAATGTTCAAGCGTATAATTGTGTCATTATAAATCCCATTTAATTTTATGGTCTAGAGTGAATGTTGTTAAAACATTTTTGGTTTTTCATATGCGTTATTTAGTGTTTAGTGAGTCTATAGTTTTCAAGTCCAAGTCCATATTATATAGATTTAAGTCAAGAGTAATTGTTTATTTTTTTTTTAGTGTTTAAAAATTATGAAGTGTCAAGTGCCAATATTTTAAGTTGTATTGTCATTATGTTCAATTATAGTTGTTTTGTTGTGTCGAAAATTGTAAAAATAAAAATAATCTCACAGACGCAATTTTGGTGTAACTTGATGTCCTTACGTGCAATCATTGAGCCTCAAAATATAAATTTTCCGAGTTAGCTGATTCAAACTGGACGACCGGAGGAAATAGAGGATGGAGGGCTATAGCACCTCTCATGAATCACCAATGGAAGGGTCATGTGTAGTATTGGTGACACCTTTTTTATATTTCAGTTTGCTTTCTTTGAGTGGAATGTGTTGAAATAAAACAAGGTTTTCATTCCCTACTAAAGTTTGAAATTTGAAGGTTGTGAATCGTAGAATCTATGAACACTTGTATAGGAGGGTAGCTGAATTAGAGTGATCCTTTGACTGTTGTGATTCTTTAACTTTCGTACTTCTAACATTGATCAACCGGTGAAAGATTGTTCACTAGAAGTGAAAGAGGGAACTGTTGAGTATACTGTATGTAGGTGAATCGGTGGAAGTGTGATCATCCAGTATGGGATTCACTTTGGTGAAACGGATTGGTCATGTGTAGTTAGATCCAAGCCAACAATATGCAGACCTAAAAGTATGTGGAGGCATATGATTTTGTTTCCAATTCTTGAGATGTGATTTCTTCCCATGTTCACACTAAGGGGGGAATGTTAGGAAATCTAGTGTTCACATTGGTATTCGGTATTTACCGTAGAATAAATACTACTTATATTTTAATTAGTAAGTTAGTAATATTGGTTAGTCAAATATATATTGTTATAACAAACAATATATTATGAATAATACATTTGTTATTTTACCTTTCTATTTAATAGGAAGTTGGTTTGTTATCTCCTTGGATATTTAATAGCCAAATATACTGCATTTAAATAGTTGTTGTGAGAAATATAGAGAAATCATTATTGTTTTGTTTAATTGTTGTAGTCGATCCAAATTCATCACCATTAACAAAACTCTTCACAATATTCTTGTCGAAAATATTGATAGATCAGTCGTAATTGGCATCTTCACATCCCCTTTTCCTTGTGGGCCTATCGGACTAGCATTCACACCTCTATGGGGGGCACTCCTTTTTCTCTAGTCGATGGCTCTGAATCCATTCTTCCTTTCAAGTCAAAATCCCATCTTTATGTATCTCCCTTCACAATTTCGTCTTTGATGAAGACTATCGCTAGGAACTTTTAACACAACTTAAATTATTAGATGTGTCACCTTCTTGTTCTTAAACACCATCATGTTTATCAAAGCCTATCAAATGTGCTTACAAAAAATCTCAAGGAACACGACTTTAACATCGATGAAATTTTCCTAAAAGAAAATCAGAATGTCATTACTATAGAAAGGATTCAACATGGAAAGTTTTCTCCTAACTATATTGGACCATAAATTATCACACATAAGTATAGGTCAAGAGCCTATCATTTATCGTCTCTCGATGGTAAACTAGAAATAGAACCTCTCAATCCCTTGCAATTTTGACCTTCTCATTTTGTTAACATACCTACCAACATAGTCTTAGTCATTTCTTCAGATATTGCTTCCATCACAAGCCTCTCCATCTCTCCTTGTAATGATTTGGAATTATGTGGTCTACCATTACTTTCCTTATATGACCTTGAACATGGGCACCGCGGCTCTTCCTATGGCATATTCCTTATGGACATGTTCCTTCGTCTAGGTGGGAACTCTGCAATCATTACATCTATCACCTTCTTATCTACCTATTGGAGCAGTTGCTAAGGATCCATATGTGTCACTTGTACATCTTATTATCCCCTCCCCAAGTGGTTTACTTGGCTATCCCCAGCTCTATCATAAAGTCAAAAAAATATGGATGCTCCTATCAAAAAATATACCTTTGCAAAACTAGATGCTCCCTCAAAGGACAACTGTTCATATAAATCAAAATTATCAAAAGTATAGATTGATCCCTCGAAGGATAGTTATTATCCATATTTCGATCCTGTCATCCAAAAAATCAAAATCAAAAGAAAAATTATAATGTGGACCACTCCCTCAAAGGATGGCTAATTTTTCATATCATGGCAGTAAAAGGCTTCCCGCACTGATCAACATTCCAAATCTCAAAAGAAAAAATTAAATACAAAAAGAAAGCATCCATGGAAAGATTCCTACATCGAACAACTTTCCCATCTACAACAAAATTCCCGCATTGACCAGTTTGCACCATATTTCTCAAAGCTAGGACATAGACCTAGGACTATCATCTAAGAATACCTTGTTTTCCCCACACAAACCCCATCTTAAACCCCTTGAAATACCTATAGTAGGTTTATAATAACACATGTCATATCTCATGGTCTTAACTTTGACTAACTATCATTACTTATGTGTTAAATGTCTATCAATGGCTGCAAGTGTAATACTTTGTGTTGTTCCCTTTCCCCATTTACCTCCTAATCCTTTTCAAGGGCATCTTCTTCCGCATATGCTCCTCTTTATTCTAAATCTACCTCTCACATGTTGGTCACCCCATTGAATGAATCATTCTCCTACGCTCATATTTCATCACACATCTAACTCATTTATGTTTTAATCTACCCATATCTAGATCCATCACCTTATACATATCAACTCATCATTTATACTCTAATCTATAATATATCATCTCAAGCACATCTATCATGTTAGTCTAAATAGCATCACATCAAACTCATCATATAATCATGTTCTCATCTAAATCATCACACACCTAATCAATCCATCAAATGACCACATCCAATCATTATAATTAAACCATGAAATTAAAACATGACATCATGCATCTAAGATCAACTCTAGACATCACATCATTAAATATACATCACATCACATATAAACTCATGTCCATGTTATAATAAAATAATCAAGCTCATCACACACACACACACAAATATCGCCATCAAAACATGTATATACATCCGTGATAAACCTCTATGGGCTCTATCTCAAAAACCTATACATACAATGTCCACCTAATTAGTAAAGTGAACATCAGATAATCTAAGTGTTGAGCCTTTCCCTGGGGAAAGTTTCTTTCGCAAATATTTTTCCATCATCACCTCCTCCATCTGGACCTAGATCTCATTGTGGCTACGCTATGCTAGCCATGCTCCCGAGATGGCACTAGTTGTATTGATCCTACTTGCTCCCCACCGCCCTACTAAGTATGTTGCATCCCTCGACACATCTTGTAGCCTCGAGGTCACTATGCGATCATAATAGTGTGCCTCTAAAATGAATGCCTTGACTGGTCTAGTAATGACAAAGTACTCGGTGGATCCATTTGACTATCTCCTATGATGTGTCCTACTCTCTAACTCCACATAAACTATAAGATCAAGATAACAAAATATGGCCCTTAAGGCCTCCCTATGTCACCTATATGTATCTCTTTCTTTGGATGGCTAGGTTCCTCACTGACACAATCCCGCCACCTCCAAAGCACTCTTCCTCTCTCTCCTAGCATGCTACATCTCTCTCTTGTCACATTGTATCTCACTTTGCACATAGGAAGGCTATCTCCATTGCCACCCCCTCTATCTCCACCACCATCTCCTCTAGGTGCTACATCCTCCTCTCTACCGGAACCCTCCTCCTCATCCAATCCTACCTCAGCCCTCTCCTCTACCACAGGCCACCCATACCTCGTTATCCACTCTAAAAATCCAGCCCCCACCGCCACAACATCATCATTTTCTCAAGGTGTTCATGCCTCCTCTATTGGATCGACCATCATAGGAATAGGAAATTACCTCTTTCCTCGTCTCGTATGTATCTAATAGGGTCTCGTGGCATTGTTTGGATAACCCCAAACTACCTCATCACTCATGGAAACTATAATTCCTCCACCATCTTAGACCTCCTCCCCGCACCCATCTAATCATCTTCATCCCATAAAATTTAATGTCTACCCCTAGCCATAAGGGAAAATATCGGTATGGCTACCATCCGATCTCATCCACATCTAATCTCGCTAACTTGTCGTGTACAAATATCCCCCTCTCCTCGGTCCTCGTGATCCTGGTTGGCTCTCTACCTCAAAAATTCAACTAATAACTCAATATGGTCCCTCTGCAACCCATGAAATCCTGGTGGCTCGATCACAACAATATACTCGTAGGCCTAACAGATGTAATAATAGAACCCCACATTTAATCTTGACCTCTACTCCGTCGCATAATCCAAATCTCATGGTATACCTAAGCCAATAATGTTGTACCAAATGAAAACACTATCCTATGATCTACTATATTTGTCAGCACCCCCACCAATGTACATGGAAATCTAGCTCCACCAAAATATGGAAGTGCATAACATTAGATAGCCATCATAATCAAACATATCAATTTGATCTTTACTACCCTGGCTCATATCGAGCCTATATATGGAAAGTCTCATATGTGAATATGATATGATGGGAATCAGATCCAAATAACCATGTCAAGATACCCAGTCTCCTCTTAGATATGATCGAATCCCCTAGTATTGGTAGCCTTAATATGCAATACACATCCTCTAGTGTGACCGTCATCTCTCCAATCCTGAACCAAAATGTGCTAGTCCACACATCCCATCTATCAATCAATGTGATCATGAAACCCACATCCCTCATAATCCTATGACAGTGTTGAAATCCACCTAAACCCACTGTGACTAAGTGGTCCCACTCTGCATCAGTAACATCATCTCGGATCCTATCATACATGGTTGGAACTCTATCTGGAGATACAATGTGTCTCTCGCCTACAAAACCCATCAAAAAACCAATCATTAGTATCCCCACATAAGCCAATTCTTCATCAAAATTAAAAATGTTCACATCTAATGCCGGTGAACAACGACCTAGTTAGGGTTGTCATCATCCAATCTTGGGTCGTTGCTTTTAAGCCTTAGTAAAATCAGAAAAATGCAAAAAAAAACAATAAAATAACTTTAAAAATAGGCTAAGGATTAGGTACTTAGCATCTTCTAAGTCCTCTAGCACTTCCTTGCTTCTCTTCCAACCTCCATATCACTTGAAATATAGATTTTATCTTTCACTCATAGCTCTCAATCGTCAAGTCGCACAATACAAATGAGCTCCATCAACCACCACCACCGCTTATATAGGTCATTGACCCCAATCTCCATAGATTCACTTTAGTTTCCATCGACCTAACCCTAGTCCCCACCGCCATGCCTAGTCTTCATCAACCCTATAATAAATTTTTTCTACGTTTCCTAATTTCCCAAATCCTTCTTCTAGTTATCTTTTCTTCCACTTTTTCCTTGTGTGTTGTTCATAACATCCTTTTAATTGTTCCCTCAAACTTATCATGATCTTATCAATCATCTCACGTCCATCTCGGGAACCATATGTCATCCTAATTCCACCATTGTGGCCATCTTTTATCCTCGTCCCACCCAAATGCATATTTTTGATTCCTCATATATGAAGGATATCACTTTCACTTTCCCTCCCATTTTTTCATGAATCTTGTCTCAACCATCTTCACATTTGTTTGTGCATATTTTGATGTCTACTTTTGGCCCGTTGGTATCTTAGTTTGTACATTTGTCTAAGTAGGATTCCCATTGGATTCCCTCCATATTTTAGTGGTGTTTTCCAACTCTTGGGTCCATAGGACATTGTTGTCATGTCCATTGAGGCCATACTTTGTTTCTCATATCAAGTGATTCTAAAATCACCGCCATATTTTTGGTTTTGTTTCTTGTCTTTCTCCACTTGGTGCATCTTCTCTCATCTAATTTATTTTTCTCATCCTTTCCATCCTTTACTTTTTCTCTTCATCATCTATCTCTTTCAAACTCCTGATTGATTCTTCTTTTCATCATCAATCCCTATTTTCAAGGGGAGAACCTCAATCATCATCATCTTCTATCACTTATTGTTTTTTTCTTATGGCTTTCCTAACGTAAACTATTTGACAAAATGGGGAAAATGTAGAAAACCAATTTTTTTATCCCTTATCCCTCATCCCATGTTCACTCCCCTCTATTGTCATCTCCTATATGCATACCTTCTTTTCCCACTTAAATCCCCCTTTTCCTCCTGAATTCAATTTATCCCTTTAATGTCCCACCTTAATCCCATCCTAATCATATCCTTGATTTAACATCCCTAATCACCATTAATTAATCCTAAATATTCATCTAATCCATTTATCCTCCCTAAATCATCCTTTTATCCTCCCCATGACTTCATTTAATGATTTTACCTTCCCTTTTCCCTTATTTAAGATTTTCCACATATCTCCCTAGGCATCCCTCAGCTTGCACTTACCACTTAAAACCCTAATCCCACCACACAAGGGTTCATTACCTCGAGATCATCATTATTCCACTACTTAAATGGATGGACCACCGTAGTCATAGGTGACCAATCCCGCCACCACCACCCTATACATATGCCCATACCCCTCCTTCCTCAAGGATGTAATTTTTGAGACTTGGAGCCTTTTTTTTTAATCTTACCTTCATTTCTTTATCTTCTTTATAGCCCGATACTATCTTAAAGCTACTTTGGATTTTTTACTTCACCCTTGAAGATTTAAATTCCTCTTTTCTCTCTCTTGAATGTTTGGATCCACCCTTGTCATTATATCACTTTTTTATCTACATCTTTATAGGTTCATTAGTCATCTCGGAACCATGTCTCTGCATTTTCTCATCTTCATTTTCATCTGTGGATTGTCATTTTCACTCAAATTTTTCCATCAAACCCGGATGAATCCTATTTTCTTCAACCCTATCTAGTCACCATCAAACCAGTTCATATTTGTTTGGCATTCTTTCATTCATTATTCTAGTTATCCATTTTCTCGATCCCACATCCTTAAATATTTTCATTCTATAAATTCGTAGCTTTAGATCCCAACTTCATCAGATCCATTCGCCATCGATCAGGACCAGTCATTGACCCTTTCAAGTAGTTCTCATTTTTCATTAATTTTCTTGCATCCTTTCTATTCTCATCGACCTAGTCTTATCAAAATAGTTCAACATCATCCCCAGTTTGGATTAGCTCCGGATCGGATTAAGAAAGACCCTTCGGGTTTTATTTTCTACATTTTTTTCTTGCACTACCGTAGCACCGTCAATTGTGTCCTGCAATCTCGGTTCACCATCGACCCACTCAAGTTTGATTTAGTTTATGTTTACTTAGATCAGATTTGTGTCTTACTTTATCTATTGTATTCATTCTAACTTGTTATTTTCTTTTTTATTTATTGTGCATACATAGGGATGGCGGTATTTAATTCTTTGGGTGTGTGCTAACACCCTATTTCTCCCTTTGGGGAAGACTCGGGCTCAACTCACTGAGGATGTAGGAGAGCCATCAGTGGTTGGTAGACACACTAATGTTGTTGCCCCTCTCCGGAAGGCGATAGAGGCTTGGGTAACTCTTCGTACCTAGTTTGCGGGGTATGAGGCTGAAAAGAGAGTGATGAGGTGGAGCCATTCTCGCAGTGAGACCATAGCAGTGGTCACCATCATGAGAATTCCCATCATTTAGTACATTCTCGCATCGTAGCCATAGCAGCAATGATCCCAAGCGTGATCATGCACCATTTGAGGGGTCCCACAGGGATTGAGAGGCCATTTGGTCTTTTTTTAGTGATTTTTTGGATGTTTATATGAGTTGTTTTTATATTTTTTATGCACGTTGAGGATTTTGACCATGTCTAGTGCATGATGGGATTGTATGTGAAACATAATTCCTATATATATCTCTTTTTGGATTCAGATCTTCTTTGTATCTAGAGTTTTGTGGTTTGTTTCTCATGTGTACACTAGATGCTTTAGAATATTTGATTTTATATGTTTTTCAAAATGTATGCAATGGATGACAAGTGATAACAAATGTTGAAACAAATGTTGTTCTTTTTTTTGTTTTTGTAATATTGATATATGATAATGCAAACATATTGTGGTACTAAACTTTTAGCTTCTTTTAGCAATGTTTGTTACGTCTTCTTGTTTTGGAAAAATATGATGAATATGTAATGATAATGAGATGAACTTTCCCCATTCCTAACTCCACGCAACTAGTAAGATGTGAGGGATCAACACCAAGAGCTGGGAAGGCCAAAAATTGTATGAGTTTGACTGAATGGAAATGATGAGAGAAAGACAAAATATTGACAGAAACCAAATTTAGACCTACGTACTTACCTTACACAAACCTACTACATAGCTCAGAATGTAACTTACTTTCCATTTTATCTAGAATTAGATCCATAAATGGAAACTTGGTTGAAAAATCTTGTTTTGAGGATTTAATCTCTTTGGAACTTGGATTCTTAATTTAAATTTTCCCAATTCACTCTCTTTTAAACTTAAAAATACTAAGATTCATCAATTTGCATGAATGGACCCCCTATGCCCTGCCTCATGCTACTAGTAAGAAGTATGGGCTCATCACCGAAGGTAGGACATAGGTGAGTAAGGGAAACTTTTTTCCTTTCCCAACCTTGCACCACTAGTAAGAGATGCGGGATTATCACCGGAGGTTGGTAAGGGAAAAGAAGTGTACATAATAAAATATTCTATTTGTTTAGTATTTTTATTCAATTTGATTTTGACATTTCTAATCTGTGGCTTTAGAGTATCCTTGTTTCTAAGAGATATAAGAGGGATAGATGTGACACCAAGAAGCTTCTAGAACAGAACGTAGGTAAGAACAACTTAACCTAGTAGAAGAAAATGAGTATGACCAAGTATGCAGACCTTGGTATGGTTTTTGTCAAGATTTTGTTTGTCGAATTGATGAGATGATTTGAAACCATTTGATGATATTATGAAAATTTAAGAGATATGATTTGAATTCTTTGCCAATATTTTCAGAAGCTTGTAATAAATTGCTTAAGAATAAGTTCCTTGACCACAAAATTTATGACGTGAGTGAACAGAATGAACTAACTAAATGACTAAATGCAATGCAGATGAACATAGTATACAAATGGTGATGTTGATGACCTATGCATGAAACCATTTGAGATGTAAGGAATTGATCGTTTCACTTAATTCCTCACCTTATTTTGTACATAAGAGATACACACCATTTCCATAATATTTCATGACTTGGTATGGGCCCAACCACTTGAGCTTGAATTTCCTTCCTTCGCTAGTTTTCTTGTCAATCCATCTATCTAGTCTCAAAACTAGATCTCCCTCATATATTTCTCATTCGTAGACCTTTTTGTTATATTTTCGCCACATTCTGTTAGTGTAAGCTCTGTTCCTTTTCTCGACATTTATTCCGGCCTCGTCAAGGCTTTCTAGTTGAGAGAGTCGTGCCTCTCTATAGGCTTCTTCTCCTAAGATCCCTTGTAATGAGATGTGGAGACTAGGTATTTCAACCTCTATTGGTAGAACTGCTTCAGCTCCGAATACCAATGAGAAAGGGGTTTCCCCTATTGGTGTTCTTATTGACGTTCGATAGGCCCATAAGGTTGGGTATAATTTTAAATGTCAATCCCATTTGTTCTCCTTAACTGTTTTGAGGAGAATGGTTTTAATGTTTTATTTGTGGCCTCAGCCTATCCATTGGCTTGGGGGTAATAAAGAGAGGTTGTGTGATGGTTTATCTTGAATTTGCTACATAACTCATAGAATTCATCATTCTTGAAGGATGTTCCATTATCTAAGATAATGACTTGTGGGACACCGTACTTGCAAATGATTTGACTTACGATAAAATTAGCAATTACAGAACCTGGTACGGTGGTGAGAGGCATGGCCTCTACCCATTTAGTAAAGTATTATGTGGCCATGATGATAAAGTTATGGCCATCTATTTTTGAGGGAGATAATTTCCCTATCAAGTCGAGGCCCCATGTGGAAAAGGGCCATGGGGTTGTGATTGGTTCCCAGCTCTGCTCAAAGCATGTGAATCATGTGGGAGAATTCTTGGCATTTATGGCATTTGCACACAAAATCTACTGCATCATGTTCTAGGGTGGGCCAAAAATATCTCATCCGATGTATCTTGTGAGAAGTGGGATGGCCACCAAAGTGGCCTCCACATATCCCACTATGGGATTCATAAATAATCCTTCTAGATTCTTCTGTGTCAACACATCTTAAAAAAATTCCATCAAAGGCTATGTAATAGAGCACCTATTCTAAAATGACATATTTAGCAACAATAATGCTTAACCGCCTTCTTTGTTGTGATGTGTTCCCTTCTAGGTATGTTTGGTCTATGATGAAATTGACAATTTCGGTGTACCAAGGACATACAGAGATAGGGGGCCTAGTTTCAAAAAAATATACACACTCATCGGGAAAGTCTAGATCTACCAAATCACCCCCATTCAATGGATTGTCAGCCAACCAGTCTACAATGATTTTTCCCTTAACAGATTTTTGGTTTACAAATGTTATTTCAAACTCACCCATTAAGGTTATGAAACGTTCAACATTAGGTTATGAAACATCAACCTTTTTAGACAAAAACCCTTGTGGTAAAAAAATTCATGTCAAAAGCTTTGATAAATTCGACACAAGTTGTTTGAACGAGTGTATCAAAGCTTCACGTATTCTATAATACCAATCAAGGGAAATGCCCTCTAAGGTCTTAGGGAATAACTTAACAACAACCACATCCCAAGGGATAAGTTCTCGAATGGTCATGGCATAAGCCTTGATATGTGCATTTGGATCTCCCTCCCCTTGAATTTAGGAAAATCAGGTAGAGGTCTTGGAAGCATGATGCTTTGTATGGTGAAATATAGAGGTTCTTTTAAATATTTTGAGTAAGTCCCTACCACATAGGTTTCAACCATCGATGGTGCTTCTGCTGAGGGGGTGGAGGTGGAATGGGTTGTTGATATGGCATAGCATATGTATTTGCATGGGTGTAAGGAAACCCCTATGGTTGAGTGAACAACCCAAGAGAAGAGAACATGTCTCCTTGTGGTGATTTTGAATAAATGCTTAAGTAGGGAGGAGAATTTCTCTAATATGGGTTGTTTGGTACTAAACTGGGTGGTATCATACTTTCAATAGAACATCATTAGAAAACGTGGTTTTAGTTGGTGTTTGTTATGGATAGTTGTATGAGTGTTCATGAGGCATGCCTAATGTTCCTATTCCTATGAGGAGGTCAAACCGATTAGGATGATGCAGAGGATTGGAAGTTCTTATTTTCCCGAATGTAAATCTTGATTTGCTTGAGCAAGTTCTATCCCTCTAACCCTCTTAACTAAAGCTGAGATGACCTCAATTGGTGATGAAAAAATATTCTATCTTGATGGTTGTTGTTTTACCCCTTGAGGTTTTCGAGGGGTATGATACCCTGCTATAAATTGTTCATTACTCTGCCAAACTTCACCAAGAGTATTTTCCATAGGTGGAGGAATGGGGGTATTTTCTTGAAGCAGGGTGTCGAGTTGTGTTTGCAAACTTCCTATAGGTGGGTACATGTTTTTGAAGCATTTTTCACTTCTAGTGTAGTGTGGTAAGTACTCCTCATCCATGAATGGGAGTGGATTTGACTACCTACTAATTTGTGTTCTAAAAAATAAGAGGAGATGAACTAGATTCTCTAGTAAACGTCATGTTGTTAGAGCTTGAGGGCTCTAGTTGTTGTGTTTGTGTGAGTTGGTCTAGCTCCTCAATTCGGAATGAAGAACTAGAGCTAGTTATTTGAGGAGGAGTTTGTGATGACAAGTAGTTACTTGAGTAGAAGTCATCCTATGTAAAAAGTGAGGAATATTGTTTTCTACTCGACTGACCATAATATGCTTCGAGACCTGAGAGAGGTCTATCATATGCATCATATCCTGACATATTCGGGGTATATAAATACCCACAGAATAATGGGAAGGAGTGAAGATGGATGAAAGAAATGGAAATGAAAAGGAGTGGTTGTTCCTTTCACATCGGGTTCACCAATTTTTTACAATAGAAAAGTGACAAATGAGCATGAGAATCGACAAGTAGCCTTTCTCCATACCCGACCTCCTGAGGTCATGCCGAGATAGTCTGTGGAAATGAAATATATGCGGATGTAGAAAAACTAGTTTGGGAAATCCTATGTCTTCGACATGCAACACTAGAATTTACGAATATAAGGCAAGGAATGCTCTCCTAACCTGAACTGGTATAATGGATCGATCAGATATGATAGCTACTGGAGGCTCTAATCAATGTCAAGCTCTATCGAGATCCTATCTATTGGTTGTTGGACACATGGAAAGTGACCTGTAGGTGCCTCGTGTGTATTTCAGACAAGGTCATGAAAGTGGTAGTGAGAGGTGTAATGGATTTGTAGGAATTATGGATGATTTTCTAGTCTAATCCTAGAAAATCTTAGCCTGATCGGCTTCTATGTTCAACATGAAAAATTATGTGATGATATCCGGTTGGAGCGGTGAGGATCTAAATACTAGTGTATGTAAACCGGTGTAAATTTTTTATTGATTAGCAGGTCCATTGGGTTGTGGGACCTGTGGATCACAACTATGAGTTTGTGGTTCTTGTGGAATTTTTATGGTCATGTGAAGAGTCGAGTCTCTTATTCCGACTATCCATTAGTCATAAGATTTTTCAACTCTATGTTTAATACTAGGAGTTGTACGATCTTCTCGGAATACCTTACGGGTGTTCTAGCAACTTGTATGTGTAAGCCTATGTCTATATCAATGAGAAGGTCTCCTACATCTGGCTATGGAACTAATGGATCACAACCAAATGTTTGCTCTCTTTCAGGTTCTTGTATGGTCATGTGGATATCCTATCAAGGTAATCTATAGTTGGGTTGATTTGACCAGAATTCATATGCTTTGTCATCTTTGATGTTTAATTCTCTCAATTTCTCACTGATTGTTTGTGGGTTTGTTGTTGTTTGGAAGATGTGAATTCTAAGACCTTGATCTATATCTGCTAATGTTGTGAAGAGATTTGGCTGAGGTATTATTGGTTCAAATATGTAATCCCGGGATCTCTCGGGTCCGTAATTTTTCATGCAAGAAATAACCAAAATTAATTGAATTAAGTAAACTAATTATGAAAATAAATCTACGCTATGCTTGTTCTTTTTGTATTTCCAAAGACGTGAACTTGAATGAAATTAAAGAGCAACTAATCTAATAAATTCAGATAATGAGCAATTAATCTAAGAATAGAACTATAACAAGCAAGGTAGCCAGATGTAGCTATTTTCCTGTGCACTTGTGAATTGATCCTGAATATAAACAACTAACTAATTCAATTGAAAGACCTTCAATATTACCTCAGAAGTGAGGAATAAATCATAGCTTCTCAAAAGCTATTATTCCCCATAGCTTCCCTGGTAATGTTGAAAGTGAGCTTAACTAAAATGAAATAATTTTCTATTCTATTTGATATATTGTAATTACAACTTTGACAATTCAAACCTGGAGTTTACAGAACAGAGGAAAATCTAGTTGTATTGTAGCTTGTCCCCTCAGTGTGATCTCTTCGTTCCTACGTGTTCTCGTGAATCTAGAAAAGTGGGAATGTGACAACGGCGCGTAGGAGAAGATATTCGAATAGTGGCAGCTTGGATGTAAACCGAATGAAATGCAAGTAGGAGAGGGATAACACAAGAGAATAGAGCTTGGCTATGTGATTCCTAGCAGGATTGTTATAGGGATACAACACAAACACACCAAAAATCTAGGACCTATACTTCTTGTGATGAAACAACGACCTATAACTCTAAGCTAGAATCAAGATTCTCAAATGAACTTAATCTAGAACTAAAACTATTTTATGCTAAGCTAGTTGTTTTGAGAACAACAATGGAACAAGATGAAACTAGAGAGATCAAGTGATCTCTAAATTAGAAAGAAGGAGAGGAGCCTTGAACTGAGAGGCTGAGAACTTATACAAAATCTAGACCTGTTGAGACTTGTTGAGGAGCTTTCAAACACACCGAATGATAAATCATAGAGAGAGAGGGGCCATTTGCTTGTAAACAAGCTTAGTATTTATAGTTTTCTTACTCACCAGAAGGCAAGTCCAAATTTCCATGCTTTATCATTTAAAATGGAGAATTACTATCACAAAGTGGCTAGAAACTCTAAACAAAGTAGCAGTGGTTGAGATTTTCAAGCACAAATTGATTTTTCACATTGATGAGTGCATCAGAAGCTTCTACGGAAAATGCGGGTCGGGACTTGCCCGAGTGTAGGGTGGCGGTTTTAGACTCGTACCCTATCCTTGATGGTGGTCATGGGACCGCCAACTAGGTAGGGTGAAAATTTTGTAACTAAATACCAAAAATGTAAGAAAAAGAGGAAAGGAGTTAGAACAAAGCATGCAAATGTTGGTTAAGGAATTTGAGGATGCAAATGTATACTCAACGTGCTTTCTGGATTCCGAACACCTTGTGAAGAGATCTAAATCATCATTGGGGTTTTCATAACCTCTTTATGATAGTATATTACACATAATTTTGAGTACGTACAATTTCACACATATATTTGTGTTCTTGTGTACTCTCTTGCTCTTGATCTTGTGTATGGTTATTTATATGCTTAAGTAAACACACATATGGTTTATGGTTGAATGAATGAAAATGGATAATGGTTGGTAAATACAATATAAGTTTTGTAGGAATGATTCATCCCCTCTCTTAGTCCATTGTGCTTATAACAATTGGTATTAGATCAGGTCCTAGAGAATCAAGTTTCACCACTTGAAGGAGATCCTATTGAAGCACATGTATGGCAGATTATTAGGCTCAAGTTGATGTGATTCCTTTAGTTAGATTGAAATATTGTTTGAAACATTTAGAGTTTGACATTAGGAATTCCATCTATGAAGTTTGTATTCCCTCTCCATTTAGATAGTTGATGATAATTCTCATGGAGAAGAAAAAACAAGTTTTCATGTTGATTTTGAAGTAGAACATCCAAAATGATTAGGTTGAAGATATAAGTAGGTTGATGAAGATGATGATTCCTAGAAGAATAACTTGAGGATGTTCTAGATATGTTTGAACCTAAAATGTATGATTTATCATTTCAAGAATCCCTAATCATGAAATCCATCTATGAAGGATCCAAAGAGAGTGGTGGAATAGTGTTAAATAGTGTGCTTGAAATGAGCAAGGTAGACTACAAATCCTATATCCCTAAGAAGTGTTCTTGGAGAAGTGATCATGAGTTGATGAAAGCTTACATTATATTGGAAATATTATTTGAGGAGGTTATCTTCAAGCTATCACAGAGGAAAGGCAGACATTTCCCTATACATATAGTGCAGATATTTACCTATCATGTATTCCATAAGGAATGTGGGCATAGATATGAAGACAAGTGGAGAGAGAAGCTTGGAATGTATCTTTTCATCATTCATAGGCATGGTTGTGTTATTAAAATTATGTGATTTCATTAAGATGTCAATATTTGTGACTTCTTAGTGATTTATAGTTTGTGTTGCATATTTGTGTGTCTCCTCAAGGATTGTTGTGTTTATATCAAGTTTCATATGCTCACAATTTTGGTATATGTTTTTGATATTTGTGTCATCTTTAAAATACGTTGTTATCTTCTTGGTCTAGTATTTATGTGTCTTAAGGTCTGTCAATTCCATATATTAGTCATGAAAGTCTATATTGATGTATTACAGTCTAATCTGAAGTGTAATTTGGTTGTTATAAGTATAATCAAGTTATATCATGTAGTGTTTTAATGAGTCACTCCATAATATTTGAATTCATGATATTCTTGAGTATGAATGACATCATTCATAAGAAATTTTACTATAACAAGGCCTCGAGTGAACATGTTTTATCCATGTGTGATCAAGAGTGTGTCAAGATGGAAAAGATGTCTTGAAGAGCCTTAAAATGATAACATGAGTCTCAGTAAATAAGCCAAGTACATAGTTTTTAGTCCCGTGGTAATGATTCTCGAATAAAGTCTTGTAATACTATAAAAAAATATGAATATTATCTTTCTAAGTTTTTTATGGATGAAGTGAAATGTTTTTAGGCCTTATGAAGGTCCTTAAAGTTATGTTCTTTGTCTCAAAGAATTCATATAAGGTAGATAAATGCACATGGTGTCGAGAATATGTGTCATTTATTGTTAAAGTGCAAGAATATACTCGATATCGTGGGTATAAACTATCAAAAGTGCATAAATATGTCATCATCATGTCGAAGGTTTAGTGTTAGGTGTAATATATCTCTTGTCATTTCTTAAAAATTATTTTATGTATGTCAATGGGATCTCGAGATCTTGAGTGCCAAAGTTTTCATAGTAAGGTCTTCAATTATGTGATTGTATACTCTCAGGTGTATGAATTACAAGGTTGAAAATTGGTTATTGAAGTCTATTACATGGTCAAAAAAAATTGTCCTCTGTGTCTAAGGTCCGTAAATTCATAAAGAAGATGAGTTAAACATGGGTTTTCATGACATGTCTTACAAATATGTCCTTGTCTCTATCTTGAGTCTCTAGTTCATGTGTGTTAGTCAAGTTTGAGTCTATGTCATATGTTCAAATTTGGTAGTTTTGAAACATATGTACAGAATGTAAAATATTGCTAGAATTTTTGGGGGATATTTTTCATGCTTCATCAAGTTATCTCTCAAGTATGTCAAGGTTATAATATATTGTGCCATCAAGGAGTATGAGAAAAATCGGGGTCAGAGTTGTTGGAATGAACAAAGCAAGAGCATCAAAGTGCTTGAAGTATAAATCTTCATGATGAAAGGAAAATAAGACCACTTCTAGCTTGCCACGTCTTTGAGATGTATTAAAGATATAGAAAGAATTTGGGACCTTGAGGACTGTAAAATTGGTTTATACATGACTATAAGGTACAAGGGTGATGTTGTCTATACGAGAAAGAAGAATGATGAAGATCATACCGTGAAGGTATAACATAGTATTGATAATATGAGCTATGTGTTACAGAGCTCAAAGCCTCAAGATTAAATTAGAGTGAAGGTAAAAGTTATCACGAAGGCTTTAGTGAAATGTAGAGCATGAAGTAAGGGAAACCTATAGGTGTAAAGGATTTCTAAGAAGGATTACTTTGAAATGATAATGGTGTCTTCAAATTTAAATATCAGGCTACACTTATAATATGGTTTGTAAAGTGTTAATCAAGGGTTTGAGTATGGAAACCCCAATGATGGCTTCACTTAATCCAAAGACAATCTTCTAAGTCAAAGTGAGCATGGTTTCCAAAAAAATGAGCATCATGTGTTCCCTGAATGCTTAAGGTCAATTGGATATGCTTGAGAGACTATGAAAGTATTTTATTAAGAAACTAAAAGTGGCTATAGGTCTTAGTATGGTCTATATATATGTCATCATGGTTGTAGCAAGATTAAATAAGATCATAAATATGCTCCTTAGGGGTGAAATTAGTAGAGTGTAAAGGTCATCCTTTCATTCAAGATCGAGATAGGTATGATAAATTGTTGACCTATAAGGACTATAGTAGATCTATGAAAGGCTAAGAGGACCTTTGGGATGAAAATCTTGTTTATTTCATAGATAAGTTTGTATTCAAGATATTTAAGCCTAGAAATGCTACAACTTTTAGTCAATGGTGTGTGAAGAGCTCATAAGCCTAATCGAGGAGTGTTGTGTTGTAATGTCTTATCTTAAATAAAAGCTATTGTAATTTATTGTTCTTAAAATTTGGTATTTTGTTCTTGGGTGAAACATCAATCATCAAAGTATTTGGAAGTTTGTGTGAGGGTGAAGTATGGTTGAGAACCTACTAGTTTCAATGTTCACTATGATAATATAGTCATGAAACTCTTAGAAGTATATAAAAGTGCATGAAAGGTGTGGTAGGATGCTACAAAGGTCTATGAAGGTGAGTAATGTGTGCTACAGGTGGTTTGAGCTTTTCAAACATGGGAAGTTACACAAATATTTTGTTCAAGTGATAAAAACTAGAAAGAAGAACATGAGTAAATATGATACGTGTAGTGTTATATATTGGGATATAGTTCCTTTCATGAAGTTCTGAGCTAGCATGTTTTATTCCAAGCCTATGTATGGAGGTTATTTATTTTTACACATCAAGTATGAAATGAAAAGCTACCAGTTTGGAAAATGTTAGTAGTAAGATTATACTACTAAAAAGATGAAATCTATTTGGAATTATATCTAGTCTGTGAAGAAGTGTGAAATTCCTTTATTGGAATAGTATTAAATACTTCCATAAGATTTTCAATAATATTCATAACAAAAGAGATGAGTTGATCTAATTTAGAAGCTAAAATGTTATCACAACCAAATGAAGTTTGTAAAGAGTTGAAAAATTCAAGTATATAGTTATTAGTAGCATATAAATAAATAAGTTTGTGCCTCAGGTCTAAAGATACTCAAGAAGGTTTATAATGGTAATTACAAGAAGATTGACATCAATTAAGAGAAAAAATATGATGTGCTACAAGACGGGAAATAACCTCACGTCTACATAAATTCTCTTATCAAAGATACCAATGTTTGAAATTGTAAGGTACATTGTTTGTATAGTGATTCATTGACTTGAAGGAATTCAAACTATATGTGAAATTTCAATGATCTCAAGTGAAGATAAGTAAACACTTTGAAGATCTTTAGATAACATGATTAAGATGATAAACTAAGTGATATGACTTTGTAGGTCCCATTCAGGGAAAATTTTGACTAAATGTGGAAAAAAAATTTCAAAAGGGACTAGAAAGGATTGTATGAGCACACATGTCCGAATTTCATCTATTGAGCCATGGGGATTAAGATTACTCTTGAAAGAGATGAAGGTATCTAGAAGTTCCTATAAGGTGATGTTTTTCATTTTTCTAGGTATGTTGCTAAGAAAGGAGGTTAAAATGTCTAGACATATTTATTATGCATAAATGAGGTTAGAGAAGATTGAATAAATGACTTAGGGATCGTGACTAGTAACTTAAACTTCTAAAAACATGTAAAAACAAGGTAAGAAGGCTAGTTTTGATCTTTTAATTAGAACTAGGTGTTTTAAACCTAGGGGAGCATTTGGATGCCATTTTACATGTTTTTACTAATTATCAAAGTTCGTAGAGTTTTTAAAATTTCATTGAAGATGGTATTCATCGGGGAAAATGGTCTTAAAGAGAGTTCTTACAAGTTTGGAGTCAAATGTTGGGTTCTTGACCATGGAAGAGCCCTAAAAGGTGATGAAAATCATGAATAAAGACAAATATAAGGAGTATCAGTTGAGGAGGAGATATTTTGAGCTCATATCAGGTCCAAAATATCATTATATGTTGTTAAAGGAGTCAAAGTGAAGACAAGTAAGTCATGGGGAGATAATTATTGAAGTAAGTCAAGTTTGTGCATTTTCATCATTATTTTCATTGAATGTTGGCATTTTTTTATGGATAGGAATTAGTGTAGACTTTATCATAGATGGAAAATGGGGGAGAATCTCAAAACATGGAATTGAGGTCATGTAGGTGTTTTTCATGTTGGTTTCCATCAATGTTTATGATGGTTGCCATCAATGACAAAGGGGGAGATTGTTGGCCATTGTGGGTAAGTTTTGTCATTGATGTAAACCCCCATTGATGGAAAAGTGTGTCATGATGATGTATGAGTCCCTATAAGGTGTCAATTAGATGTCAAGCATGAAGGTTGATTGGTAGTGTCAAGTTTTGGAGTGTTCTAGGAGGTTCGGAGTGTGGGCTAGTGAGTTGAGTCATTATATTATCTATATTGAGGTGATTAGAGGATGTCATGATGTCATACATGTTAATACAATTGTGTCATGAGTGTACATATGTTTTCATTGAGTCATCATGATCAAATCATGGTTGATTCAGTTCATTATAGGCTTGTTTCTAGCCTTGGAGCATCTAGAATGAGGTAGAGGCATGATATTTAGAGTTGATGATTGTTGGAGAATGTTTGCAACATGTTGGTAGTGTAACTAAAGGTAAAACCTATTCCTTTTGTCATATTTCCTTAAAGGGTGTTAAGGGAGATGAAATTAATTTCTATGGGCCAAGGCAACCTTCAAATCAGGCCACCTTTTGAACATTCCGCATCCCACAAAGGATGAGATGGAGGGATGTGTTTTAAGATTCTTATCCTTATAATTTAAATAAATACCATTGCAAATATGATATGAAACCTCTTATACTACCAATTTTTATAGAACATCATATGGAAACTGAAAGGAGGTGTAAAGATCCCCTCGAGCTTGATAATTGTATATTTTGGCTAAAAGAATACGGCTCCCATATGCCTTATGGAAGTGAGGATTGCATCAAATATTCTTAGTGGTGTATTTACATGTAATTTTGGTAGAGAGCCATATACAAATAAGTGTATATATATTGAATATGCGATATGAAATGATGGGCATATAAGTCTGAATATTTCTCATTTACCCTCAAAGGGATCGAAGGATACAGATTGTGAAATATGGAAATTTGAGAATGTGAATGAGAACATCGAGAAGATAGAAAGCATTGTAAAATGGTTTCTTATGGTCGAAAAAAATTATTTCTTTGTGTCACTAAATTGAAACAGAGCACCTAACCTAAGGAGGGAATCTTGTCTTCATCAATAATAAAAGAAAGTAACAAGATCCAAGAAACATCCACCTTAGAGATTGAAAATTTCCATATAACCTATTCATGAGTGTCATGCCAATGTGGAATCCTAGTCTAAACCTTTTAATAAGGATTTCAGACAACTTAGAATCATCCATATTATCTAATGGGTCAAATGCCCAACTCTGCAAAACATCTCTTACTCTCATTTTGGCCATCTAGGACTCGACTATGTTTGATTTGTACAAGCAAGTCGACTCTGGAATTTTATAATAACTTTTTTATGTATTCCCAGCAAACAAACCTATTCTCTTTTTCCATTATTTAGAAAATAATGACAAATCCTCGGACTTGGCATGAATTAGATAGGAAGTGAACAATTCTAGAAATGGAAGCACCTTTGGTTTAGAAGCAATAAAAGGGATACCAAATCTTTTTATCTCCCTTATGTCTCAAAACTGTAGCACTTGCTCCTATGGTATACCCATTATGTCTATGACATCAACATCCAAACTTTCATTGTGAACTATGGAATATAGAGATGAGTAATGCTGAAATTTTCTTCTAAGGTTGATGCATCAAACAAGGTATCTCTTATTATCTGTCATTGTCGTTGGAATATAAATAAGTATCTACCATTGATATTTCCCTCTCTCTTACCATGTTAAAAAATTTAAGGGCCACGAACGTTGCATACATCATCAACATAAACAAATACTAAGACAAATGATGTAATTGATTTTACGGCAACATTCATATGTCCCTTATAACGAATATTAGGTAATATTATAAAATAATTTCCAAAACAAATCAAAGAAGTGTTGATCCTAGTGGTTGTCATAGTCATAAATTACTAAATATTTAGATCTTAATAATCACTAGACCTTATTCACATACTTACTATTAATGTAATGAGCAAAATGTGACTGTACATGCACCATTGAGGGGTCAATATTTATGTAGTTCTAGCCATGGTGTTCTCTAGGTGTCACGGTAGTACAAATATTAAAGAAATGATCTAAGTCAATCAATATAAAAATCTTGAGGCTTCAAGACTTATGTAGTTCAGATCCTAGTGATCATTAAGTTTAGAAACTATGAAAAATTGTTCATGATAATTAACACGTAACATATTTTGTAAGGATTATCCATTTTCTAACAACCATCCACATTACATAGATAACATGAAAGGAAATTTTGAAAACATAGATGTTAGTGAGAGAGAGGATTTAAGTTGACATATGAATGGATAGTTTTAACATTACTTGATGGTAATTAACACTAATTGATGGGATTGGCATAAAATCAATTAAGATTTGATTTTTTGAATTTTGAAAATAGTGTGAGAGAAACAAAATGTAATAATGGGTCAATGGTCGCTAAGAAAAATTTGTTGAACAAATTTTTTAGTTCTCCCATAACACATTTTGCAAAGAATAACATAGGGCCCCAAAGACCTAATGAGTTTTATTTGAAATCAAGCATTAGAGTATTCCATAATTCACATCCATTCTTATATCAAATAAAATGCTTCATAGCCGCGAAGATCCATTACTAATTTAAAGGAATGACATAAATACTGCTAGGATTTTCTGTCCTTAATTTAAAAAGAGAGATAAATTAGAAAAACATTGTCTAGCTTATTGGCCTCAAGGTTCCTGACATTACCTCTTGTGGTTTTAACCACTTTCTCTACACTTTTGAATTGAATAAAAATCCTAGCGAATGCTAAAATTTATTAATTTAAAAATAAATATTGAATACAAAATCATGGTCTAGCTTAGCGGTTTCTACGATACTTTAATTACCTCTCTTTGTAGCAATCACTAGTTGTACAACTTTAGAATGATTGTAATTGTCAATGACTATAATTGTATCAAATTAGCCGCATGTTACCTAGTGGAGCAATTGTTGCACTACTTTCCATCGAGAGGGATCAAGACTTTCTCTTCGTATCAAAGAAAATTCTTAGCAACCACTAAGATCCATTACTAGTCTAGCTTAACGGCTGCTAGGCTCCTATCATTAAAATTTTCCATTGTAATCACTATCTATTCAATTGTGGATTGCTAAGTTCTAAAACTAGGAAAACTTGTTCTTGACAATTCACACAAAATATATTTTGGAAGGATTATCTGTTGTCGAAAACCATCCACATTATGTAGATCTAAGTCTTATCTAACTCTATCAATAGAAGAAATCTTGAGGCTTCACATCTTACATATGTATTATCCACCAAAAAACTATTATTAGAATGAGAAAAATTTCTCCAATCTTTGAATTGGTGGGGTGTCAAGATATACGTAGTGTTGATCTTAGCGGTCACGTTATGTTCAGCCACAATGAATTATTTAGAGATTCATCATATCTAGGATTATTTCAAAGCCCAACTATTATTGCAATGAGCAATAGAACAAAAATCCTTGCACTACTAAGGGGTACAGACACAAGTTTTTATCCTAGCGATTGATAGGGTCAACCACAACATATTTTTTAGAGCTTAATGGTTTATAAGAATCATTAACAAATAAATATGTACTTCTTATCATAGTTGTTACTATGATCAGCCACAATGATATACCTATAGCTTAGCTTAGTGGTCGTTAGGCATCATTAACAGGAAAACTACTAATGTATTAACAAGAAAATATATAAAGCTTAATAGTCAATAACATCCACCTTGACAAAATATTTAGAGATTAGGGTTATCAAAACACCATTCAATGGACATCTATCATTGACTTAAGAAAATTGTTGTAATACATGTATTCGTAAGGGATCAACATTTACTTATGTTTGATTAGTTCATTATAGGATCATGAATACGTCTCGTTGCTAGACATCATTCATAGACTTACTATTAATGGAATGACTAAAGCACTATTGTACAAAAACCACTGAGGGGTCAAGATATAAGTTTTTTAACCATGGTGTTCACTAGGAATCACTCCAGTAAAAATATTAATGCAATGAGAAAATTATGTCAATACAAGAATTCTTGAGGCTTCAAGTCTTACATAGATCATATCCTAGTGGTCGCTAATTTGATCAACAACAAAATATTTAGACATTGGTCGTATCTAGGATTTTATTCATAAGACAACTATTATTAGAATGAGAAAAAATTATACATTATTTGAACTGGTGGGGGTCAAGATATATGTAGTGTTGATCTTAGCGGTTGTTAAGTTCAACCACAATGACTTGTTAAAATCTTCTCCATATCTAGGCTTATTTCAAATCACAACAGTTATTGTAGTGACCAAAAGAACGCCAATCCAATCACTAATGAGGGGTACAAACATAAGTATTTATTATCCTAGTGGTCGCTAGGGTCAGCCACAACATATTTTTGGAGGTTAAAGATGTATAAGAATCATTAAAAATAAATACATGCTTCTTATCCTTCCTGTTACTATGATCAGCCACAAGGATATACCTATAGCTTAGTGGATGCTAGGCATCATTAATAGGAAAACTACTAATGCATTAACAAGAAAATATATAAATCTTAGTGGTCAATAACATCCGTCTGGATAAAATATTTTGAACTTAGTGTTAGAAAAACATCATTCAATAGACGTCTTAAAGGCCATGGTATAATTTTAATAAATATAATGAGGTCATAAAGGCCATGGTATAATTTTAATAAATATAATGAGCACACTCTTTGTATTGTTAGTATGGACATATAGACTCCGAACCCTATGTATAATCTCCCTTGTTATTTAACCTCATAATTTTTCATGATATCACATCTCCCTATCTCCATATGCTTATTGTCACATTAAGAAAGAAAATCCATGACATATTATAATTTTTAGTGTTGATATATCATTATATAATTTAACTAAAACAACCAGAGCATGTAGTTTTAATCTCTAAATGTCGTATATGTCTTTCCTGAACTATCAATTAAGTTAAACATTATTCAAAATCTTGTTTAGCCTAACTTCTCAAATATTAGGTTTTATAATTCCCCGATTCACTCATTTTAAAAGAGGAACCTACAAAGAAAGAACTCTTTGTATTTTTGCTTTGGGAGTCACATATATGTTTTTAAAATTATTTCCAACAATTTCCTTATGTAATCAAACAATTATTGTAAACAAGTAAAAAATTATTTGTGTTACTATTACTATTTCATCTACTGGAAGTTACTATCATTATTTCATTACTAAAATTTAATTTAAAATAAAATGTCTATAGAAACCGCTGTATGAGTCCAAAATCCCCAACGATTAACAACCCTAACTAAAAAAATCTATTTTCCTTAGCCTTTTAGCAACACCCATTTTGTTCACTTTTAGTAATCATTGATGTCCATCTTAGGTATTTTACGAATCATTTCTCAGTCCTCTTGTGAAAAATACCCATAACATGTTTACATTACTCACAAATAGGGTACACACATATTTAGCAAATCATTTATGAATCGGTAAAAAGAATGACAAAATGATGTCAAATCCTATCAGTTGAGAAGTGTTTGTCAAAGAGCATTAAAGAATAGACAAATTTGACTACTAGAAATGGAGAAAATAGGTGTTCGTTGAAAAGGCTACATTATATTCTACATTCATAGAATTTCAAAAATTTGGAAGGAGCAAAGGTGAGAATCCATACTGATTTTTAAAACCTTTATGAAAACAAACCATTTTCTTAATTTTGGCAATAAAAATGTGATCATATTTTTGAATGAATTATTATGCTTACGGAGTTTTTCCCTTACACCAATTTTCTTGCACAAAGATTCACAAATTTAAGTGTCCTTGAAATATACTAATGAATGAAAATATATAATTATTGTTGTCATCAAATCTTGCACCCCGAATGGCCTAAAAATGAACATGAAATTGGTGTGATTGAGACACATGGAATCACCTCCTCTTCCTAAACTAAGCACTACACTAATCATAATGTAATAAAATTGGCTAACTAAACCTGTGCTAACATTTCAAGGGATTAGGGAGAGAGATTTTCAAGGAAATAAAACCTATACTATAAATGGTGATGCACCAAGAAAGGGTTTTGCAAGACTCATGAAGGGTTAATTTGAAGAGGATGTGTGCACCACAAGTCAACTTCACATGTTGCAACTTGGAGAGGATACATGATATCACAAACTAAGAAGCATACATTCCTTTTGTTAAAATCATATTATGAATAGGTAGATCGAGTTCAATTGGAAACACAATCAATCACCACGATAATATAAAATAGGCACATGTCAAACATCCATTTCATTCATAAAAGTCAATAATAATATGGCTTGTATAATGAAGGAATATAACCTTTTTCACAACTGATATTCAAACAATTATATCACTTTCTAATAGAATGAAATAAGATATTCTGAGATAAAGGCAAGCTAACCATTTATACTAAGGAACTATGCATTCACAAAGCATAAACACATCGACCATTAACATGATAACTCAAATTTCCATGGAAAAATATCACTATGAATGTAATTGAAAGGTTTTATGAATATTCAAAGCACTCTTCAAGATTGAAGAGTAACTTCTCCAAAAATTGATCCTCCTAAAGACTTAATGTACTTCTCTATTTATAAGTTCCTTAGGTGAGCCATTATAGTTGGGCCTTAACTAAAAATTTACTAAAAATAGTAATGTCATTAATTTTAAGGGAACATGATCACATAAAAATAGCAAAGTTTGTTGCAAAAGTTTGACTTGACCAACCTCTCTGCAACTTTGACTGATTTAGAGCTTGAATCAGTCCTCTCATGACCTCCTAGCTTTGGCATAGATCTGTAACATCTTCTCCATCCTTCAACTTTCCCTTGGTCCTTATCCCGGGATTCATCGATGTTTGTACTCGATGAAAAACTTGATAATTCCCTAATCTCTCTATCCTTTGGCCCACATGCATAGTGATTCACTACATCTACTATCTTGATTTCCCTTGTGATTTTGAAATTCTTCTAAGCATTTACCAACCTTCAATAGAGTCACTGAAATTTTGGCATGAAAAACCTATCAATAGAGTGGGAAGTAACCTCATCATCTCATTTCACCAAATCTTTGAAATTTTCCTAGATTTGATCCTTCGGAAGAGCATCAATGTTCTCATTGAATAAATTAAAACTAATAATATCAAACTCTTCTGATATGTCATTTAGAGCATCCATGATTTCTACTCATTTATCATCCAAATTCTTTATTAAATCTTGTAACACTTGAGACCGGAATTCCATTACCTTTTGATATTCAAAAATTTTGAAGCATCATCAATTACATCCTCCCTGAAGGAGTAGATTAAATCTTCTCTCTCGATTTCACTCCATGTGGCTAAATTCAAGTTCAGATTATTATTATCCTTAGAAAAGGATTCATCCATTTTACAAATAGTAGCTCTTCCAACCTACAAATCATTGTATATTTCAACAACCTCTTTAATTAAAGGATTGGCTTCTTGAAGTATACACTCCATCCATCCATTTACCGATCTTCCCTTTTGACCTATCTTCTCAATCTCATGATAAGGAATATCATCAAGAGTAGAAGAAATTGTCAGAGCCGTAGTAGTTGAAACCTGGTAGATGGAGTTGGTTGTGTTACCTTTCTCAATAATAGTGAGTTGCTCGACCTTTGCTTTGAGCTCATCCTTAGAAGCCTTGTCCTTGTCATATTTTTCCAACAGATTTCCAAGAGCAGCCTACACATCATGTTTAGCTCCTTCATGTGTTGCTTTTCCAAGTGAAAATATAGAAATTTGATAATCCATTGTTGTAATAGTTTCCTTGGTTTTCCCTTCAATGGGAGTAGAAAATTCTATGACCCTTTCTCAGATTGATTCACTAACAAGATGGAAACAATTTTAGGCCTCTTGCCTATCTTTGGTGTAGGTTCCAACACACTTAGGTCTATGACATCCCCAGAGGCACCTTCTTCTTCTATTTTGGAGTTGACGAAACAACATTCCATTCGGAATGTTGATGCGATGGGAGTGGAACAACCGTTAGTACCTAAAGCACTAGTCAAAACAAGAGCACCAATAACATTAGTTGGCATTTGAATGGAGGTGGAAATAATGGATGGGGTGGATGTGAGAAACCATAGGAGTGGATACAATGGGATTAGAAGATGAGACAGAAAGAAATGGAAGTGTTAGAGGTAGTGAAGAAGAGATGGGTGACCCAATCATTTCCCTACTGAGAGAAATGGAAGAGATGAGAATACTTGGGCCATAGAAGGGGATGGGAAAGAAGAAATGATTGTAGAGGTGGAAGGAAATGATGGAGGAAGTGATGATGAAAGAGGAGATGGAAGATCCTGTGAGACACTTGGAGAATCAACAACTTCAACTATTTTTGAGGTTGGTATTACTAAGAGACATAACCTTGGAAGGAGGATCCTTTGAGAGAGAGGAGCTACCAACAAAAATGAGATCTTCTTTGGAATTTCTGGCCCCTTTGGATGGACTTCTTCCCTTTTGTAGGTGTTAGAAGACTCATGGTTGGTTGGGATCCTGTATTTTTAGGTTGATCTAACCCTTTGGGTGAAATTCCCAAGGTAACCAACCAATTATATGTTCTCTAGAATGGGCCCCACCCTCTCCTTAGTATTACAACATTCTTCTACATACCAATCAATCCATGGCAATGGTTGATTGGAAACATTATTATCTTTATATGCTGCATCCAAGACTTCATCATCATCTTGCATTTCTTTTGGAATATCAATTATACCAAATTCCGAACCTCATCCAAAGTTAACCTCTCATAATCTCTTTTGTCGATGATGATTTCATCTCAAACAATGAATCCAAATGTCTTCCAACTAGGGCACATGGGAACTAGACATGCCTGTTTTTCCAAATTTACCCTAGTAGTCGAAATTGGTCCGAGGATGGAAGGTCCACAAAGTTACTTCTGACATCTCTGCATCTACATTATTTTCCTTATAGATATTTGGACAAGTGTATCTACCGATTGAAATAGGAATTGAACTCCCACCTTGTGTCATTTATTCTAAATATTATGATATTCCAGCAACTTCCGAACAATTCTAGTAAGACCCACTTGTCAGTGGGACATCTTGGCAATTTCTTTGGGAGCACCTATGAAACTAGGAATCTGAATGTATGTAAATGTAGGGAACTATAGGTAGATAGCTCCCCACTCATGCATACTTCCTTGAAGGCTTCATCGGAAATCCTTGATTGTATAACTCTTTATCAAAATGATAGAGAATGACAACAAAGAAAGCATCATTAATTTTTAGAAGTGCTTGCTTCCCTCATCCAATGTAAGCTGAGGATAAAATCATAAATTTGGGAAGTACTTCGAATACCCTTAGTATTCAGTCTAGTAAAATCCCCCATAGCATCGTAACATAGACTAGAAAGGATGTCATGTAGAAACTCTTGGAAGATGATACCTTTCTTAACTAAAAAAAATGGAGCTACTGATATGCTCCCCCATCTAATAAATTCTTTTATTTTCTTGATGGTAGCTATATACAAGAACATCCATTCTGAAATTCTTTTAGTAGAGGGAAGGCCTAAAATTCTACTTAGTAACACAATAATGTCATTGAATTCCTGGATGAATTTTGACCGATACATAGTCTTGGGTAATTTAGTAACATTCTTGGCCAGATAGATTTTTAACATGACCTTTGTGCATACTTCTATTTCTTTGTCCCAATGCTCTCTACTACCAATAATGGTGAAATTGTTACATAATATTGATTCACGGAAGTTTGAACAAGTCCTCAAAGAAATCTGGGTCCAAGTGGATTACAACCTTGCCATCAACATCCTTAACTATGTCCTAGAGTCTTCATTAAAGTGAGCTTTTGCATAGCTAAGATGAACTTAGGAAATGCATGGACATGGGAAAGCCAACAGCCAAAACAAGTCCACTGTCATATATGGCTTGCATCCAGGATTTCTTGTTTGGGGATTTCACCCTTGCCCTAGAAGTCTGGAAAATCAATCTATCCGAGATCAGTGTCTCCTATATTCCCCAAGTCTGAAGACAGACAAGAATGGGGAGCCACTCGAGGAATGTATACTTCATCTTTTCCTTGCCCTTGGCTGTAGAAGTTGACATCAAATTTTGATTTTGGAATCTAAGCCTTTCAAAAAATTTTCAAGAGTTTTGAAAAAACTGAAATGGAGAGTTCGAAAACCGAAAAAACAAAACCCCAAAATGGAGATTTGAAAAAAAAACTCCTGAAAAAATCCAAAAAAAAGTTTGAAAAAAAAACGAAACCCCAAAGAGTTTCCAAACTAAAAAGAAAGAGAAAGTATGATTTCCGAAAAAAAAATGCCAACCTCGCCAACCTGATTATCAAACTCCAAAAACTGAGAAAAAAATTTCAAAAATGCCAACCTCGAACCCCAAAAATGAAAAATTGAAAGAAGACTTCTTTCAAAGGCATGGAAGGAAAGTAAAATACTCGAGGAGGATCTTGATGAAATTTGCACGGATGCCTATAGAAAAATTGAAATATTAAAGGAAACATGGTGGGAAATGAGATTTTCATCTTCCAAGGTATACAGAAGAGGAACAAAAAAAAAAATGAACAAGGAGAAAACAAACCACAAAGATCTTAAACCAAAAGAAAATAACCTAAATAAAATACCTTGAAAATGATGTCGAAAAGTACAAGATAAATAAAAAAATAGGTCGAGAGAAAAATGTTAGGTGAAAATGACAAGTAAAATCGTGAGTTTAAATAGAAAAACCTGACATTAATGCCCAGATTTTGACACGTATGGAAGTAGGTAAGAATTAAATGCACAAAGAACTCCAAAAGTCTGAAACCCAAAAGTCTGAAATTCTAAAATTTTGGAATTTTGGAATTTTGAGTTTTAGACTTGAGATCAGGAGGTGAAAATCGTGGAATGGTGATGGAGAAACTTGAAACTTGAAATCCGAAAGTCAAAATTTTAAAATTTTGGATTTTGACTTTGAGACTTGAAGTCCGAAAGAAAAAACCAAAAATGGTTGGGAAGGTTCTAAAACCCGAAAGCCTAAAAGTCTGAAATTTTGGACTTTTAGATTTTAGACTTTGGAACTCCAAATGAGATTTTACCCAAAATGTGACATAGGATCCCGAAACCAAAAGTTGAAAGTCTAAAATTTTAGACTTTGGGTTTTGACTTGAAATTCGAAAGTGAAAATCACCAATTACCTAAGGAAATCTATTTGAATTCAAAAGCCTGAAATTTTGAAATTTCAAACTTTCGAGTTTTGAACTTTGAAACTTCAAAATCACAATTTCAATTTTTTTCATAAAATTTCCGAAAGGGAGAAATCCCCAAAACTTGAAAGCCTGAAATTTTCAGATTTTGGAATTGGAGAATCTCCAGAAACTACTAAATATACTTAAGTGAAGGATTTTTTTTTTTTTTGAGTTTTAACATCTATTTCTCAAGGTAGATTTTAAAAGTTAACATTTTTGGTGACCTCAGGGAATGCTTTCTTGTTAAGCTTTTGATTAGTAGCCTTATACAAACCATTGGGAAAAGGAGTCTTGGAAGAAAAAACTACATTCAGGTGCACAAAAAAAAAAAAAAGAAAAATGAAAATAAACAATGTGTGAAGCACTTGGAGGAAAAGAAAAAAGAACACTGTATAAGGGTGAAACAATCTCAAAAGAAAGCTTTGAGATGTATCCCATTCACGTGAATGGGAAATTATTCTCCATTGAGTCTAGATAGATGAAATGAATTCACCTCTTTGTAACTTGTGATGATATATGGTCCACTCCAGAGAGTGTCAAACTTGGCATGCCTTCCTGGTTTGGCTTTGTCTTCATCCCATTTGAGAACCAAATCTCCCTCCTGGAAATGCCTATCAGAAGCTTTCTTGTCAAAGGATTTCTTGACCTGAGCTTGATGTTGTCCTAAAGTTTTCATAGCCATGCTGTGAACTTCTTCTAGCTCCATGAGTTCAAGCAAACCTTACCATCAAGGAGTCATTTTCCATAACTTCAAGCTGATGAGCCAACTCCAAGGAAGGTAATTCCAAGGAGAGTGGAAGCTTTTCCTCCCTTCCATATACAAGCACAAAAGGTGAACTCCCAATTTCTCTTTTAGGTGTAATTTGATCTACCCATAAGGTGGTCTTAAGTTGTGTATGCCAGGTCCTTTTGTTAGCCTCCATCGTGTGTTTGATGATCCTTATGAGATTCTTGTTACTAGACTTGGCCAACCCATTCCCTATGGATAGTAATTGGATGAAGTCTTGAGGTAGACCCCATTCTTAACCACCCATTCACTCAACTTCAAACCGAGAAAATCCATTGCATTGTTAGAGATAACAGTAAATGGAACACCAAATCTTGTCATTATATTTTCCAGAAAATCAAGGACTTACCTTTTCATTGCTTTCTTTCAAGGCCACTACCTCTGTCCATCGAGTGAAGTAATATGTTGCAGTAAGAACCCATTTATGTCCATCACTTGGATGGAGGGTTGATCATCTCGATGAAATCTAACCCCCATTGAATGAAAGGTTGATCACTTGAATAGGATGTAGGGAAGAGCTATTCAGCTTCTATTTTCCTGCAAAAAAGGGCACATTCTTTACATTTCCTCACCCAGAGATGAGAATCTTTGAACAAATATGGCCAATAATAACCATCTCGCATAATTTTGGTGGCAGTCATTCATGCATGCAGAGTAATGCCCCTAGATAGGCCATTGTGGAATTCTTCTAATATCTTATTCACCTGCTTTGGTTTGATGCATAGAAGAACACCATTCAAGTCCTTTGGAAAAGAACATTATCGACCAAGACATATGGAATAGACTAGAGATGGAAAGTACATCTTTGGAATTTATCCATATTTGAAGGATATGCCCCTGCGAGGAGGAAATTTTGCATCTTTTTTAACCAGTCGACCTGATCATTACCTTCATCAGTATTCAAAAGCATAACCTCTTCCTCACTTTTGACTTCTATGTCTGCAATGAGAGTTGACTGACAAACCCTTTCCCCTAACAAGTTTGGTGACTTTGATGTGCACATCATACTCCATCACCTTTGTAATCCACCCAAAGCACATTTCTCATTCATCTCTTTATTCAAAAAAAAGTCTTTGATGACCAGGATGGGAGACCATTAGGTGAATTTTTTTGTTGGACAACATGTGCTTAAATTTCTTTAGGCTCGAATAACTGCAAATACTTGTTTCTCAACAAATGAATATTTAAGCTCGTATTCTTTAAGGGATTGAATGAAGAAGGCAATTGGTTGCTCCATCAGTTTCATCATTTTTTGGGTAAGAATCCTGAAATACTTTCTGACTGCAAAAGCATAAAGAATAAAATATTTATCAAACCTGGGGTTTACCAACGTGGGAGCTTGAGAAATGGCCATTTTGATAGCCTCGAAGCTCTCTTTTCCTTCTTTTTTCCATGAGAATGGAATATTCTTCTTTAACATGGTGTTATTGGTTTAGCCAACGTTGCAAATTGGGGAATGAATCTCTGTACAAAATTTATGGTTCCTAGGAAACTCTGGAGGCCTTTCTTGTGACTTGGAAGAGATAGGGACATAATGAATAAATCCTGGCTGGATCGATGGATAGTCCTTCCACTGAAACAACATGTCCCAAAAATTTTCCTTCTGCACTACAAAAATGCACTTCTTAGGGTTAAGTGAAACCCCAAATTCTCTACATCTTTGAAAAACCTTCCTTAGATGTGTGATGTGATCTTCACATGCTTAGAATATATAGTTATATCATCGAGGTAAACCAAGATGATATCATTAATTAATCCTTTAAATTCCATGTCCATGGCTCTTTGGAAAGTAGCCCCTACATTGGACAATCCAAATGGCATTTTGTTGTAAGCATACGTGCCCACTTAGTAGTGAAATTATTTTGAATTGGTCAGATTCTTGGACTAGAATCTGATTATATCCCAAATATCCATTGAGAAAGGAAAACCTTTGAGCCCCTGCCACTATTTGAAGGATTTTCTCCATTGATGGAAGAGGGTAGTGGTCTTTTAATGAGGCATGATTTAAATCCCTGAAATCCACGCACAACCAGATCTCTCCATTCTTCTTCCTTACTGGCACTAGATTGGCTACCCATGAGGAATGTTTGATAGGGAAAATTATGTAGGCTTTGATGAGTTTGGTTAGCTCCTTTCTCATCAGTGGCTCAATCTTGGGATTAATTGGCCTTTGTTTCTAGTGAACTGGCTTAGAATTTGGGTCCAGTTCAATGGTATGTTGTGCTAGACCTGGATCAAAACCACACAAGTATTTGTAGCTCCATGCAAAAATATCATGATATTCTTGACACAATTTGATGAAATATTTCTTCTCTTGAAGTGCACACTTTACCAATCTTTAAAAGTTTTTCACTTGTCACCTCGACTTCTTGAAATCCTCTTCCTTGACCACCATGTTTGTGCTTTGTCATTTGGCCTGATCATCTGAATTGAAGATGGATTCAAGGGTAACTAAGCCCTTTGGCTTTTTTCCCTTCAGCTGTATAATCTGATCACCATATGAATTTTGTAGTTTATCTTGGTGTTTGGCAACAAACTCACCTCCTCTTGTAGGAAAAGAACAATTTGTTTGTCACTATCGAATACTTTCCATCTACTTAAATTATCTAGAACTGTGAAGATGGAACCACCATCTTGACTACTTGTTGCTCCTCTTTCATGATGTCCATAGGTATGTCATACTATGAGCCAATTGTAGCAAGCCTATCAACATCTGATTTTACTTTTTGGGAACTGCATGAATTCCAAAAGCTTTGAAATCCTCTATCAAATTCCAAACTTGATTCTTGTATGACCTTAAGAGATCATTTTTGATGCTTATGGTTGTTACTTGATGCACAACCAACTCACTATCTCCAAAAATAGTCAGAGCCTTGATTCCTTTCTTTTGAGCTAGTTGAATCCCTTGTATGAGAGCCTCATATTTGGCCACATTATTAGTGCAACTAAATTGTAATAAAAAATATGAGAAGTATTTGTTTCCTTATGGAGAAATCAACATAACTCCTACACTGGACCCATTTTTACTCCTCGAACCATCGAAGAACAATTTCCACAGTCCCTCATAATTGTTTGTTGTTTTAACCAATTGAGGTATGATTGTTCCTTCTTCATGGATGTAGTATGTACCCAATCTAGTTTCTTCCAACAATAGTCATCCAAATTCTTCATCCACTAATAAATCAAGCGTAGGGATCATATTGAAGATTTGTACTTACCTCATCAAGTAATGTATCGGGGACCTCTTCTACAAGAGTGGTTGGTTCATGATCAACATCTTCATCCTCTGGATCACAAATAGCATAATTCCCATTTATGGGATTAGTAGTGTATGGCTCCACATGATTATGGAAAATTGGTTCTGCTCTTATAGTCACCTTCATTCCATAGCAAGTTCTAAGAATCATGTGTGACCAATCTGATGACAAGTAACCACCCATCTTGGTGGTGAAATCTCGTGATAGGAAAATGGCGAAGAGAGGAGGAAGATCAATAATGGATATGTCTTGTGTAAATGAAAAGCTAGGACATGCATGGATGGTAAGCTGGAGCCCCTTAATGACTCAAAAATCTTAACAATTGTGCCATCTAACTGAACAACTCCTTTTACAACTGGCACATATTGTATGCCTAACACATCTGTGATCTGTTTAGGCATAACAAAACTATTGGCTCAGAATCGATCATGCAATTATGAACCAAATGATCACCAATGATCAGGGAAACATAAAATGGTGGTGGCTTGCTAGCCTTAGGAGTTTCTTTTTCTTCTTGGTTGACACAGACTTGTTGATTTTTTTTGTTTTATGTCCCGATGATCCATCAGTTGTACAAAAACTATTCAAAGCCTCTTGCAGTAGATTCCATTGAGAAGGAATTGAGAGTGTCCCACATTGTGACGCTCAGTTGGTTTTCTTCATTTGTTCAACAATGTTGAATGGAATTTTCCCCAAATTTGCTAATACCTTTTTGGGCATTAGAGTCTTCTTTTGGAAAATGCTTATTTGGCATTGTGATGCTGAAGAACCTTCTCGCCTCTCAGCTTGGCTAATAGATGTTTTTGACGTTTCTTCCCCACCTCTTTATCAACTGCTTCTTTTTATGGGGTTGTGAAGTGGATGTTTGATCAGATTTGGGAGCTTGAGATTCCATTCTCTCTTTTTAGAATGAGTGTTGGATGCTACTGATGAAGATTTTGCATTCAACCCATAAAACTCTTCAGCTTGCTAGTTAAGAAAAGTGACTTCTTCAAGGGCCTGTAGTTGATCTGTTGCTTCTTGTGTAGATGAATTATCTATTAACTCTGAAGGGGAATATATGCTTTGAACCATAAGGCCTGACTAAGAACTCCATGGGGAAAAATATTTTGATTGTGGGGTTGAGAAAAAGGATAACACCATTCGTAGTCTTGGACTAAATTATTTTGGACATGTACTATGGCTCTAGATGAGCTAGCAGCAAGAGGGTTCCGAAAGTTCAAAGGCCTGACATTTGTAGCTTGACCTGCAACTTGATTTTGAGGTTGGTTGTTTCCTTGGAAAGGAGGATGGTTAGCCTGATACTATTGGTTTTGTGGCTGGTATGGACGATTATATTGAAATTTTTGCCTTTTGAGTGTGACAAGCTCATTTCAAAAATTTTCAGCAGTGACTTGACTTCAAATAGATCATTGAAGAGAGGGGGCATCTTGATTGGTTGATTAGAGGCCACTAGAATAGGAGTGATGATAGGCTGATTGTTTGTAAGATCCTAGAAAATGGCATTGGAGGTCATGGAGCTATCTTTCCATCCTGAATCAAGGAATTTTCCACTCTTATGGAACATCGTAAGCATCAGGTAATGTAGTCCCTCCCATGGACTGGATCATAACTGCTACATCACTATTCAAGGCTCACAAATAGTACAAGAATGCATTATTTGAAGAAGGTTTTATGAGTGTTGGAATCCTATTCTAGGTCTGTGGAATCGAAATTGAAATCACTCATGTATTCTTGAGGAGCCCTCTTCATGGTAGTGAGTTGTTCCAAAAGTGATAGGTGATCACTCTTGTCTTCAAACTATTTACAATTTTTTCTCCCAATTCATCCCAAGTAGTTATAGTGCTAACACTTAACCCTCGAAACCATTGAAGTGATTTTCCCTTGAAAGAAGTGGCCAGAAGTCTAACAATGTTATCCTCGTGATGTTATGTATGCACAAATGTTGGCTACATCAAGAATATGTTCCACTGGAGTAACGTGAGTTTCCCCTATATAAAAGGGTAAAATTTTGAGTGCCGCAACAATAGGTATAGGGTCACGTTGAGCCAACAAAAGAGGACTACTTGCATTGAAAGGGGAAAAACTTGGTTTCATGTGCCATAAGCAACAAGTGGTTGGTTGTTCCTTGGTGGAGGAAACCTTTCCATACGGAGGGGTTGAATGACCCTATGAGGTAAAGCTACAATGGGTGATAATGAAATGCCTCTTCTCCTTCTCTTTGGAGGAGACAAGGAAAGTTCAATATGTTGATAATTTCCTTTCTTTAAAGAATCTCTTGTCTGAATTCTTCACATAAGTAATTACACTGAGACTTGAAATCTAGAGAAATGGAGTCTCAAGTACTTTGAGTCTTATAAGTGTGAAGAGAAGTACCAAACACTATCCCACCGGATGTGCCAAAAAATGTTGTTGTCAAATCACTTGCACCCTCCGAATGGCCAAAATGTGAACAAGATGTTTGGTGTGATTGAGACACATGGGATCACCTCTCAAGTTGTGGGACTTGGGCTTGAGGTGAACCTCCAGAGAATGTTGACTTCCTCTTCCTAAACTAAGTGTTGTACTACTCCTAGTGCGATAAAATGGTTATCTAAACCTAGGCTAACATTTTCATGGGTTTAGGGAAGAGATTTGTAAGAAATTAAACTATACTAGGGATGGTGATGCACCAAATAAAGGGTATTGTCAGACTCAGAAGGGTTAATTTGAAGAGGGTGTGTGCACCACAAGCCAACTTCACCTTGTAACTTGGAGAGGATACATGATATCACAAACTAAGAAGCATATGTTCCTTTTGTTAAAATTATGCATGAATAGATAGATCAAAGTTCAATTGGAAACATAATCAATCACCATGATAATATAAAATAGGCACATGTCAAACATCCATTTCATTCATAAAATTCAATAATAATATGGCTTGTATAATAGAAGGAAGATAACCTTTTTCACAACTGATATTCAAACAATTATATCACTTTCTAATAGAATGAAATAAGATATTATGAGATAAAGGACAAGCCAACCACTTATACTAAGGAACTATGCATTCACAAAGCATAAACACATCAACCATTAACACAATAACTCATCTTTCCATGGAAAAATATCACTCTGAATGTAATTGAAAGGTTTTTGAATATTCAAAGCACTCTTCCAAGCTTGAAGAGTAACTTCTCAAAAATTGATCTCTCTAAAGACTTAATGTACTTCTCTATTTATAAGTTCCTTAGGTTGAGCCATTACAGTTGGGCCTTAACTAACAATTTACTAAAAATAGAAATGTCATTAAACTCAAGGGAACATGCTCCCATAAAAATAGAAAATTTTTTTGCAAGAATTTGACCTAGTCAACCCTCTGTAACTTTGACCCGATCAGAGCTTGGATCAGTCCTCTCATGGCCACCTAGCCTTGGTTGGGCTCTGCAACATCTTCTCAACTTCAATTTTCCCTTGGTCCTTCTCCCAAGTAGCCATCCATGATGTTTGTACTTGATGAAACACTTGATAATTCCTTGAATCTCTCCATGTCCTTTGGCCCACATGCGTAGTGATTCACTACATCCACTATCTTGATTTCCCTTGTGATTTTGGCTGGAATTCTTCTAAGTTTACCCCATGACCTTCTTTAGTCTTCTTGTGAAATTTTGGCATGACACCAACCTATCAATAGAGTCACTGCTGAAAGTTCTGGGTAACCTCATCATCTCGTTTCACCAAATCTTTGAAATTTTCCCAGATTTGATCCTTGGAAGAGCATCAATGTTCTCATTGAAGAACTTACAACTAATAATATCAAACTCTTCTGATATGTCATTCAGAGCATCCATGATTTCTACTCATTTATCATCCAACTTCTTTATTAAATCTTGCAACACTTGAGACCGGAATTCCATTTCCTTTTGATATTCAAACAATTTTGAAGCATCATCAATTACATCCTCTTGAAGGAGTAGATCTGAATCTTCTTCTCTGATTTCACTCCATGTGGCTAAATTCAAGTTTAGATTATTATTATCCTCAGAAAAGGATTCATCCATTTTACAAATAGCATCTCTTCCAACCTATAAATCATTATATATTTCAAGAGCCTCTTTAATTAAAGGATTGGCCTCTTGAAGTATATGCTCCATCCATCCATTTACCGATCTTCCCTTCTGACCTATCTTCTCAATCTCATGATAAGGAATATCATCGAGAGTAGAAGAAACTATCAAAGTCGTAGTAGTTGAAACCTCGGTAGATGGAGTTGGTTGTGTTACCTTTCTTAATAAATAGTGAGTTTCTGACCTTTTCTTTGAGATCATCCTTGGAAGCCTTGTCCTTGTCATATTTTTCCAACAAATTTCCAAGAGCATCCTGCACATCATGTTTAGCTCCTTCGTGTGTTGCTTTTCCAAGTGAAAATCTAGAAATTTGATAATCCATTGTTGTAATAGTTTCCTTGGTTTTCCCTTCAATGGGAGTAGAAACTTCTGACCCTTTCTCAGATTGATTCACTGATAGGATGGAAACAATTTTAGGCCTCTTGGCCTATCTATTTTTGGTGTGGGTTCAACACGCTTAGGTCTATGACATCCCCAGAGGCACCTTCTTCTTCTATTTTGGAGTCTGATGAAACAACCATTCTGGAATGGTTGATGTTGATGGGAGTGGAACAACCGATTGGTACCTGAAGCACTAGTCAAAACAAGAGCACCAATAACATTAGTTGGCATTTGAATGGAGGTGGAAATAATGGATGGGGTGGATGTGAGAATGGCCATAGGAGTGGATATAATGGGATTAGAAGATGAGATAGAAAGAAATGGAAGTGTTAGAGGTAGTGAAGAAGAGATGGGTGACCCAATCATTTCCCCTTGAGAGAACTGGAAGAGATGAGAATACTTGGGCCATATAAGGGGATGGGAAAGAAGAAATGATTGTAGAGGTGGAAGGAAATGATGGAGGAAGTGATGATGAAAGAGGAGATGGCAGATCCTGTGAGACACTTGGAGAATCAACAACTTCAACTATTTCGAGGTTGGTATTACTAGAGACACAACCTTGGAAGGGGGAGCCTTTGAGAGAGAGGAGCTACCAACAACAAATGAGATCTTCTTTGGAACTATCTGGCCCCTTTGGATGGACTTCTTCCCTTTTTTAGGTGTTGGAAGACTCATGGTTGGTTGGGATCCTGTATTTGTAGGTTGATCTAACCCTTTGGGTGAAATTCCCAAGGTAACCAACCAATTATAGGTTCTCTATAGAATGGGCCCCACCCTCTCCTTGGTATTGCAACATTCTTCTACATACCAATCAATCCATGGCAATGGTTGATTGGCAACATTATTATCTTTATATGCTGCATCCAAGACTTCATCATCATCTTGCATTTCTTTTGGAATATCGGCTATACCAAACTACCGAACCTCATCTAGAGTTAACCTCTCATAATATCTTTGTCGGATGATGATTTCATCTCAAAAATGAATCCAAATGTCTTCCAACTGGGGCACGTGGGAACTAGACAAGCTTGTTTTCCAAATTTACCCCAGTAGTCAAAACTGGTCTGAGGATGGAAGGTCCACAAAGTTACTTCTGACATCTCTGCATCTACATTCTTCACCTTATAGATATTTGGACAAGTGTATCTACCGATTGAAATAGGGAATTGAACTCCCACCTTGTGTCATTTATTTTGAATCTTATGATAGTCCAACAACTACCAAACCAATTCTAGTAAGACCCACTTGTCAGTGGGACATCTTGGCAACTTACTTTGGGAGCACCTACAAAACCAGAATCGAATATATGTAAATGTAGGGAAATGTAAGTAGATATCTCCCCACTCACATACTTCCTTGAAAGGCTTCATTGGAAATCCTTGATTGTATAACTCTTTATCAAATGATAGAGAATGATGGAAAAGAAAGCATCATTAATCCTTTGGAAGTGCCTGCTTCCTTCATCCAGTGTAAGTGAGGATAAAAATCATAAATTTGGGAAGTACTTCGAATACCCTTAGTATTCAATCTAGTAAAATCCCCCATAGCAAGCTATACATAGACTAGAAAGGATGTCATGTAGAAACTCTTGGAAGATGATACCTTGCTTAACTGAAAACAAATGGAGCTACTGATATGCTCCCCCATCTAATAAATTCTTTCTTTTCTTGATGGTAGCTATATATAGGAACATCCATTCCTGAAATTCCTTTGCAAGAGGGAAGGCCTGAAATTCTTCTTAGTAACACAATAATGTCATTGAATTCCTGGATGAAGTCTGACCGATACATAGTCTTGGGAAATTTAGTAACATTCTTGGCTAGATAGATTTTTAACATGACCTTTGTGCATACTTCTATTTCTTTGTCCCAATGCTCTACTACCAATTTCGGTGAAATTGTTGCATAATCTTTGATGTCTAGAAGTTTGAACAAGTCCTCAAAGAAATCTGGGTCCAAGTGGATTACAACCTTGCCATCAACATCCTTAATTGTCCTGGAGTCTTCATCGAAGTGAGCTATTAAAAGCTAAGATGAACTTAAGGAAATGCATGGATGTGAAAGAAATCCAGTAACCAAAACAAGTCCACTGTCATATATGGCTTGCATCCAGATTTCTTGTTTGGGCTTTCACCCTTGCCCAAAAGTCTAGAAAATCAATCTATCTGAGATCGTGTCTCTATATTCCCAAGTTTGAAGACAAACAAGAATGGGGAGCCACTCGAGGAATGTATACTTCATCTTTTCCTTTCCCTTGGATGTAGAAGTTGACATCAAATTTTGATTTCAGAATCGAAGACTTTCAAGATTTTCAAAACCTGAAAAATGGAGAGTTTGAAACCCAAAAAGGAAATGGAGAGTTCTGAAAACCAAAAAAGTTCCAAAACCCAAAAATTTTCTAAATTTCCAAAAATAAAAGTTCCAAAATTCCAAATAGAAAGTTCAAACAAGAAGTTCAAAGAGTCAACGGTTTCCAAAAAAAAACCAACCTCCAAAAAAATCGATTCTCCAAACTCTCAAAAAACAAAACTTCAAAATGCCAACCTCGAACCCCAAAACTTTGAGAAATAAAAAGGGAAAACTTCGAATGAAAAAGGGAATGAAAGGAAAGTAAAATACTCGGGAGGATCTTGATGAAATTTGCACTGGATGCCGTAGAAAATTGGATTGTTAAAGGAAACATGGTGGGAAATGAGATTTTCATCTTCCAAGGTATACAAAAGAGGAACAAAAAGAAAAAATGAACAAGGAGAAAACAAACCACAAAGATCTTAAACCAAAAAGAAAATAACCTAAATAAAATACCTTGAAAATGATGTCGAAAAGTACAAGATACAGTAAAAACTAGATTGTTAGAGAAAAATGTCAGGTGAAAATGACAAGGTAAAATCATGAGTTTAAATAGAAAAACCCGACATTAATGCCTAGATTTTGACACGTACAAAAGTAGGTAAGAATTAAATGTGCAAAGAACTCCAAAATTCTAAAACCCAAAAGTTTGAAATTCTGAAATTTTGGAATTTTAGAGTTTTAAACTTCGAGAGATCATGAGGTGAAAATCGTGGAATGGTGATGGAGAAACGTTGAAACTCGAAAGCTCGAAAGTCTGAAAGTCTGAAATTTCTGAAATTTCGAGATGTTAGGTGTTTTAGACTTCTAAAAAATTCCAAGTGATATTATCACCAATTACCAAAGGAAATCTCTAAATTCTGAAAGCCCGAAAGTATAAAATTTTGGACTTTGGGTTTTTGGAGTTCGGAACTTTGAAATCACAATTTCAATTCTTTGCCATAAAATTTCTGAAAGGAAAAATCCTTGAAATCTTGAAATTTCTGGATTTTTGGAATTCGGAGAATCTCCAGAAACTACTAAATACTTCCGAGTGAAGGATTTTTTTTTTCTTGATAAGTTTTAACATTTGTTTCTCAAGGTAGATTTTAAAATTTAATCAAGATGAGTGCTAAACAAGATAATTTCTACAATAATTAATTAAACTAAAACACTATCATTTTATCTTTAACTACTCTATGATTACTTAAGACATAAATTGAACCTAGTTAAACCTATGATCAATCAAATTAGATTTGTTGTTTGCTTCAATGGAGGTGAAGAGGTATCTCTAAAATGGCTCTGAGGCCAAGTTGATACCCTCCTAGTAACCTACTATGAAGTTATGGATGCAAGATGGAGGAGCTTCAACATTGGAGGATAGCCAAGATCAAATGCCTATTAGCTTGGCTAATGCAAATGAGTTCTAATGCCAATATCTCCAAATATGAGATATTTTTGTTATGAAAACAAGGTGTAAGGTTGAGAGGGAGGGGTGACCCTTCTATTTATAGTTTTTCACTTGGGAGAGTTTGGAATTTGGGTGCATGTAGGACTAAATCTTAAAAAGAACTTTTAGATTAGATTAGGATAAACATGCTTTAGGCTTAGATAAGCTTGGTTTAGGCTAGTTAACTAGGATTTAGGCTAGTTAAAATTGATTAGAAAGTGATTAGAGACTCGTTGAGAGTTGGGAGGGGTTTGGATAACCAATTGTGGTGATAGATAGCCCTACAAAGCTAATAGAAGTGGTCCAGAGAGAACTAGGGAGGTTCCGAATGGTCAAAAGGAGGAATGTTTAGTTAATAAGAGAGATATTAGCAAAATAATCTGATTATAATATGAATACGACCGAGAAGGAGTGTCATGAATGGGCATCCAAGAATGGGTGAAGAAGGGTTGATTAAAGAAGTGTCATCAATCGATTGAATTGAAGGAAATGATAAGTGTAAGCATGTTTTGAGTGTCTACAACTATCAAATGGTGCACATATTTCAAATATCGGGAGAACTTTATTTTATTTGGTTAATGGAAAATTAATTTTAAGGGAACCACCATATTAACCATAAATGCCACATGCAAAAATTATCAATATTAACAACAATATCATCAAAATAACAACATCCTCATGCCAATTTTATCACCTTTAAATTACATAGTGAGTATATAAGTATTCCACACTTTAACTATACTACCAATGATATGTGGTTCAATTGATGTCTCACATATAAAATTATAATATTTTGAAATTGTGCAAACTTTACATTGTTCGGTTTAATGACACTCACAAATATTAACCATATATGCCACATAGAAATAATATCAAAATTATCAACAAAAGAACACCATGTTCATTGGCAATATTATCATCTATAAATTGCATAAAAAGTATATAAGTATTCCATACTTTGACTATACTACCAGTGATATGTGGTTAAATTGATGTCTCACATATTGAATTATCATATTGTCCTTAGCAAAAATATACATGTTTACCAACATTATTTTAAAAAAATTGTTACACAAACATTATCTTAAGATGTGTGTGTCGATAATCTTGGTGGCACCCATGATGTTGATCGTTAGCATTGTTTTGAAAGAAAAGGAAAAATGCAAAATAGAGAAGTATTAGCTAACTCAATGCATGATATTTTTCTTAAATAATGTATACCATCTTTTAAGATGGAATGAATGATGCAATAATATATTATTGTGGTTAAAAAAACTATAATTTACCTAGGTAAAAAGACTCGTGACTTAAAGTTGTATATCAATATTTTCTCCATTAGCTTTTTCTCTTGTTCCATTCTTTACGATTAAGTTGAAGCCTTCCTGCTAAATTTATTTCAATGTATACTGAATATATGCATGATATTTTTTATTACCTCTTTCAAATCTCCATAAGAGTTTCTTATTCTCTTCACACTTTTATCTGAATTCTATTTTTATTGAAAGGGGTTTCTATCTTTTCTCCTTCCAAATTTTCAATGTTGATAGAAGAGATTTATGATTGCCCTCTCATGTCTTTTTCATAAGTAGAAGTGGTTTTATTAACCTCTCTTTTTAATTAAAACCAATAACCTTGTGTGTTTTCTAGGTAATGTGATCTATATCTTCACATAGAAAGACCATATTGATTGTGTTTCCAATGTTGTATTTTCTATTGTTTCTCCTTCTTGAGGTTTTCTTCAACTGTTCATCTTTTATTCACATTGCTTCCCTAGTGAATTTTTTTCCACAAACTTTATTCAAAGCATCTTCTATATTATCCCAATGTATCTTTACAATATATCCATAATTTAAATGTTCATACACCTCTTCATATTTTGAAATCAATGTTTTCACATTAGATTTTGACCACAACTCTTCTTTGTATTCTTTCATCAGCACCTTGTTATTTCTATCTCTTTCATATGCATGGGTTATTGAAATTGTTTTTCTAATTTTGAATTATTAACATCATCAACAATATATGGATAATTTACATCGATTTTGAATGTGGAATGCAATGACCTAGTTTATGTACACCATTGTATTCTCTTGCAAATTTGACACACTATTTCCATATAAGTTTTGTACACAAAATTCCTTTACACGAAAGTTGCTTATTTGTGTTGAGAAAACCATATTTTCTCGCATAGTTTCTTGGAGTTGATTTAAAAATTTGGGATTGGAAACATGGAAACAAGTAAAATGGTGATATTTCCATGTCCTACAAATTTATTAATTACTATAAACTTGATCCACAAATGAAACAATTTACGTACTCTATCTTTTATATAAACTTAATCTCATTTTCCTTTTTCTTAAAATAAATATACAAGGGTCTGTGCTCTGTAAAATCATAGAATCAAAACATGTGGATAACCATTGAAAATTGGGTAATTACCTATTACCAAATGAAATATTTATAAACATTGTGAAATGGGTGTATAAATTGAAATTCTTCAAAATAAAATAACAATGCTTTACCTCTTTTAATTTTTGTAACTATGTTATTCCCCCATTTGTTTATGTGCTCCTTTTTTTTATGTTTTCGCTTTCAAAATGAGTATATAGTTTTCAATTTTATTGCATTAAATACTGAGGACGTTAGAAAAGTTTGTGTGGATTAAAATTTGCTATTGTACCACTTAATATTAAATGCATTACAAAAAAATAAAAACATACTCTCAAGTGATGGATTTTACATTAAACGGTTTAATGGCCATTTAATGTTTAGGGAAGCGCAATATTAATTATGTAACATTTGACCTTACAAAAAGTGTAATTGTTATTGTATTATAAAAATCTTAATCTTTCCCCTACACTATGTGGTTTATGGATAAAATTATACACAACAACGTGATCTAAAATTAAGGTAACATTTTTATAACATAATTTTTAATGTATGAAAACTACAATTCGACATTGTTTGAAACTTAAATTTGACATACATATATTTAATTGAAATTAAGTCTTTAATATTGAGAATTATTAATAAAAACTACGTAGCATGTGTTACTTCTACTCAATATTATATAAAATTATTAAAAATAAAATTATATTGTTAAAAGATTACGTAAGATATAAAAATATTAGAAAAAATTAATACACATAATTGAATCAAAGCATATACCACCATTTTTAATCAAATAAAGACTAAACTTGAACTCTATACCATAAAATAAGCATAGTTATATACAATTAGAGAATTAAATACATGAATAATTTACTTCGACACAATATTAATGGCCCTAAATTTAATTCAAGAGGTTATTAGGCTATAGAATTTTTTTGAATAGAATGGAAGGTGAAAATATGCCCTTCGATATGCGAGTGATCGTTATTCCAAGTGTGAATTCTCACTTCTTCTTGAAAATGCACGTAATTCATCGTGCGAGGTATCACATGTCGACGTGTGAGGGATAGCACTTTGACATGCAAGGGATCACACTACGTGTGAGGGAGATTACACTTCAATGTGCAAGTGAGATCACACTTCTTCATGTGAGGGATCACCCTTCATCGTGTGAGGAATCACACTTGGTAGATACACGATACTATGAATCTCTCTCTACGAAAATCTATCATTGTCATGTCCAAGTGTGAGTTTTGAACTTGGAATTGTGCTCGCTCACACATTGAAGTGCGATCACCAACTTTTGGCCTCCCATTCTAGTCAATATTTGAATTTTAGCGTGTAAAAAAATTACATCACAACAGTTGCTAGGCTATACAACTATTAAAAAGCTAGTCAATAACATGAGTAAAATCAAGTCACATGTACAAATCAGCCAATAAAAAGATGACACATTAACTTTCCTAAAAAGGTGATTTCATTCACAAGCGAGGGTCAATATTAATTTTCTTTGTACTAAAAAGTACCTATTTTAAATCCCTTAGAAATACTTTTACAAAAAAATTAAATGCACAAACAAAAATGTGTGCATTATAAATATCTTAATCTTTCCCCTACACTATGTGTTTTATGGATAAAATTATACACATAGCAGCGGGATCTAAGGGTGTAATACAATTTGTTATATGGTTAAATATTTGTATTAAATGAGGTTTTAAAGATATTTGAATATAAGATGTATATTTTTATTTTCTCATTGTGATTTCAATTCTTCATACTAATGTTAAATATTTAAGTGTCCTTAGTACTAATTTTCTCTTTTTATTTGTGGATATAGTTGAAAATGAACTTTGTTTTTGAAGATGGAGCACATGTGGATTTACTATCCAAAGGTGTGAAAGTTGCGGAGGGACTAGTTTATCCATCCAAATATACACTCCATTGTAGAGACGTGGGGTCTAGCTTATTCATTGTCACTAATAAGTATTGTATTCAATGGCAGAGTGAGACTGCCATACACAATTGATGATTGTGAAACCCTAACAGAAATTGAAAACAAGGGATAATTTATCCCATGAGAAAGGAAGCAAATGATTAAGCATGTGATTTCAAATTTTTCACATGTTGGGGGTGATGGCATTCAAAACATCATGAGCAGTGACTCAAAGGATACATTTAATGAGGATGAAGCGTTTGAATTCTACAAATGATAGCCATTGTTTCACAAGCCCTAAAGATGGGGATGATTTTTCTATAACCTACGTGGTGTTAAAACATAAGTGTCCTCAGAGAGAAGGTGACATAGCTGAAGGGTTTATATCCTTGGTATAAGAACAACATGTGATTTTAGGAGTGGTGTTAGGACCCACACACTTTTGTATTTTAACGAGAGAATATTATAACTACATGCAATGATTTTTATCAAATTCTACATCACAACAATGAATTTTCTGGAAAATCGAAACTTATTTTATCTAGAAACAATAACTGCACTTCATGTGAATGGAAATTTTGAACTCCAAGAAACAACCGCCACATCAAACAATGACTTCAATTTGAAGTTCAATGGGGTTACTACCAAGTTGATACATTTTTGTTCAAAAGAACACAAATTTGTTGTAGAAGCAACAATTACAAATGTCTATGAAGGAGACATGGTGCACTTTAAAAAATTATATGGCAATACATTTGGGGTGCATGTTGATAAATTAATTACGCCTTTTTGCAAGGGTTGCTCCATATCAGAAGGATCTCTCATCTAATGGCCTGCCAGCCAGTTGGCCCATCAAGATGGTTCCATTATGGAAGTAAGGCTAAAATAAATTTTAGAAGAGTTACTGGTAAAAATGTGGAGTGCATTTGAAGATCCATTGCCTCAATTGGTATACCCAACTTCATATGAATCCTCCATATTTATTAGTAATGAAAACTTGATAAAAATACCTTACAATGCCAAAATGTAAATTCTCTCGCATCTAGTACAACAAAGGAAAGGTAAAATGATGAAAAATCAAAAGAACAATTTTTTTCTGAAGTGAGAAGAAACCTTACTGGAAGGAAGGATGTCTCTCCAATATATCTCTAAGTGATTTCAATCACAATTAGAATTTAACTCTAGGTATGAATGAACCTACCATCGAAACTTTGTACTTAATACATTCACGCAAATGTTATCGGTTGTAATCAAGGTCAAACTTTAGAACATACTTTAGATAAATTGAATTTATGTGGAAGGGATGTATGTTAAAATGCATGGTACAAATGTCATGGAATCCCAAAATCACCTTTTCCAAATATAAATAATCTTGGATTAATGGTGAGAGAGGGGCGATAAATGGAAATATAGGAAAAAAATTTCCAAACATTGTTGCAAATATTACATTGATATCCAAAATGTTGGAGAAGAATTATGATATATCCCCACACATGTCTCATTCAATGGGACAAGATGGTACTAAAGTAACAATGAGATCTGCAACCTACATGTTATACTTTTTCTTACATACTACAAAAGTGTAATGTTGCCCTTTCATTGTTGGACCTTCCTCCAACGTCACAATCAAACCTCAACAAAATATATGCAAGAAAATTTCTCCCATGTTTTAAACACCAAGAACAAATTCTTCACCAAATGTGACGAGTGCACAAAGCTTAAAATTCAAAGTGTAGTGGCCTCATATCTAGAAACACTGGCACAAATAGATCAATTCCGGATATCCTAATAGCTATTTGAGCCAATGTGCATACATTCAAATTTTTCGTTCAACTTACTATGCACATAGAGTGCAATCAAAAAAAAATCCTAATAGATATTTGAGCATTGTGTATGAAAAAATGGACAAGATGAAAACTATAGTACCAAGGATGGGTAAAAAGAAAAATCAATAAGTAATGTTATTGACTTCCCCATCACCTTGACTGGTATACTAACATAAGGGAAAAAAATAGGGGCTTTCAGAACTTTGGTCTCCCTTTTCTTGAGCAAGGAGTAAACTTCACAATAACATCATTGACTATGTATCCGGAAGCTAGAAGAAAATTTTATAGATTAGTATGGTGATTTTTATATAATAGTGGGACTTTAAAACACCCATTATATGATGCACTCTTGCAAAATTATGCATATGGAAAGTGCAAGGATTACAATTAGAAAATTGAGGGTGCTCATAAAACTAATATTGTAAGTAGATGTTCAAGTTCATTTAGAAAACAACCACCTACTCTCTACTTATAACTAGGTAATGCTGCAAGTGACAAAAAAAATCATACATTGTTTGTGTTTGCATCCATGTTGACAGCTAGAATGGTTTTCAACACAATGTATGTGAGTTTCCTTCCTGTGGGTCACACACATGAATACATAGATCAGACCTTTGGTTGATTATCAACAACATTGTGTAAGTTTGATACATTTTATTTGCAACAAATAATGGACACTTTCATAACATACCAAGAGGATTCCAAAACACTCACTTCATACCTTATCAAGGAAGTCTATGACTTTAAGGCCTTTATGGTACCACACTTGCTAGATGGTAACCATAAGATCATGGTTATCAACAAACCAAAGATGTTTAAATTATGTGTCAAAGACAACAAACCCATCATGGAATTCAAAGTATCAATCATGGAGTCCGATTGGTCACACTCAATTGAGATATGGAAAACAATGGATGGGAAACCCTTCTTTCCTAAGGAGGATCCTTCATTAACACCCTTCAAAGAACCCAATGAGATGGCAGACATACAGAGAGGCATTCATGCATACTTCACACACTAGGAAAAGAGTTCATTAGATGGTGGAGAAGCATACTATGTTCCAAATATTTCATATTCGAACAAATTTCTATGTGCCCTAGAGAATCCGTTTTCAATTATAGCATGACGAGGAGAGATTTTTTTGGCCAAAAATAATTAAGGATAGCTTAATGTATGATCAAATAGTGGGTGAACCACATCTTGAAATGGATATCTACTATAGTCAAAATGTCCTTTGAAATAAGGATATATATGTTGGGCCTATTTTTGATAGACCTCGAGAGGAATTCGACCCAGTAGTGGATGTGAATGTTGGGTAGATGATACTAGTAAGACCAGTTGATGATAATGTACCTATATGGATGGGCAAGGAAGAACTAAAACTAATACATGATGTTCACACAAACACTCAAAAGATGAGGCTACACTGGTGGGAACCCACAGGGAAAGGAAATATAGAAAAAGAAAGGTACTAGGAATGCTTAAAGAAAAGGTTATGGTGGTGATGAAAATAAAGGGACACGTTAGATATTCATATAGACAATGTCATATGGGCATGGAGTCTAAGCAAAATATGGAAAGGAAATCAAATTAAAATACCAAATCGAGGTCATGAAGCTATCGATAAATACATTTCAAAATTTCAAGAATAATAATTAATACCCTTACGAGGGATCAATGCTTATGTAATTTTCTCTAAGGATTAATTTCCTATGGAAATAAATTTTCAAATCCATTTCCTCCAAACAACTTGTTTAATATAATTCTTAACTCTTTGTTTTTCTTTATGATTTGAGAATGGAAAAGCATAAAATTAGTTGATTGTATCACATGTAACTTGCATATTTATCATATCATGTTCATTGTTTATATACATTTATATAAAAATTATATCAATATATAATATACATAAAATATTAAATAAATATAAATTTGAAGTATTTCAATAAATACTATTTTGTATTTTTAAAAGGGAAATATTGTAAAATTACCATCATCTAAAAATTGTTTAACAGGCATAAGTGGCCATCAAATTTAACCCATGGGCTGATGTAACTTTGTGGTGCCTAGGCGTATGTAACTTAGTGGTCGTTAGGCTTATGTATCTTAGCGATGGGTAGGCTATTGAAACTTGCTATCGATAGGCTGGTGTAACTTTCCAGCCACTAAGATTATTTCACCTTTAAAATTATACTCTTATGTAAATTAGAATCCACTAGGCTTATGTAAGTTAACAACGTATATGCTTATGTAAGATAGTGGTTCTTAGGCTTATGTATGTTAATAACCTATAAACTTATGTAAGATAGTATTCACTAGGATTATTGTTCTTTTATGCAACTAAGTGGTGGAAAGGAAGATTTCACCTAGCACGTGCTTTCATCATGTAAGTTAGCAACAACTAGGCTTATTGAAGATAGTAGTCGTGAGACTTATGTAAGAGAAGCCATTTATCTTATGCGGGGATTTGAATAACAAAAAATAGAAATCCTAAAATAGTGAAACTAAAATTTAAAAAATTGGTATTTATAAATTGGATTAAAATAGTGGTGAAATTGGAATCAATAATATGGCGCTATTGGAATCAATATTAGCAAATTAGAATCAATAAAAGCGATATTGAAATTCAATAATAGATTTGCAATAATAGTGAAATTGGAACTAGAATAAATCAATAATGATAATATTGGAATCCAATAAAAATAATAATGGAATCCGAGTATAGAAAAAAATGAAATCCAATATATGCAAAAAAATGGAGATGGATTTCTTCAAATACTTGAAATATTGGAGTCTAGATTTACTGGAATATGTCTTGATTTAGTGAAATAAGTGTTGTGATCTTGAGATGAACAAATTTAATGCTCCTAATGATCCTCCTTGAAATTTGATTGATGAAACTCACTGAACTCACCCCGAATCACTCATTTCAAAACTCCCAACTCACCGAGAAATGGCGATGGATTAACGTGTTTCGCCTTGTGATGTTACGCCTTAGTATAGACACAATTGCGCTTAAGATGATGCTTCCAAGATCTTTATGAAGTTATAATTCCATTTTTTTAGTCATTAAATCATCTTATCAACCTACAAATATTCCAAAAAATAGGAAAGTTGAGTGAAAATTGGATCATTTGCAACTTTCTATACTTAAAACTGAAATTTGCTTATTTTACACATTGGGTTTCAAGAGATGCTATTTCAGGAAAGAATGATTTATTAATTAATATATGTACTTGAGGATTCTCAATATGTTTAGATAATTTCCATGGATATTTTACAACAAAATTTAAGCACTTACTATTTTAGAAATTTTTTTTTGCTTATTTTCTTATGTTGTTTTTTGTTTTTTTCTGTATGTCTTAGTTTTCCATTTCGGTGATTTTCATGATTTGCTTCTTGGAAGGTTTTTACTGTCCTAGGAAAATTACTAATTATAGTAATTTTCAAATAGTAACACTTACTATTTTACAATCTAGTATTCCCATCCTTTGTTTAACAAAAATTACCTTTTGATATGGGTTTTTCTTTGGATGCTTTTGTGCAAAAATTCATCTTCACTCACTCTTTAAATCAATGGAAAATTACAAAAGAAGGGTTTAGGGAATACAAATTTAAATTTTTGATTTTAATGATCTAATAAACCTTTATAACTTCTATTTTTTCAACATGAAGGCTCCTAAAAGAGGAAGAGATGCCCAAAATTTCACTAGAATCTGCCTTGGGGTTTGAGAGATATGAGCACTTCACCATTTCCATTCATGGAAGCTTACGGAAAAACATTTGTATGGAGATGATTGAATAAGAAATTTTTTGGGTGTGATAGAAACACTATAGGCTTGATTAATGGATGTGCGAAATGCAATATTGAAGATGTGGAAGCAATAAGAATGGATAAAAATGGGGATTTTCCAACATTTGGTGTTTTTGTGTGCATGCACAAGAAGTAAAAGTAACACAAAAATGAAAAAAACTTAGTATTTATTCAATCTTGGCATGAGGGAAATTTTTATTCCAACTATACTAAATTTTTGGGAGGGTTGGTGTAAAAATTTCACCCACCCTCATTGGGCCAAGTGGCATTCATTTATTGGTTGTTGTAAAATTGGTGAAAAAGCACTTAAAGCACCCAAGGGCCAAAACAAGGTCATATGGGTGACCTAGGAAGGGGATGAGCATGGGTGGAGAAAAGTGTCCCAACCATCCCAAATGTTTTATATGGTTGGTGTAAAAATATTTGCCCTCCAAAGGCTTAACAAGTGGTAAGAGGTCATTTCCAAGAGGGAGAGAGGAGGGGGCTAGAACAAGCCTCATAAGAAAATTTACGAGTCATGTGGGAGATCAAAGGAAACAATCGGGGTTGGGAGAATTATTGTGTCCAAATATCCCAAATATTTTGGATTGTTTTGTAAAAAAGTGTGCCAACATCTAGGCCTGACAAGTGGTGCTCTATGATTTTTTGGAGGTGGGTGCTAGAAAATGGTGCACGAGGGATTAATTGAGAAATTTAGGGTTAAAGGAGGTCACATCACATTCTAGGGGGATATTTGGGGGCTTGGATCACTTTCATGTCCTTGCCGTAAAAACATTTTGGGATGGTTGGTTCGAAAAATCCACCTTGGCTTGACATGTGTCCACCCAAAAAATTGACTAACTCCTTGATCTTACCTTGGGGAACAACTTGACGGAAGCATAACTTGAGCATCTAGAGGTATTTTCATGCACTTATTTATATTAAATTGACTAGAAAAATCATTTTTTAAAAAAATGGGTGGGATACCACACCTTTATTATTCCAATAACCTCCTAAAAATAGGATTTTTCTTCGGGCTCATAGATTGTGCATGCTGAAATCAGGCTATGGGAAGAATTTCTTGTGTCTTGTGAAAGATGTGAAACCACCATCATCTAGAGATCTGAAATACCTTTCCAATGATGTAATTTTTTACCCACAAATATTTATGGATATCCCATTATCCCTTCTTGAAGCTCAAGGGTTTTTTTTACACTGGAAGTTGCTTCACCCTCTAGGACCCATTTTTGTTGAATCTATCCTAAAACCTTTGAAACTTCCAAGAATCTTCCAAAACTAGTTTCAAAAATTTCTTATATACCTTATACACCTCGTCGATGAAATTGAGTCCTTCATTTCACTCAGGGGGTTTTCTTGACCTTAGGAAGATAACAAATAGTCGTTCTAATATTCTTGAAGAGTACATCTTGAAGGATTTTGACTTGAAGTTCTTGAATGGAATTTATATCCCTAAATCACCTATGGACTGGGTTGACACAACACACATGACCACTTAAAAGGGTAGGATAGAACTGATACAGGGGTCGGGATGATCTGGAGAAGGGCTGGGATGAATTTCAAGTAAAAATTTTCATAGTAGGGTATGGTTGTCATGCTTTCAAGTTTGAATTTTTCCCTTACAAAAATTGATGATAACATGTTGTCATGATGTTATATGATATTTAATTATCATTTCCCTTTTATTCTCACTACTATAAATTTGAGGCATCTTGTTAGAAGATACCAAGTTAAGTAATTCCAACTCTATGCAAGATAGAGATCCTTAATGGTATATTATGTTCCCTTTCTTCTCGTATAGAGGAGAATCTTGAATAATATCTACCTAAACACTTCACAAGATCCCACCTTTAGTATCCAAATCCTTTACTATTACATCCAGTTCAAGGAATCCCAAAAAACTTCCCTTTCTTTAAGAGTATTTTAATTTATTATTATTTTCCTCATCTTTTCCTTTTTCTCAACCTTTACCTCTAACTGTGTTTCTCGCAATATATCAAATGAATTATCTGTGTATAAATAAGTATCAAAATAACCATTAAAGTTATCATTCACCACAAGATGGAATGGTAGGGAATCCTTCCACCAAGATAGTCTCTTGTTCACCATACATATCAAAATATAGCGATCTAAAGCAATAATCCATAGGAAAAACATCTACTACATATAAAGAAATACCTTCATAGTATAGGGGTCGAGTTTAAAAAAATTCCTAAACTTTGAGACTAATGTCAGATGGAAGGTTCTTTAAGATATCCATATAAAAAATAATGTGTGCATAGGTTGTGTGGGTGTAATCCTAATTATTAGAATCAATGGATTGAAATATTCTTAGAGAATTAAAAATGGAGACTAAGCTATATTGACCCCAAAATTACAATAAAACATGGGGCATTATAACCCATACTAGATTGATAAAGAAGCTTTCCGTGATTGGGTTAGGGAGGTAAATCAAGGCTTCATGAATTGAATTCATTCAAATATTTTATATTCCTCTACAAAATTAATTTTCTTAATTTAGTTTCATTCCCACATCACAAAAATGAATTTGTATGTTTTTTAATTGTTAAACTAAGATTATTTTAATATAAGTGGACGATTAGTACTATAAAAATAATCTAATTAACAATATAGCATCAAACGATGATGATTCACTTTACAAGATAATAAATCACATTCAAGGACTATCTAAACCAACACAAGCATGCGAGTTTGTAATCACTTGAAAAAATGAACTATGTCATGATCCATTTTACAATAAGTACAAACACATTTCTTGATTTTAGAATATGTCCTTATGAATAGATACACAATATACTAGTAACATGGCTCATTATAATGTAAGTAATCACTTAGTTTCATGGAATCCCTAGTTAGTGATTCATTTACATGAAATATCCTTTATTATATGTTATGGATCAAGCCTTTTTGATCCAAATTTAACTTTTGTAGGAGGAGGTTATCTCATTTTCTTTTCGGATGTGGTTGTCCTTTTTGGATCTTTGGTAGAGGCCATCCTTTTTAGTGCTCATTGTAATATATTCTTTCTCCTTTTGTGTATAGCATATGGGACTATCGCAAAAAAAATATATGTTGAATTCTAGCATTGTTGTAGTTCGTAATAAAATATAATACATGTTTAACTATGAAAAATGGAATGTGAATTGTAATGGTTATCACCCATTTTTATGATTAAATATATATAACTACAAAACTAGAATGAATCTAGTTTTTGAAAAATAGAAATCTAATAAATGGTCAACAATACATATCTAATGATTATGAGTTTTAGTTTCTCTTACCATGTGAAAGGTATGAATTTTTTTACCATATTAATCCAATTACATCTATGGAATTTTTCAAATGCCTCTTATTATAATTATTCTTACATTTTCTACATCTTCCTACCTTCTAGCACCATGGTAAACGTTTGATAACAATATATGACATCCTACATTATTTGGGTCCAAATCAAAGAGTTTTCATGAGAACACCCTGCGTAAGATTTTAGTTTACCATTCGGATAGATGGTTGGATTTCAAAATATGTGTTGTCAAGAATATCTAATGAATGTATTTCCACCTACATTGTTAGTAGTAGTTTTGACATGTGGAAAGATTTGGTTATTTATTTAGTATCTAGTTTTTATGGTCAACAATAGTAATCATTTTTAAAATTGAGAATAAAAACTTTGGCTTGAACTTTTATCATTCAAACATGGTTGTTAGAAATTGTTGATAGAAAATGAAGAGATTATGGTTTTATGTGCAATCATGATATCCCCAAACAATAAAAATTGTTGATGGTTGAAAAGGGAACACATTTTCTTAGAGAATTAGATATTATATCTAAATGTTTTTCCACTATGATGTATAAGAAAATCATTCGTTGAGTTCCGAGAAGTCATAACATACGATGGATTTTATTGAGGTCACTTATATCAAATTTTAAAAATAAATTCTAGTGAGAGCACACAAATGATTTGTTTTTAATTCTATTTTATCATTATTATTATTTTGATGGGGTTGACAATGTGTGAAATTTGCTAACACTAATTTTTTGTTTAGACTAGGAAATTAGTACGATGTTGGTGTGTTTGATCTTGACAATGATGGATAGGATGCAAGTGCAAATGGAAATTTTATAATTTAAAACAAAATATAGAGTGTAGAATGTGTAAGGAGAACTAAACACAATATTAAAATAACATATTTGAATTGTGTAAGTCTTCTTGTAAATATTTATTTTAACTTATATTTAAAAATTTAAAGAATTGGAATACTAATACAACGTACCGATTTTAATAAGCCTTAGGAATAATGAGTCATGATAAGTTAAGAGAAAATAACTTCCTTAATTGAATTGAAAATTTAGACATTTCTTAAGAAAAATGTTATAGATTAGATAATACTTTTGTTAAATGATTTTCTAATTTATAAATAATATTTTAACTTGATTATGTAACACCCACAAAAATGACATTCAAGGAACACGCTAAAAACCTAAACACTTAACCGGAAATTCGAGGCAATTTTTTTTGTTTAAGTTAAAAGGTTACAAGGTTGTCAACACTTAGAGTGCATTAAATTTACTTTCACCAATAATATTTACTTTACAAGGGATGGACCAAGTCTAAGTTAAGTGATTAAATATTCTTAATTTATCTCTAAGGTAAATTAATTGACATTCAACTAGGAAGGTGCCATAATTTAATTTACTTGGTTTAATGTTTTTACTCCTCCACAACTAACATTCCTACCTTAATACTTTACCTTATACTTAGTTACTATAATTACATTATTTAAATAACTTAAATATCCATTTCATTAATTTACTAAAACATACTAGGAACCTAATTAAAGACTTTGCACACCAAGGTATTCAAATGGCCCCATTCACCTATCTACATATGCCTTTAAATTTATTTAAAACATTTATAATATACATTCCTACCAAAAAAATGTAGGTTGATCCTCAACCCTTGGATCAATTCAATTGTGGCCACTAGATCCTAGGGTTCCAAGCTAACCCTAAATATCCTTATGAATTTTTATTTAATCTCTTTCTTTACCCAAGTCTCCTCATTTGGTCACTTTTCCTTTGTTTAATTTGTAGGTTGGAGAGAAGGAAGCCATAGGAGAAAGAAGGAAAACTATGGAGGAGTCTACAAGGAAATCAAGCTTAGATTAGTTTAGATTGTAGATTTATCATTGTAATTTATTTCATTCAAGGATTGAAGGGGTTTTCCTTTCCAAAACTGGTTTTTCTACCAAACTATTTGTATTTGGAGTTCTCCATTTGGGGAAAACCCTACCTCTATTAATATATATGAGTTTGAGTACTTTGAATTTACCATTTGAAGATTTTATTTCTTAAAACAATGAGATTTAGCCATTATTTGATTGTTGGAGGTTTCCTTGTAATTTTTACAAGCTTAAAATTTAGTTATTACAAGTTAAAATTTGCACAGTGCGGACGGATCTATGTGTTTTCTTCCGTAAGTGACATAACCACCTCCCAAAGTAGGTAAGTGGTCCTGGGACCACCGCCCCATCCTGGTGATGATTCACAAAGCACCACCTTGCCGCGGCGGAGGTTATGAGACCACCGCCTTCCCTGAGTGGTGGTTACGAGACTACCGCTCTGCATAGGGCGGTGGTCATCTTCCTTAGAAATAGAACCTTAAAATATGAGATTTCTCAAAAAACAAAAGTCACTAGAGTGTCTTAAAATTCATTCTAAACTTAATTTTATGCACCTAAAGTTTCCATTGTAAGATTTAATTTCATTTATTCATTCTATAGTTAAAATTACTCATTTTAAAGCATTATCTATTTCAATAGTAAGCAACAACAACTACAAGATCATTTTCATTTTGTTCAATAAATTTTCTTTCAAGTCCAATAGTAAAAAGGATCTAAATCTACTTCTAATATTGTTATTTTTCCTTACTACAAAATGCAACATTCCACATAATAATATACTTCAAATTTTTTGCCTCTTTCCATTTTCACTACAACTTATTTGTTCAAATAACTACTAACAACTTTATTCCACATTCAAGTTTTCCATGCATACATTATTTGCATCTTACAACTTCTATATTTCTTCTTTCTCATTTTCAATAATACAACTACAACAATGAAAGTAAACTTTCTTTTCCCTTGAGCATAGCTCATTTCTTTTAAAGCAAAGAACTTCTTTCTCACAATACAAACTAAAACTAAGATTTTAAGCATGATTTAAATTTTGATCCATTTCTTTACATAATAAAATTTAAAGAGAAAGGAAATTTTACAACTCTTCAATGAGCTTCCCTCAAATAATACTACAACTTACAATGCATCATTTCCTTTAAAAAAAACACAATATTACAAGTCTTCCACCTTAAGTGGGAATAACAAGAAGGATTTATCACAAGGATTTCTTAAGGACACCAAAAATACTCCATGACACCAAAAAAAAAGCTCCACCATGCTTCATTTGATCACAACAAAAGAGAGGAGCGAAAACACTCTCCACCCGACCAAGAATTCTAATGAGGAGAAGAATCCATCCTCCTCATTGGCCCTTGAGCCCCAACCACATTGCAATGGAAAATGGATCTAAATCATGGCAAAAAAACAAGGGGTAAGTGCGCGAAGTTGTGGGGGCCAAAAAGTGGACAAGAATCGAAAAAAACAATTAGGGTCACTTTATGCAACTTATGGAAGTATAGTATTTCTTTTATTATTTCTTATAATTTAAATTTATTTTAGTAAATATAAGAATTTAGGGTCCTGTATTGCACCTTATGGAAGTGGTCTCGTAGCTCCAATAGTTATAATCTAGAAGATATTTTTTCAAAATCTAATTTGGTCAAGTACTTACTCATTTCCAGGATTTCAGCAAATGACCTAAAACTTTCAGGGCATATATATTGTATTCGGTCTTTGTTTTGGGAAAGCATATAGTCATTTTTTAGGTTTTTTCACCTTCTAAAATGGATTTTAGCCCTACTACTTCTTGAATTGGTACTAATTTTTAAATTTGGTCCATAATTCACTTTAGTGACCATGAATTAACTCTATGATGTTTGTCTACTTCTTACTAAAAGAGATCCTCACTTTGTAGATAGAGGATTTTCCCTAAATGGGATTCTGTCTTATGGCCAAAATGAGGTGATTGTAATGTTTAAAGTTTAGGGTTGAGGATTTACGGTTTACGGTTCGGGGTTTAGGAGTTAGGGTTTAAGGTTTAAGGTCAAGGTTCACGATTTAGGGAAAAGGGTTCGGGGTAAATAGGGTTTAACGATCGGGGTTGAGGGTTTAGGGTTTAGGGTTGAGATTTGAGGGTTTATGGTTTAGGGTTGAGGGTTTATGTTTAAGGGTTCAAGGTTTAGGGTTTTTCTTAGGGCTTATGGCTTAGGGCCTAGGGTTCGGGGCTTAAGGCTTAGGGTTTAGGCTCAATGTTTAGGTTTAGGGGTCATGGTTTAGGTTTTAGAGTTTATTGTTTATGATTTAGGATTTAGGGCTTATAGTTTAGGGTTTAGGGTTTAGGGCTTAGGGTTTATGGTATAGGGTTTAGGGTTTAAGGCTCAGGGTTTAAGGTTTAGGGTTGAGGATTTAGGGTTTAGGGTTTAGGGTTTAGGAGTTAGGGTTTAAGGTTTAAATGCCATGGTTCAAGGTTTAGGGCAAAGGGTTTAGGGTTTAAGGCTTGAGGTTTAGGGTTTAGGTTTTAGGGTGAGAGGTTTAAGTCACAAAGTTCATGGTTTATGATTTAGTGTTTAGGGATTAGGGTTTAGGGTTTAGGGCTTAGGGTTTAGGGTTTAGGATTTAGTGCTTGGGGTTTAGAGTTTAGGGTTTAGGGGTCAGGGTTTAGGGTTTATGATTTAGTTTTTAGGGTTTAGGGTTTAGGGACCTTTAGGATTTAACATTTAGGCCTTAAGGTTTAGGGTTTATAGTTTAGGGCTCAAGGCTCAAGGTTTAGGGTTTAGGGGTTAGGGTGCATGGTTTAAGGTTTATGACTCAGGGTTTGGGGTTCAGAGTTATGGGTTTAAGGTTTAGGGGTTAGTTATGGGTTTAAGGTTTAGGGGTTAGAGATCAGGGCTCTAGATTTAGGGTTTAGGGCTCAGGGTTTAAGGTTAAGGGTTTAGGGCTCAAGGATTAGGGTGTAGGGTTCAAGGCTTAAGGTTTAGGGTTTATGGTTTAGGGATTAGGGTTTAGGGATCTTCATGGGTCATGGTTTTTGGCTTAAGGTTTGGGGTTGAGTTATTGGTTTAAGGTTTGGGGGTTAGAGCTCGGGGCTCTGGATTTAGTATTTAGGGCTTAGGTCTTAGGACTTAGGGCTCAGGGTTTAGGGTCTAGGGTCAAGGGTTTAGGGGTATGGGTTTAGGGTTTGGTGTTTAGTGTTTAGGGTTTAGGATTTATTATTTTAGTTTTAGGGTTTAGGTTTATAGTTTAGGGTTTAGGTCTCATGGTTGAGGGTTAAGGGTTTAGGTCACAGAGTTCAAGGTTCATCGAATTTGTAGGAAAAACATTCAAAGAGAGTCATCAAAATTTGATGTTTTTCATTTGTTGATATTTTGAAGGAAGGAAATGTCACATTCCTAACTATCCAATCCTTCCAAAGACCCCAATATTCCTCAATCCTTGGATGTACAGGGAGACATTGTTACTTGGCTTCCATTTATAATGATAGAGATATTTGTAAATTCGTGTTATGACCTCTAAATCTATATGAATTTCAAGTTTCTTAGAAATCACATCAAACCCTTCACTAGGATTGATGACTACCCCTATCTTTTTGTTTAGGGGATTTTGAAAACATCCATGGGTTTATCATATAAGGAATTATCAATGAATTGAAGGTCACTAAGTTGTAGGCCAAGTAACTCCCATTTAGAAATAAACAAGAAAGATTTACTAGGTGATTGATAACCCCTTAGTGTTCTTAGCCATTCCACTATTTTTATGCTTATTTTGAACACTTTAGGAAGTTCTATCAAATTTACTATCCATTCTAGTAGAACACTTGAACTTTATCTTTCTCTGTAGGAGAGTCCACTACACGAAATTCAATTATGATCCTACACCTCTGCATTTATATATTCTCTATGTTTCTTTTGTTTCCTTTAAGATTAAATTTTTTTTTGTGATGTTTATTTTTCTAGCTTCTAATGGGTCATCTTGGCTTGCATAATACCATACATGAAAATATGAGAAATGTGAAATTTGTTTGAGTTTGAATAAATTTACATTAAAGAGTGCAAGTACATGTGGGGAGAAACAAGTTTGGAAGATATGTGTAATATATGCATTACAAGGCACAAGGTAGATGTCATATCGATTTAGTTACTTGTCCCACCTCTCATAAACAAGGTAGTTCTATAAGCAAACTAAATGATGGTTCTAGGCACGAGACTAGGAAATATTGATGAAATATGGTTTGGTGTTTAGGGTTTAGGGTTTAGGGCTCATGGTTCAGGGTTTAAGGTTTAGGGTTTATGGTTCGGGATTTCAAGGTTCAGGGTTATGGTTTAGGATTTAGGTTTAGGGTTTAGGGTTTAGTGTTTATGGTTAGGGTTTATAGATCAAGGTTAAGGATTTAGGGTTTAAGGTTTAGGGTTTAGGGTTTAGGATTTAGGGTTTTGGGTTAAGGATTTAGTGTTTAGGGATAATGGTTTATGGTTTACGGTTCAGGTTTTAGGGTTTATGGTTTAGGGTTTAGGGTTTAGGGTTTAGGATTTAATGTTTAGGGATTAAGGTTTAGGGTTTATGGTTTAGGATTTAATGTTTAGGGATTAAGGTTTAGGGTTTATGGTTTAGGGCTCGAGGTTTAGGGTTTAGGTTTTAGGGCTTAGGGCTTAGGGTATATGGTCTAGGGTTTAGGGTTTAGATTTTAGGGCTTAGGGATAAGGGTGTAGGGTTCAAGGCTTAGGGTTTAGGGTTTAGGATTCGGTGTTTAAGGTTTAGGGTTTTTAAGGTTTAGGGTTTAGGATTTAGTTTTTACGGTTCATGGTTTAGGGTTTAGCATTTAGGGCTCATGGTTCATGGTTTAGGGTTTAGGGTTTAGGGTTTATGGCTTATGGATTAGGGTTTAGGGCTTAAGGCTCAAGGTTTAGGGCTCATAGGTAAGGGCTGAATGTTTAAGGTTTAGGGTTTAGGGTTTAGGGTCTAGGGATCATGGTTACAGGTTTAAGGTTTAGGGTTTAGGGCTCAAGGTTTATAGTTTAATTTTTAGGTTTATGGCCTATGGTTTAGGGTTTTGATTGTAGAAGTTAAATGCTAAAATATTTAGGCTAAATACTAAAAATTACCTATGTACTAACTAGATTATACTTTTAAAAAATATCTCCTAAACCATGACCCATGGAGCTATGAGACTAATTCCATAAGGTGTAGAGTGACCCTAATTTTTTATATTTACATAAATAATAATAAATGAAAAACTTATACTTAAACATTTATTTATGTAAATAAAGGCATGTCAAAAGAATGCATAATGTTTATACTACATAAGCAGCGTACACGTTATAATGCGTGCGCGTTTTGCATTTTTCTTTTCAAGCCATGCCTCAAGGCTTGGGATCAGTTTGATCCCAAGCCTCGAGGCATGGACCTACACAAACATAGCAAAAAACGTGTTTTTACAAGAAAATATTAAAATGTCACTTTCTCTATGATAAATCAAAATAAAACAATCGATCCATTTTTAAAAATATACCACGATGTAAGCAGAGTCTCTTCTTTCTAAAAATCTAATTTTTCAAATTTTTAAACTAATATAAAGGTTTCCATATTATTTATTTTCTAACTATGTCTTTTTATAGCTATTTTTGAAGTGTAAATATGTCTATCTTTCATGGTGTATCTTTTTTTGGGTGATCGAAAATTTTAAAAAATTACACTAGCCCAAACTAGGCATAATTCTATACATATTAAAAAAATCTAATTTTTGATATTTTTGAGGTAGTTAGGGGGCACGATTGAGCTCTGTTATTTTTAAAGCATAAAATTTTTGTACTAGAAAAATCATAAATAAAAAATATTTTCTAAAAAAATCTAAAAAAATGGAGCCCGAACTAGATGCTCCTAGCTATCTTTCTAACAAAGGATTTTCAAAAATACTAAATGGTGCTAAAAAAAATGGTGGGGGCACGAAAGTCACTCTATTATGTTTTTAACAAAAATAGGAGCATCTATTGGTATTTTAGTTGTTTGACCTAGATTAAACTTATCCGCTTTCAATAAAATTTAGTAGATTAGAAACTAGACTCAAAATGCTACGATTCATATTTCTACAACATCTTCCAATTTTGAGTGTAACTATTATGAAAAACTTGTACAAGTTGATTTTTTTTTTCAGAAAAATGCGTCCACTTAAGACCCCCTTTTGGCCCTCCAACTTGGTGCACTTACCCCCAAGCTTCCACATCACCATACAAATAGTTTACAACTACACCAAACAAACAAATCAACCTACAATCACAAGAAGAACTAACAAAATATACAAGGCTTCAAAATGCAAAAGCCAAAGGAGCAAGATCTATGGGGAGGTCACTTATGCCTCCCAATGGGAAATGGGTGCCCACCTTAAAACCCTCCAATAAACATCTCAAAAAAACTCCTACTTAACACCTCTTATGCCTCCCACATTCTCTTATGCCTCCCTACAATCTCTTATGGCTCCCTCAACAAAATAACCAAGTAAGAAATGCAAGTAATTTATTTTCTTAAGTGGGGCACCCAACCCATCTCCCTCCAAAACAATGAAATAAACTCTTATTCCTCCCCACATGTAAGATCCTCATAGTACCCTCCTACACCACACTTAGGCAATCTAGCCAAGCACCAGAAAAGCATGCTACAACACTCAAAAACACACACATGCATACAAAATAAAGAATGCATTTAACAAGAGTTTAGATCCTACCTTTCCATGGTAAATCTTGATCCAAGATTCACACACTAAGCTTCTTCGAGCCCAAAAATCACCAAGAAGCTCCAACAATTCCACAAGAACTCCAAAATCCTCAACTCCAAAAATGTAAGAGCACAAAATAAATGAAATAACCCCAAACAAGTAAAAGAACTTGAATAAAAAGAAAAGGGTGAGAGGAGGGTGAGGTGGCCCCATGTAGGATGCCATATCACTCATCCTCAAATCCACCTCACAATTCAAACCTCAACCCCAATGCACCATAAATTGGTGGGTTAGCGGAATGAAAAATTAGTTACACACACAATCCAAGCCCACACCCCCTAAGGACAAACTTTAATTACATGAAAGAAAGTGCAATAAAATTTTATCTTTTTGTCTTCCCAAAACAAGTAATGGGGTCTATTTTTGACCCCCAACCCATAGGTAGGGTTGGTATAGCAATTTAAGAGGTGTGGGACAAGTTTGACTTATCCCAAAAGCCTCCAAAATTGGCCCCTAAGGCCAAATTTGAATTTCCATGAAGGGGTGATGTAGTGCCCACTTCCCTTCGACACTTTTGATATTGATCATGATATTGCTGACTATATTATGGACATTATTATAGTTTTGATTTAGTATGGTGTTAGATGTCAGATCATGGATTATTGTTGACTTTGATTCATATATGATGCATGATGATTGTTAGAGACATTTTATATAGATGTTGACATGTTGTTGGACATGGTTATATATATTTATGGATGTTGTTAGGACATGTGATATTTGAATATATTGAGTAGATCGATAAAATTGAATTTAAAATTGATGATTATATAGTTGTTAATGAAATTGTAAGTGATATTGTTGATTGTCTGGATGTTGTTGTGATTTATATATATATTGATGATTTTGAAATTATATTATATTCATTTGGATGTTCTGATATGGCCACGAGGCCGAAGGGGTATTTGTATTGTGCAGGTTAAAAATATCACAACAAACATTGGGGGATTGGAGACTAACCACATTGGAATTCTAGATGAATTCAACAAGGTCACCATGGCAACTTGTATTGTTCGTGTGTGTGTGTGTGTATTTGTTTTATTGTTAGGGATTCCCATGGGGGATCACCTTTAAATGTGACCAAAGGGTTATGTGTATTTATTTAGTTGGTTCTTTTTATTGATGTTTGTATGTGTTTATTAAGTGATGTGTTTACCCCTTTCATTATTTATTAATTGTGGTAAATTAATGTGAGTAAACATGTTAAAATTAATTAATCAAATTGGGACATAAGAAATTAATTATTAGAGTTGTTGGCCTAAAATTAAATTGTTGTAAGAAATGTGTAAGTGATGTGTAAGAGATGTATAAATTAATTTTGGAGCATGAAACACTCCACCTCCTTTTGAAATTCAAAATTTTCCTTGGAGGCTGATTTTGGAAGCTTATGGGACAAGTTAAACTTGTCTCATACCTCTTAAATTTACATGCCAACCTTACCTATGGTTGGAGGGTTTAAATCTAGCCTTCATTATGAATTTTTGTAAGTCAAGTTATATGCTTTTATTACACTTTCTTACATGCTTTCAATTTTAGTCCTTATGAGGTGTGGGTTTGATTTGAGTGTGTAAGTAAAACTGTCATTTATTCACTTGCTTATTTATTGTGCCTTGGAGATTGAAGTTGACTTATGAGTTGGAGTTGAGGATGTGTGATGTGGCATCCCACATGGATCCACCTCATCCTCTTCTCTTTCCTCTTCTATATATTCGAATTCCTTGGCTTGTTTTTGGGTTTTTTTTTCTTCACTTTTATCACTTCATTTTTGGCAACTTGCTTTGGGTTTTTGGAGCTCTTAAAAATTGGGAGAAATTTGGAGATTGTTGCATACTTGTTGATTGTTGATCTCTTGGTTTGTGTTGCATTGGAGAGCTTTTTGTTTTGAACTTGGAACAAACTCCATCATGGAGAGGTAAGAGCTTAGCTCTTGGAAATACTCTCCTTTTATTTGTATGCATATGTGAATGGTTGAATGTTTGAATGTGTTGTTTTATTTGTTGGTTGGTTGGGTAGATGGCCTAGGGATGGTGTAGGAGAAGACTATGGGGCATTTTGTGGGAGGCATAAGTGTTTTGGGGAGGTATAAGTGTGAAGGGATTTGGGATTTAGGTTCCACCTTACATTATCACCGAAACTCCTGTGCATTGAACTCATAGTGTGATTGGATAACATGGGTACTATCTCCAAGTTGTGGGACTTCATACTTGAGATAGACCTCCAGAGAAAGTGGTTCTTGCTCCTAAACTACCCGCCACAATCTACTCTAATGCGTGATAAGCTAACCTGCTGTTCTAATCTAAATTTCCAAGGACCGGGGAAGAGAATACATAAAATGAAAGCCTACACTAAAGCGGTGATACACCAGAAAAGGAGGATGTGAGAGTAGTCTCCAAATGTGTGAAATACAAAGGCAAAGTGCACACTAGAAGAGGTGATGACAGTTCTCCATAATCTAGCAAAATGCATTGTATTCAAGCACACACAATGATAATGAATTTGCAAGAACATAATAATAGACACAATATTCTTGTGGAAAGATAAAAGGGCAAGAAGAATGCAAGAAAACACAGCAGGGGAAGATACATCCACAAACTTGTATTTTATTGCTTCTGGTATATGCAGGTGGTCTATTACAAGATAAGGGCTGTATACCATGCAAGGAGTTACAAGGGCCTGCAACACACTGCGGCTTCACAAAGCAATTTTTGGGAGCTTTGCTACCCAAAACTCTCTCTTTTACAATGAGCCCAACACTCCAATTTATAGAAAAATTAGAAGGAAAAGAGAAGGAAAAATCGAAATCCGAAATTTGTCCTTTAACCACCAGTAAGAGGCATTAAATTGAGTGAAATGGTTATACATTACTTTCAAAAGGCTCCCATATCTTGTCCCATGTGTTGATAAAGCGAGAGAAAGAATGATGACCATGCCTCTTAATTGCACTGCTACGAATAAAACATTGTTTGAACCCGGCCACGTTTTCTTAAAAACTCAATCGAATTCTGATCAAATCTAGAATTTCTTGATTATGTTGTCGGGCTCGGAACCACGATTCAACGGTAAATTTTGTCAATTTCTTTGAGAAATGCAAAAGTTATGGCCTTAAATCGAGTGCGGCTTGACTACTTTGGGCACAGCGGTGTGTTGTCATTTGACGGGAATGAGCATTAAGCTGATTTGGAGCTGAATATATTTCTCTTATTTAAATATATCTACCCTCATTAAAAATAAGAAATCCAGTTTTGTGGAGTAGAGGACGTCGTGCTCGTTCCAAAAGTCCAATTTTATGAAAATCGAGCTCGGAGTCAAAAGTTATGGCCGTTTGAATTCCACGGGTCAAACATTGACTTTTCTTCTCTACCTTCGGCCGCTTCAGCTCTTCGCGCCCTTCGCGTCCTTTTGTCCCAAATGTCCCAATGTTGAGCAGGGACAAATTCTTCCGAAACCGCCCGAAATGGGCTTCCATGTCCCTTTACGCTAAAGTGACACGTGGCGTGATCCCGATTGGCTTTCGGCTCCTTCGGTTATCCGCGTCTCGCGCATCCCTTTGTCCCACAGCACAAAGTGCTGAAATTTCCCATTTCGGCCGAAGTTCGCGTATTTTCGGCCTAGATGTCCCATTTGCTTTCGGACCAAAGGACAAATTTTTCCGGTTCGGCGGTTCGTGCCCTTTTGTCTTGACAATTTGTTAAGGACAAAAGTTCTCATTCGGAAAAGTTCATACTTTGGCCCACACGTCCCTGAGGATTGTTTGGGCTGCCTTGACTTATTTTCGGCCGATCCGGCGTCAGCGTACTAATTGCCCAAATGTCCCAAGGCACTGTTTGAATGATTAGTCAATTTTTTCATTTTTCGGCGATTCGGATTTCGGCGTCCGCACGTCCTTTTGTCCCATTTGTCCCCAAATGCTATGAGGACGCCGCTTTGGCGGCCTTTGTACCCGGTTTGCGTCCTTTTGTCCCAAGCTGTCCCAAATGCTGCGAGGACTAGGACTTAGCCATTTTCATGAGCCCGAGCTTGTTTTTGCAATTTTTCACATTTTCTCGAGAACTTGCTCTCTTCTTCTTCCAGGGGAGTTAGAAAAAATCTGAGGGGACCCTAGAAACATGACTTTTGCCCGGACTCAATATAATTGCTTGGGATTAAATAATTTGATGAATGTTATCAAAATTACCTTGAGGGGTGAATTTTGGATATGATAGCTTACATTTCTTTACTCATTATGGGGTCTGTAAGAGATTGGGGAGGCATAAGTAAATGTGAGGAATAAGGGGTACTTGGGGGAGGCATAACGGCATGTCGGTGATTTGAAAAGATATATGTTTTAGTGGTTTATTCTCGGTGGTGATACCCATTTCCTGTTTGGGAGGCATAGCAGCATCCCCATAGTTTCTTGCTCCTTTGGCTTGCATGATGAAGCCTGAGTGTTGTTTGTTGTTTTATTTTGTGGTGGTAAACTACAGTTTTGTTTTGGAATGTGTTTTGAATGAGAAATTTGTCTTTGTGTTGTGGAAGCCTATTGTTGCCATGAGTTGAAAAAAACATTTCTTATTACAATGTGGTTGGGGCTCGAGGGCCAATGAAGAAGGATGGATTCTCCTTTTCATGGATGTCTTGGTTGGGTGGAGAGCATTGTATTTCCCTGCTCATTTGTGACCAAATTGGAGAATGATGGAAATTCATACTGTTATTGAAATTGAGAAAGAAGACAGTTTGACAGTCCTTGCTGAGATCATTTCTTAATGTAACCTTTTCCCACTTGAAGTGGATGATCTTGTATATTATTTGTGATGGAAAGATGGTCTGTATGGGCTATGAAAGTTGTAAATTGAATTGTGAAAGAGATATACTTTGTTTTTCTAGTTTTGAAAGAATGTGAAAGAAATCATATTTCTATATTATAATTGAGGAATAAAAGAAAAATTGTAAAGGTGTCTCTTTGAATCAATAAAGGATTTTATTACTTTACTCAAATGACATTATTGGGTATTGAAATCGATTGTTGAATGTATTTTGAAATTTCATTGGAAGGATGAAAAAGTGAATATGTATGGAGAAATGTCATAATACTCTTTTTTAAAATAAATGTTTTAGAAATCTAAATTGTAATATGGTATTTTAATACTTTGCTTCAATCAACTTAGTATGTTAGATTGGGTTAGAATGAATTCATAGTTTAAATTTGGCAAATGAAAATAAATCTATTCAAATTTGAGCTCTATTAGATAACTTTCATAATGGCAATTATTAATCAAAAATTGAACATAATGACCCTGCAACATCAAAAGGACAAAATGAAATATCAAATTTTATTTATAAGTTCAAAATGACCGCAAACATATCAAAATACTTATGAAAATTTTATAGAACCTTTCAAATCGAAAAGGCAAAATTGCAAACTTTTTGCTATATAAAATTGATAAATTTTGAATGCAAATCAATCAAACAAACTTAACCTTGCAATATATCCTAAAATCTTCAAAGTAAAATCCTCCATGCCTGTTTGGCAAGTGAAAAAGAATTAACGACAAATTTGAACAAAATTGATAAGTTAAAAATACCAGTTCACTTTCTAAGTGACAGAAAGACATTTTCTCAAAATTAACCCTTTAAAATTTATCAAAATCAAATTCCTAAGGATGCTATGAAAAGAGGACATCAAGAGCTTTCCAGAAAGTCCTCGTTTGCCAAAATGAGCTCCCTAATCAAAATTTATGGCCTTATAAAGTTTTTACTTCATTTTGGGCTCAAAATAATTTAACTGTAAAATTTTAAATGAATAAAATATTCTTGGGTAGACCATGGGCTAAAACTTTCCTTTTTTTTTTTTTTCCAAAAGGTGCAAAGTCATGAAGTTTCCCACCGCTCCGCTAATCCGCAAGCCTTCATTTTGTCTAAAAATGATCTAAGTCCAAAAAGTTAATTTGGTAATTTTTCCTCCACGGCCCTGCCCATCAGCCAATCATTGATCAACACGTGGCTTCATTGGGCATTGGTGGAGGCTTGGATTGATTTTAACCTTAAGTGCTTTCAAAAATAAATTTGGAAAATTTTGTAAGTTTTCCCCCAACCCCCGGCCCGCAGGTAATCAAGTGCTACCACGTGGCTTCACGAGGCATTAGCGAAGGAGTGGATCTTTTTAAGCCTTAACGCTTTAGAAAAATTTTGGGAAAATTTTCCAAATTATCCCCGTCGGCCCGCCAAACCGCAACTAACGGTTGGCTAACACGTGACATCTTCTCGCGATGCGGAGGCATGGGTTCCTTTCGACCTTTTTCCCTTCCTTTTGAATAGTCAAATTTTCCAAATATTCCTCACCGACCCGCTGATCCGTAGCTAATAAGGAGTTGCCACATGGCCTCCCTAGGCATCGGCAGAGGTGCGGGTGTAAAATTTGCTATCCCAAAAGGGAAAAATCACTAAATGCCTTCCTCGCTCCACCGGTCCACTTTTCTCCTCTCGGATGAATTTTCTCTCCAAATTCCATAGGCCCGAGTTGGGGAAAATTTTCTCCCAGGGCCCAAGCCCGCTCTTGGGAAAATTTTCACCCCAAGTTCCGTTGGTCCATAACTTGAGAAATATGAGGAGTTAGGAGGAATTATTTATATCACCAGAAAGGTGAGGAAATTCCCTATCTAATGGGAATGTTTTTAGGAATTTTTAATTGCATTAATCATGGGAAAAATCAAATTGAATCTTTAACCGAGTTCTGGGAGTGGGTAAGTAAGAATTTACTCTGATGATTTTAAATATGTATTCTTTTCCCCACTATAATTAAACCTTGCTCTTGTCTTAGATCTTGTGGAATTAAATACCTTGGGTATTTAATTTTTTTTGTCCCTTAACCCTAAAATTTTAATCAGGGAATATTTAGCTAAAATGTCAATGTAATCAGTGATTAAATTAATCCCTAAGGAGATTTGAGCTAGGTGTGGACTTATTACACTTGTTGCTTTATAATGTGGAATTAGTAATTATTATAATGGGAAAAGTTATTAGTTGAATTTAATTTTCCTTGAGACTTTGGTTGTTAACACTTTAAAAAAATATTCCATAATTTTGTAACTAAACCTAGGTTGTTCATGGGTCTCAAGTGGGAGATTTTAGCGGCGTTACGGGTAGAGTGTACAACACTCAAGATCACAAGCTCTCAACTTACAACACATAATCAAAGAGCCATCTAATCTAATAAATGAATTCCTTTTGACACATCCATAATTAATTTAGTAAAATAGTTAATTTACTAATTTAGACACAAAACAAGTAATTAATAAAAGGAGGATACATCACTAAAAATCACATATTGCAATCAAATAAAGGAAACTAATAAAAGAGATAACACACAAACCCTTGGTCACAATGGAGGTGACTCCCCCCATGGGGACCCCCTAACAACAATTCAAACACATACACATAACAAAATAAGTATTTTCTTGGTGACCCTTGTTGAATTCATCTAGCATTCCAATGTGGTTGGTCTCCAATCCCCCTATTGTTTGTTGTGACTGTTTACCTACAAAACACATAACACTTCCTTTCGGCCTCATGGCTACATCAAAACATCTAAGATAAAATATACAATATAAATCCACAATCATCTATATATGAATCAAAACATCATCTAGGCAAATAACGATATCATTTACAATTTCTAACAACATATTGATTCTACATTTCATCAATATCCATATGATCACAAGATTAGTTCAATTGTTAAGGTCTACTCAAAATGAAAAAGTGTCCTAAGTTAGAAATATATATAACCATGTCAACAACATATCATCATTAATATAAATTTTCTCCAAGAATCCATACACAACATACTATGAATCGAAACCAACAATAGACCGAGTATCTCTACCATCTACCATCTTACTAAGTCAAAATAATGCAATAATGTCCATAAGTATAGTCAACAATATTTAAATCAATAAAAAAGTGTCGAAGGGAAGTGGGCACTACAGATTATATCCCCACATATTAGGCCATGTGAGAAAATATACGAGAAGGAAAATCTCAATGCGCGAAGGAAGTTATGGTTAAGGGAATTTTCACAAAACATCACACCTATATCCTCTTCTACCTTCATATTTGTTGAATTTATGTGCATTAATAATTCAATTTAAAGAGCCACATCCTTCCAAACCATACATTTTCATTATAAACCCAAAGAAAAAACCATGTGTATCGATGCTAATATGTGGCATAGAAGACTTATGGCATGTTTAAGCATAGGGAATGACAATGGATACTAAAAATCGACAATAGTAGATCAAATATAAAACATAAATCCCATAATTGGAAATAATTTATTTGTGAACAAAAAATGTATAAATAGTGTATATATGCTTGCATGGTTTTACATGTATCAAGAAAATGTTTATAGAGAAATATAAGTTCAGTAAGATTTGTGAAATTGATCGATAGTTTTATAGTGGGGTTTTTATTGAAAAAGGTTCTTCAACACAGGGGCTTCATATTCTAACAATTATCCTATCAAATGTGTTAGTAAAAATAATATTTTTATTTTGACATGCAAAGCCTCTCCCCTATCATGGTGTGGCTCGATGTTCTTTTGTCACAAAAGCTGTTTGATCTATTTCAATATTATATGGCATGGGGCCCTTCTCAAATTCCTATATAATCAATTATTTCTTAATGTTTCCTTGTTGAGTCATTAGGGACCGGTCCCTCTTATTTCTAAAATTTGGAATATGGCATCACATCTGCCCTTTACTTCTAACTTGATTGAATAGTAGGAGGAATTATCAAGTGCATCACCCGATTCCTCCATTAATTTGTAAAACAAGTTTCCCATATACACAAGTGTGGGGAGTCATCTCTGTAAAAATAATTCCAACTGCTTTTTATCCTTCTTGAATCCAATTCTTTTGACATCCCTCTATAGTTTAAGGATGCCAACATTCGTCATAGTATCAAGCTTGTGAAAACTCACCCAGTCCGTAGACCCCACATCCGGTCAATGTTGAATTTGCTTAAGGTGTGAGAAAAATCATCCAAGCACTTTTTGAATCCCTCCATGCCAAACATGCTCGTGAATAGAGTAAATCTATACATATGGCTTAGAATTGGCTCACATATTTGCATAAAATCAAAATACTTTTATGGAACACATTGATTAGTTTTTCAAGCACAAGGGTTTACCATTGAGTGAGTAACTTCCATGGAATAATTTATTGAGGTGGTTTCTCGTCAAATTTATCCTCATGATCTTGCTCGTTACAATTACCATCTTACTTTGGACAAGCTTCATGTTGATTTTATGTTCAAGATTAGTTGATAATAAATATCATTGGATGGATGGATTTCCTTGTGAATTCTACAAAGTTACTAGGTATTTTTTTGAACTCGATCTACTTCGTGTCTACAATGAAGCCCTATAATCTAATTCATTAAGGATATTCATCAATAAGGGAAACATTAAGTTCATCCCTAAAGATGGAAATCCTAAATTGATTTCTAGTTGGCGGCCTATCATACTTCTAAATTTTTCTTACAAAATTCTTTCCAAGGCCCTTTCTCTTCACAATGCTTATCTATTATCTAATATTGTTTGACCAAAGAAGATGGGGTTTGTTAAAGGATGTTACATTTTGGATAATCTTATTGTGGTCTAGGAAGGAATGAAATGGGTTCGGGATGTCTCTTCAATGACCCTTATGTTTTAAAATCGATTTTGAGAAGGCTTATTAGCATATTGAGTGGCATTTTATTCCAGACATTCTCAAAGCGTTAGGATTTTGTGATTTCTCACCACAGATATCCAAACTATAATTTCTAAAGAATCTTCTCATCTTACTATCAATGACTAATAGTATTTTTCTATTAGCCTCTTCCACTCTACCAAACAGGGGGTGCCCTCTTTCTCTTGCTCTATTTTTCTTAGCCTTTGATGTCTCTAATATATTGTTGTTAAACTTCCTTATCAAATTCGCATTAGGTGAATATTCTTGTTGAATCACTCTACTCACGGCTCATTAATTCATTTCACTTATGATTATTTTCTCACTTTTGTGAAAAATGAGTAGAATCTAATTGAAGTTTTCAATGCCCTATAATATTTTGTCTTGCTTTAGGATCCAACATTTAGATGGATAAAAACATGGGCTATCGATGAAGTAGTTGGCCTATGTATAACTAGATAAAAACCTACCCCGGAAGTGGATTGGCTATGGAGAACAATTTAAATTTTTGGTATTCTTATCCTTTAGTAGTGATTCTACCGCACTATGGCAATACATGATTGACATAGTTGACCATAAAGTCTCTCGGTGGGCGTATAAATATCTCTCTTTAGATGGCATATTTCACATATGCACCAAAATTCTTGTGGCCATTCATGTGTATTATTCTTTTTGTTTATGCCCCTCTCAGTTTCTTTTACCAAACTTGTCAAATTGCTCGAAATTACATTTGGTCCGAAATCTCTAGTTTTAGGAATTTCATCACGTAGCATGGGATGTTTGTTGTCTGCGTAATGCGATTAAGTTGATATGGACATTATATAAGTTTACCACAAGATTATTGCTTTATATTATAAATGGATGGTGCATTGCATGTCGGGTAATTGAGCCTGAAAAATTTTTTCTTCACCATTGCATTCCTTTAGGTTTTCTTATGGTAAAAATGTTAGAACAATGTTGTCTTACATACCTTAATTATTACCAAGGAACATGTTAAGATCATTTTCACATTCCTCGCCAAGAGTATATGGAAGGATTTTGAATTTTTGAAACCTTTGTTGCATTGGATTAGGGATGTCTTCCACACTGGGCATTATTTCAACTCCCGTGAATATCTAGTGATCACCGATTATCATGGAGGATATTATCATGCTTGTTAAAACTCTATGCATCAAAGCTCTCCATTTATCTAGAATATTAATTCACACAATTCAGGATTTTATTTCCCACATAGACTGGACTCCTCAGGATGAGCTCAAGTTAAAATTAAATATTTCCAATTGAGAACTTCCATCTATCCTCATAATTCAATATTTTATGTCGAATTTCGTGCTTCACAAATGGGGCTTCACCCTCCAAATTCGGGCTGGGATTGGTAGTGGAATAATAATATTTATTTTTTTCACTATAATGTTGGCGTCATTTACCAACTTTTGATTCCTATCGCTTCTTTCATTTCCAAGTTCAATGGTCATTGGGGGATTCAATTTTCCCCATTTACTTGACTTCGACTTCTTTATCTAACACGAAATCCTCTATTGGAACCTAAAGTTAACCATTTTCTATGGTGTGTCATTTATCAGGGGATTCCATTAGGTTAAAGAATCAACCACATTCGCATCTCGAATCCTATCCGCCCTTTCTTTTCTTGCCCGAATCCTTTAAACATTTTTTTTGTTCTTGCACATGTGTTTAAGCTACTTGATCTTGGATTCATTCTTTGCTTCAACCTTACCACCCTTATTTATTTCATTGGTGGGTGGACTTATTTAGATATTTGAGGTCATGGCCATCCTATATTTATCGTCTGTCGAATTTATTCAGAGCTTGTATTCTCTTTCATATTTTTAAATCATGTAATGTTGTTATCTTCAAGTATGATAATTTTGTTAATTTATTTTCCACTAATGATAATGTGGATATTTTATATACTATGTAATTATAGATTCAAGCCCAAGTTGAAAATGTTGTTATGGTGCTTTCCCACTTATAGGAATAGATTTCTTACAAGTGGAGTGATCGTTTAACGATGAGTTAGGTCCCTCCGGCATCCCTCCCGACCCTTTTCCACTGCCACGTCTCGCCATTTCAAATGACGCCTTGACCACCTCCACAAGGTCAATGTCGTAAATGTCGATCTCACGGCTATGGATCCCCTCTCCATGGTCTCACTATTCAAATCCATCCTCTTTGAAGATGGGCTAGATTCCTCCTCCACGAGGGAATCCAATGGCTAGATCTCCACGATGGGCCTCTCCTCCCCATGGAGCATAGGTGTTTGCTATCTATCCTACCCTTGAATGGGGAATTATGGTGCCTCGAAAATCCAAATTTTGGATCAAGATGGTTGGTAAGTTGATCCTCCATTGACTAAACCTTCTAGTGGAGCTTACAATCCTCCTTAGGATGATCCTCCTCCTCCTCTAAATAATGGGAATAATGAATCAAGAAATCATTAAGAGGAAAAGTACTTCCTTATCAAATTTGACAATGTGGAGTTTTTTAAGGTAACATTTATCGAAAAAACTATAATTATGGTGTCTTGATTTTTATTTAATTTTCTAATTTAAAAATATGATGGACACTCTCAAGATTTTACATAGAAAACTTTCTTATTTTTGATTTTGTCAATACAACTCTTTATATATATATCTTGGAATAGCAATCTTATATTTAAAGAAGCATTACTAACTACTTTCCCATAAATATCTCACCTAAACACCATATACATCAGTGGTTAAACTCAATAAAAAATAATTGTTATATGTTGTTTTATATAACAATATATACTAACTAAACTAATAACTACCCCAGCAATTATTATTTACTAATTTACCGACTTACAGTCAAAATTACGTGTGTGAATTACTCATACTAACAATATTAATAATGTAAACCTCTTCAAGAGGTATCATCATGAAGTTTTGCAGAAGATTGAACATGAATGGGAGAATTGCACCCCTCTGCTGAATGTTCCGGATTTGGAAATGGACAGAGCTTATGGAAGGTTCAAGTTTTCCTTAATGGGGTATTTTGGAGGAATTCAACCAAACATTGAGAAAGTAAGCTGCTGGATTAAGAGGAAATGGGGAATACTGGGGTAAGCTAATACATTTGCCATGTCTGAGAAAAGTTTAGTTTCCCGTTTTTTCTCCCTTGAAGAAGACCTTGTTCATGTTATGAAAGGTGGGTCGTGGTTCTATGAGAGAACTACCCTTTCCATTTTCAAATGGAAGCCAGGGTCAAAAACATCACATTCCATTGGTGTGTCATGTCAGGGTAAGGCTTCTTGGTTTAACTTTGGAGTTCTAGGAAGTGGATGTGCTGATAAGAATAGGTATTTCCTTTGGAGATCTGATAGCTATAGACCCAACTGCTGCTCCCAGATCTCATCTCATTGTAGAAAGAATGTGTGTCAACTTTTCTACTGGCTCTTCTCCTATGGATGCCATAGATTTTGTATCTCGAGATGTGACTTGGCAACAAAATTTGATATTTGAGGACTCGCCAATATTTTGTTGCAAATGGAAAATAATACATAGTAAAATGAGATAATGTCGCCTGTTCAGAAGTAACCGACAGTTGAATCGTCATCACATTCAGGGAGGCCCTGTATTAAGCAGTTGAGGAGCTCGTGGTGGATCTCCAAAGAAGAACGAAGATGATTCGCGAGTCCCTTTTTTCCACACTGCTGAAGTGGAGGAATTTACAAATTTTGAAAAACCGGGGGAATTTTAATGGGTAGGTAGTTATCAGAAGAAAATGACAGTGGAGGTGGATCCACTGTTTTCCATGCTGACTTCAATTCAAATCAACACGAATTGAGACTCGTAGGCCTGGAATTTCAAATTATTTGTGCCTGTCAAAGCAAAATTTGTTGATGGTTTAGCTCTTTCACGTGGCTGTAATTTTAAGAAATTTTTATAGATATATGTATAATCTGTTCATATATATATATATATATATATATATATATATATATATAGGTATTATGTTTTTAAATAAACCTCTTAAAAAAATTGACAGTTTTCAAAAATTTCAGCTTGTTATTGTCTATGGTTTCTAAAAAATTTTTGCCTGTAAAATACGGTTAAAATCACAAAAAACGGCCTACAGCCTGTCAATTTCCAGGGCTGATTGAGAGGAGAAGATTGGTAGTTGCATGGGGCAGATCGTCCCATTAATGGCCCACAGTCATAGTCAAACAAAATCAGTTGAGGAGATCTTTAAACAAACGAATTTAATGGCGCGTAATATAATAATAATAATAATGGTTTTTTGCCGGGCGGCCTGTTTTTGGCCTTATAGCATATGGGACTACCTTGTACTCATGTGCGGGAGGCAACTAACTTTGCTACAAACAAGGCGTACATACCCTACCCCCTGGGGATTTGAACTTGTGACTCTATTTCAAGAGCACATGCTCTTCACCATTCCGAGGTGTAATCAAACACTATAAGAAGTGTAAATATGAACAGAAAATTAATGACCTCATCTCCGTTAAACAACATATGAATCTATGTGGAATGAAGATGGAAGTGACACATGGTAAAAACGTTAAGGCAATTTCAGCGAGCTCTAAAACTTTGGGAAAGATCAATGCTAGAAAAGAAGGGGAAGAAGGATGGACAAAGGTCAAAAAGAAAACATTGCGTATGTTCTCTCACTCTGCGTGAGATTCTTGGAGTTATAATGTAAAATCCTAGGTGCCTCTTTGTTGAGTTTGATTTCAGGTCTAATTAAAGTTTACTCCCGTTTTATTCTAGTTTTTGACTGCTCTTGGACTAGATACTTTAGTTGTTTTATTTAATCTTTATATTTGTTTTTGTAATCCTTTTACCAATTATTACAAAATATTAATAATGTAAACACTATTTTCCTAACAATCAACTCTTAGTGTGAACATTATTAATTCCTAAATATTCACCACATTAATGTGAACACAAGGAAACATCATGTTTTGAAGTAGTTGAACCACCCCTTGAAATATCTGCTTAGAATAGATAGAAACTCCATAAGTTATCTCCTTACCCTAGCCAAGGTATAGTGACGATTCCGAATTTTGTAGGAATACTCCCTACCTCTTTGGTTTCATGTGGGACTTTCCCTTCCTCCTAGGGTGCCCAAATTTTGAATCTCCAAGATGCACAAGCTTAACACTAATCGTATAACCATCCCCGAGTCTACCTCATAATCTTATCCTTCTTTCCAAAAGTGATTCTTCTAAAAATATGAATCTTTCCCAATTCATGAAAAAGGGTTTATTCAAAAACCACCACAAAGAAAAATAGGAACTCGAAAACACATCACAAAAAAAAACATACGGGCCTCATCATTGGTGATTGACGAGAGGCTCAGGAAACATCCATCCTTAATTTCCTCCATCCTACGATGTTTCTATCTTAGTGAAATTTGATCATGAAGCTAAAGTTTACATATTTGGCATCGATATCTAGCAATAATGCGTACGTAACGATTTTTTTCTAAATTTTACCATGGTTAACAAGACAACTTGATGACACACTTGAAGATTATAAAAACCACATGAGATGACCGTTATTTTGACTCTAGGTTTTTACAAATTGACACAAATTTACAAAATATCGCTAATGAGGTTATAATAAGAAACCGAATAAAAAGTAATATCTAATTACTTTTTAGAATGTCCCTAATACTATTTACTCTTTTTGATAATCAAGGTCAATATTTTGTTGATAAATACAAGAAAAACACTTTGATTTTAGTGGACAAAACCAATAATAACAAAGACATAAAAATAAACACGCCTTTATACTTTGTAAATCTACAGGTTCTTGAGTTGAACTCAATGCATGGATGCTTATATTAAAACTCTTTTTCATGCTAAATAGTGATCTAGAAGTTGTCTCATTGTCTCCAAACAAGTAGCCCAAGTAAATTGAACGTGTGTATGCTTTGAATGGTGGAGACAACCTATAAAGGCGAATATTCTTCCTATCCCAATATCAATGAGATCTATGAGTCACCAAATACAAGGTTAGAGGATACTAATTCACTATTATTTAGACAAACGAAAGGAATCATATTAGTCTTATCAAATTGGCATGGTGTACAAATATTAAAATGAATAAACGACGTGGCTATTAAGGAGAGATTGAAACCGATGGAGATTCGATTGTTGAAGTGACACAATATATATATATATATATATATATATTAATGCAATATGAGATATAAGATATCTTTCAACAAAAAAGTGGGCGATGAGAGCACGCCCCAAAATCACGAACAAGATAGGCAAAGCCTAGAAAAGCAAAATTCAAACTAGGTCGAGCCTAGGAGAGTACAACAAAACAAAAGGCATTCGCCCAAAACAATGAAAAGGTATTATCAAGCAACAACAATAAACATACTCGAGGAAGGCGGATCCTGATCATCTAGCCACCCTGAACTAGGCAGGTCCTTTCCAGCATCCAGAATCTCCCATCCAAAGCAACAAGTTCTTCCTCTGGGTCTGCTTCCTAGTGCATAGGAATGGCGAGATTGAGGCGAAGGAATTTTTAGATGATGGTGGGGGTGGTGGTTGGGTGCCAAGCGGCCCGGTGTGAAACCGTGGTAGAAGGAGAGCCTTAGCCCTACTATCAAGCTGACGAATGTGGTGGAGATCCCCACCCATGCCGCCGGAGGTGGCAAGCCCTAGCCCGCTTAGAAAGCCAACGAATGTAGAGGAGAGCCTTGACCATGACGGTGAACAAGCGAATGAATATGTCGACTCATAATATTTATGCAACATGTTAGAGATCAAATATGCATGCTTCGATCCCTAAATGTGGTGTATTTGATTGATCTAGATATAACAAGGATGTGAATATACATGCAGGAATACTACGCTTGTGAGAGATAATACTAAGTGGCATAAGGGTGTGATTCGACACACATGGATATAAAAAATGAAATCTATAGGTTATTGCACTAAATCCCTATCTTAATAACTCTTGGTCAAGAATTTAAGGGGTTTAACCATTTCCCTTAAAAGATCAATACACAAAAAATACAAATAACTACCTCGTAATTGTCCTCGATTTTCAAAAGTTCATGTTTTCATTCTTAGGAGAGAATCTCAAAACAACTCGCCCCTTTCTCATATTATTATAAATTCACCATCAAAGAATCCTATAAATCTCTCGGATAATCAATGTTATTAGAACTTCACTATGAAACCAAATGATGGGAAAACTCAAGATTGTACACAACAAACTTTCTTATTTTAAATTTTCTCAATACAACACTTTATACACACAGAGAGAGAGAGAGGAATAACATTCCTATATTTTAGGAAGTAGTACTAACCACTCTCCAATGAATATCTCACCCAAACACATTATACATGAGTAGTTAAACTCATATAACAAATAATTGTTATATGTTGTTTTATATACCAACCGTATAACAATATAGACTAACCTAAATAATAATTACCCCATTAATTACTATTTACTAATTTAATAACTTACATCGGCAAGATAATAATTACATACATAATTATTATTCACCGATATTAACATTTTTAATAATATAAACACTATTTTCCTAGGAAAATAATATTTGAAATTTATTATTATATCTCCACATATTAAGACAATAGAAAAATTTTGTGGGAAGGAAAAATCAATGTATAAAGTACGTTAGGGCCATTATATAATTTTTTTCCAAAATATCACCTATCTCCTCTTCTAAATTCATATTTTGCTAAATTTTTATGTAGACAATCTTTACTTCAAAGAGTGAGATCACACTAGGTCTATATACCATAAAGAAAATCCAACCATAGAAGTACTCTATTTCATAATATAATACTAATGCGAGTTTGCAACATATGGCCTACTAGTAAATATTGAAGTACAACAACAATCTTGGAAGAAATATGATAGGTATACTATAACATTGGAAGGAATACTATGACATAAATTTAAGTTGTAGGTTTTGTGAAATTGATTAAGGATTTTTGTAGTGAGTTGTAATCCGTTAACAAGATATTAAATTCTAAGAACCTCCTTTATTTTTCCAAAATTTTAATGACTTTTTAAAGATAGCAAGAATGTTTAAGAAGATCTATATATTTTGTGTAATGTTTTGGTATTATTGTGGGAGTAGTTGTAATGTATATTATTTATAAAACATAATCTTCTATTTTCTTAAAATTATTTTCTTAATTTATGTATATATGACAAGTAAATTTTTAAGGTACTAGTGTATCCGATACATAGCACATGGCTCATGAGGCAAGTGCGAAGGACACACTTATAGTTAGAGATAAAATACATGTAGAAATTGTAGCAAGAAATAAACAATATATTAAATCAAACATATTAGAAACATTTAAAGGACTAATGTGATCATTAAGAGGAAAAACCTTCATTAATTGATTTTTCTATAGTAAAACCACTATTATAGTGTGCATGTTTTGAGATAAATGTGACCAAAAACCTTATACATCTCTCATTAAAATTATTATCATTGAATGCTCAAATTCATTAACAGTTTATTCAATCTACTATATACCCATGAATTGGGATCATTTTTGAAAGTTTTTATAAAGAAAACACAATGTACAAATTAAGTTAGCATTGAAGGAATCTTCACCAAACATCACTCAAATCTCCTCTTCAATCTTCAAATTCTAGCCACTTTTTTCTCCTCTTCAATCACAAGCACCTCCATTGTATTTCAAGAAAAATGGTATTTAATTAAGATAGGAAGTATTTACATAATTCCCTGTGTATTTAATATAATGGTTGGCACCTAATTTTTGGAGTAACACACATTTAATACAATGTTTGGGATATATTTGTGGGAATACTTGTAATGCATATGATTTATTATTTATTGTTGTTGTAAAATACTAACTTTCGTATGATAATATATAATTGTTATAATACCAATTTATGTTATTGAAAACAATTACGTAAATCTTTGACTAATGTGGAAAACTAAAAATAATATAATAAACAAACGCATTTGAAATGTAGAAGACTTACTACATAAAAGTGAAACTACTATTCAACATTCTAGAATTAAGAGGGAAGAGTGCAATGGTATATATAGTTTAATAATCCTTAAAGAATAAGGATACGTGTTATCATTAATAGGAAATTAATTATTTTACTAAGTATTATGGATTGGAACACTACTACAAAGGGTGTGTTTGAATACAAATTTTATAGAAAAAATTATGTTTATATCCCTAACTTAATTTTTCTTTGATTATCTAAGTTATTAATAATATATTAACTTTATTATATGAATTGAATTATGTCTTTGTGATAGATCATGTGGGAAGTGAAAATTCAATATATGAAGTTACACTTGAAGGATATTTTTATAAATCATCGCACTTGTATCCTCTTTTAGGTTCGATTTCTAGTAATTTTTATTGATAGAATTTTCAATTTGGAGAGTTATTGTACAAAATCATGTTACTATCATTATATAAAAAAATATAAAAGAAAATTTAGCAACCATTGTGTGCATCATAAATCACATATAGAATGTTAAAACATAGTGCGTGAAAATTAATATTAAATATCAACATTTACAACTAAACATAATTTATAGTGGATGGAATTTTTTGTGGGTATAATGAATTACAATTGTGTTTCTTATAACATGAAGAATTTTTACGAAAAAATAACGTGTATGGTTTGTAAAATTTATTGGTTCTTATAGTGACACTTTTAATTAATAAGTAAGTCATTTACTTTGAGCAACTTCTTTTGTTTTTTTATTAAAAACACATTTTTAATGATAGAAATAGTGTAATTACAACGCACAAAAGATGGGTAGAAGAGATTACACTTGAGAATTCCAATCACATCGAAGCCATCGAGGCCTCAAGAAAGAGGCCAATTAAATCAAAATTAAAAAAAAAGACCTCAATAAAAAGGGCGAATACAACAAGAAACCAAAAATTAAGCCGCCATAACAAACATAACGGAGGTGGAGGACTATTGTGTTCCTCGTGGCCTCAATTCGGCCCTCCGTCCGCACCCTCGCGCCCTCTGTTCGGCCTCTGTCCGCGCCCTCGCCGCCCTCTGTTCGCGCCCCCTGTTCAGCCCTCGCGCCCTGCCCTGCCCTTATGGTGTCTACGCGCGCCCTTGCTCTCGCTACACGCAAGCCTGCGAACCCTGTTGATCCACGAGTTCAGTCTGGAGCTCTTCAGCCAGACGGTGGAGGCTCGAATCTGGCTTCAGGGGTTCCTTGGTCGTGGATCGACCTCGCCTTTACCAATGCTGCGACTGTTCGCTTGGACGGTCCTGCAAACCCTAGCCTTATTCAATCACCATCTGGGGGTGTTCCTGGGAAAGGTGAGGATCGTGGTGAGCTGGAACAGGGAGATCTACCTATTCTTCCATTGCTGGGTAATGAGTTTAGGCGCGGATCTCTTGAAACCTCCTTCAAAGACGTCTTAAAAAGCAAGGAATCCTCCATGAAACCTGCAGACATCACCCCATGTATTACATTTGGGGAAGATGTCATTTCATCTGAGATCTACTACAAAGAGCATGCTCTGATTTGTAGATTCGGGGGTTTATGGCCCAGCCTTCCTGTTCTTCACGCGTGGATCTCCAAGCATTGGACTCCATCTTTAACTGGTAAGATAGAATTATATCCATGTGCTAAAGGCATTTTCATTATGGTTTTCTCTTCAATTGTTGATAAAGACATCATTGCTTCCAAGCTCTGGACCTGCGAGTCAAAATATCTGATCATGAAACCTTGGTTCCCATCCTTTAACCCACACACAGAGTCATTCTCATGGAAACCTGTTTGGATCAGGCTGCCCCATTTACCTCTCCAATTCTGGAGTCATGAATGTCTGACAACCATTGGCAATACCTTGGGTACTACACTCCACATTGATTCTCAAACAACTAATTACACCCACACTACCTATGCCCGGATCCTGGTGGAACTTGACACTGATAAAAATCTTCCTGCTACCATAGACCTTCGAGTGCAAAATAGAACTTGGTCACAAACTCTTGATTATGAAGGTCTACCTTTCTCGATGTAGAAGGTGTTTTGGATTAGGACACACCTCTACTGCTTGTGGGATGGAAAAACGTCAACATGAGAAGCGCAACTGGTGGAAAGACGCACTCCTGAGCACCTGATTTTTGTGGATAGAAAGGATCTTGAATCTAAAGAAGTAGATGAATCAGTGTCAACGAAAACCCCTTTATCCGAAACTCAGATTGTTAGCAACATGAAAAATACACAAGCTGTTGAGGGCAGCATGGAAAATGATAAATATCTCTCTCAGAATAACAACATGGCTGTTATAAATGGGACAAATGTGACTAAGGAAAATACTCCTCCTTTGTCTTCTTCTCCAACCGCGAAGGCTCCATCAGGGTGGGTTACGGTCAACAAAAAGAAAAAATCTACCACTCTGAAGGGTAACTCTTCCCCTGGATGATTCTCATATCTGCTATTGGCTGGCTGGGTTTCATCGGTCTCATTTTTCTTAGCCGGATAGCAGTTTGCTTCCAATGGTGTTGATATGCCATTGTTGTTTGTTTGTTGTACTTCTGTTGTTTTTTTGTTGTTGCTTTGTCGGTTGTTGGTTTTTACTTTGCAGTCTGTTTTCTGCTGTCGGGCTTAATTGTTCTATCTGGATTTTGATCCATCTCTTGTGCTTTAACTATCAATTCTGGCTTCTGAGCCTTGGTGTACAAGGGTATAGTCCCTTTCAAAAAACTATTTACCAATAATTAAAAAAAACGGAGGTGGAGGACTACTTAATTTTAAAAAATTTAGCAAAAAGATTCTCCTATATTTATTATATAGGAGAATTTGGATGATGTCATATATATTGACTATTAGAATAATAAAGATTCGATACAGGTTGTCTCCCATTTGATATGTAATATAACTCGGGCACGATGAATAACTTTGTTTAATAGATTGGCTAAAATACGGAATCATCGTAAAAGATTTGGGCCAAAAATAAAGGGAATCATGTGAGTGAGCTGCCATATTATCTCCAGAGAAGATATTAATTAACAATACGCTGCCATATCATTTTTAAAGAAGATATTAATTAATAATATGATTATTGGTGTCCACTCTAGCCAATTTTTTTCCCTCATCCAAATTCAAACCAAGAACCTGTTTTCCAATATTAATTACCGTTAAAACAATAAAATAATGCCTTGAATACCAACATGCTTAGCAACGACAAATCGGATTCTTTGTCCTTAATTGAAAATATATACAATACAAATATGAAAAAGTTAAGTACCAATGTTAAATATTGGTAAATTAAAATGATCAAATGAATATCTCCAATGAATATCTCACCCAAACACATTATACGTGAGTAGTTAAACTCAGATAACAATTATTTGTTATAGGTTCTTTTATATACCAACCGTATAACAATATAGACTAGCTTAAATAATAATTACTCCATTAATTACTATTTATTAATTTATTAATTTACATCACCAAGATAATAATTACATATATAATTATTATTCACTGATATTAACATTTTTAATAATATAAACATAATTTTCTTAACAAAATAGAATTTGAGATTTATTATATTTTCACATATTAAGACATTAGAAATAATTTGTGGTAAGGAAAAATCAAGTATAAAGTAACGTTAGGGCCATTATATATTTTTTCCAAAATCATATTTTGCTAAATTTTTATGTAGACAATCTTTAATTCAAAGAGTTAGAAGTACTCAATTTCAGAATATAATATTAATGCGAGTTTACAACATATAGTCTCGCTAGTAAATATTGAAGTACAACAACAATCTTGGAAGAAATATGATAGGTATATTATAACATTGGAAGGAAAACTATTACATAAATTTAAGTTGTAGGTTTTGGTGAAATTGATCAAGGATCATTGTAGTGAGTTGTTAATCCATTAACAAGATATTAAATTCTAAGAACCTCCTTTATTTTCCCAAAATTTAAATGACTTTTTAAAGATAGCAAGCATGGTCAAGAAGATCTATATATTTACTATAATGGTTTGGGTATTATTGTGGGAGTAGTTGTAATGTATATTATTTATAAAACATTATCTTCTAATTTTTTAAATTATTTTCTTAATTTATGTATATGAAAAGTAAATTTTTAAGGTACTAGTACACACCACATGGTTCATGAGGCAAGTGCGAAGGACACACTTATAGTTAGAGATAAGATACATGTATAAATTGTAGCAATAAATAAACAATATATTAAATCAAACATATTAGAAAAATTTAAAGGACTAATGTGATCATTAAGAGAAAAAAATGTATTAATTGATTTTTCTATAATAAAACCACTATTATGGTGTGCATGTTTGGAGATAAATGTGACCAAAAAAATTATACATCTCTTAATAAAATTATTTTCATTGAATGCTCAAATTCATCAACAATATATATGCCCATGAATTGGGATCATTTGAGAAAGTTTTCATAACGGGAAAACACAATGTGCAAATTAAGTTAGCATTAAAGGAATCTTCACCAAACATCACTCAAATCTCCTCTTCGAGTCTTCAAATTTTATTATAATTTGTATACATATATATTTTTATAAAAAAATCCATAAGATCCCTTATCTTATGTTATCATTAAACTAATAAGAAAAATCTAACCATAGTAACCCTTTAAGTAGCATAGATCTCATATGAGAGATTGTGTTATAGGGCATGACAATGAATATTGAAAAAATAATGACTATAGAAATATGAAATAAGAAAAATTAGGAATTGGTTTGTGAGTATAGAGTATTATGCCTATAATGACATTTTCATGGTTTTTCCTATATTAGTAAGTAAATTTATATAGAATTTTAGATTACATGGTTTGTAAAAATCATCGAAGGTTGTTGTAGTTGGTTTTATAGTAAATGAGAAATATCTCTTCAATCATAGAAAAATTAGTATTTAATTAAGATAGGAAGTATTTACAAAATTCTCTACATATTTTTTTATTATTTTTATAGTTAAAGCGGGTTGAAGGGACATGTTCCCTATTTACAGTATCAGAGGCCAAGCCTCGAGAATTCAGAAGAAAACCATAACAAAACATGCTCCCCAAAAGTAGCTGGGTATACACGAACAAAAACCAACACCTTACGATTTACACTATAACTATAAAACTTGTAAGAGGGGAATCACTCCCAGACTCCATTGAGACAAACAACACTTGAGGCCAAGGACACCCGACCTAAATAGTCTTCTTCTTCCAGTTCCACCTTCACCAAGCCGAAAGCTTCAACATTCGCCCAACCCAGCCAAAGGAAATCATACACCCCTCACAGACAACTTCAACTCGGCCCACCAAAACAAGATTGGTTCAAAGTGGAACTTTGAGGGCCTAGACATTCGGGAGCACGAGACAAACGCGATTAGAGCATGGTCGGGCATACATGACCAATCGTTCAATGAAATCCAAAATAATGCCAAACCTATTTTCAATATCTTTAAAAACACCCACTTCCACCCCTGACGCACCTTGCAAAGTGAATCCTCCGTAGCTCGTAATTCCAAACAACAATTTGCCACTTCCGAGGCCAAATTTCCACATAACACAGGTCGAAGCCAGGCAAAGACAAATTCACCGCATCCGATTTTGAAGGACGATAATCAACAAATTTTCCACAAACAAAGAGGAAATGCCACTGTTGATGCATGACCATCCTTCCACAGACAGTAAAAACACCACCCAAAATGGCTTTGATGGCTTCTAACTCTTCCACGCTAGTAATCAGAAAAATCCTCTTCAACCAGTTATCCGTAATCCTAGACCGAAACACCATCTCCCTCAAATCACAGCTCAAGGAAATACAGAAGACACGGGGCAACCATATCAAGCAAAAAAGAAGGAAAATATGCAAGGAGAGACCCTTAACGCCTTCTTTAAATAGACCGAATGCTTCACACAAGCGCACAAAATATGGTGACGGATTCACTTAATGTTGCCTCACGTGAAATCATTATCTCCAATCCTTCCCACACTTTGGCATTGAAGGCCACTTTCTCCATTTGTACTTGATCGATCCCCGCATTCGCTAGCCTATCCGCGCAATGATTACATTCCGAAACATGTGCTTAATGTTCTAGGCACTAAATTTCTCGAGTTGCCAAAGGACCTTTTTGATTCCTAAGTCCAATTTCCAAGACAAATCTTTCCTCTTAATGATTGCATTCACTATTACTAATGAATCCCCTTCAATTTCCAATTTTTCCACCTTCAGAGAGGCAGCCAATTCAAGGCCCTTGCTTAGAGCTTGTAATTTTGCTAAATTACAAGTACCATCCCTAAGCTTGAAGGAAGCTGCTCCAACCACAAGGCCCCTTTCGTTTCTCACAATGCAACCAGCACCCGAGGCGCCCGGATTTCCTCTGGTTGCTCCATCAAAGTTTAGTTTGTGGAACCCCGGGATAGGAGGATACCACCTAGCCAACCTTCGAAGTGAGGTAGAAGAAATCGTAGGATGTTGAGCACCCACCCCGGGTTTGACGATTTTAGGCCACCGCTTCTCTATTTCTCTATCAAAATTAGAGAAGTGTTGAAAGTGGGACCAATTAGAAGAGACCGCCTCAGAAATAGCCCATTCCAACCTGAGAATAACCCTTTCCACTGGATTATTTTCCTCCCGGAAGATTCTCTTGTTTCGCTCCCACCAGATATGCCAGAGGAGAAGAACGATACTACACAACCAAATCAAGGAGAGAGCGCCATTATGTAATTTAACTGGCCATGCCAAAATGGCCTCAGGAAGGGTAGAAGGTTGGACCCAAGGAAGATTGAGCCTGGCACACAACCAACTCCAACATTCCATTGCGAAGGGGCAATGCAATAATAGGTGGTCTCGATCCTCCTCATGCTTCTCACACAGAAAGAAAATTGAGGGCCCATGAATCCCATATCTTTTCCTTCTTTCTTGAGTGAGGATTTTTCCTTTAAAAGCCATCCAGGAAAAAAGGCCAGCTTTAGGGGGCAAGAGGAGGACCAACAAGCATTCCAAATCAGATTCTTTGCTTCCTTCTCTGCATGCAACAACTTGTAACCACAATTTGGGGAGTATTTCCTAAGAGGTCATTGTCCAAAAAATTTCATCTTTCCCCTGAAAAGCATGATTTGTCGCTCTGCAAGGCCGAATGGAAACTTTCCTTAGCTTCCACTGAGATATTTAGGTGATCGATACTTTTCCATTCCATCAATATTCCAGGGTATTTTCTAGAGTTTGCCCATAGTTGGAAACAAATGGACCCCATTCTTCCACCAAAATCCTCTTAATTTCCCCAAACTTGGGATTATCCCCAAGCATAGGAAACCATTCCAAGGATCATCCTAGAATAGCACCCTGTCACCTTTTTCTATTTTCCAGGCCGCATTATATAAAAATACCTCTCTGCATTCCACCAAGAAATTCCAAATGTGAGAACCACGAGGGGGGTTAGCTATTCGGAGAATAGATTTTGGAAGATGAGCCCCCAGATATTTCTTTTCCACCACTTGACTGCAAAGACTCAATGGTTTCGAGAGGAGATTCCAGACCAGCTTGGCACCCAGGGCCAAATTTTGAAGACCCAAATTGAGGATTCTAGCCCCACCCAATTCTTTGGGTTTAGACAAAGTTTCCCAGCTAATCAAAGGAATTTTCCTTTCCGCATGAGAATAACCTTGCCAAAGGAACCTTCTCATGATCCCAATCAACTTTGCTAGAACACCTTTGGGGATTTTAAGAATGGAAAGCATATATAGAGGGGAGGCACTGAGAACATATTTGATGAGAACCAATCTCCCAGCCAGTGATAACCATTTCCCAATAATTAATTTAGACTTTGAATTAACCGAAGAAAGGAGATCATTCCACATAGAGGCCCTGCCCGAGCCACCAAATAGGGGCACACCAAGATATTTGACTAGAAGGGAGCCTTTTTTAAGAAAAAATTCTTAAAATTCTAGCCTCCAAAGGAGGGGGAACATTAAAGAAGAAGATGAAGGATTTAACAAGGCTAACCTCTTTGTCCAACAACAACCGCATATGCATCCAACATCCCCTTCAGTTCTTTGGCCTCCTGAATACTGGCTTTACTAAACAAGAATGTGTCATCCACAAATTGCTGATGTGAAATAGGATTCACCCCTCGTAATTCTCAGTCCCTGTAATTTTCCCTCCCAAATTCTATTGCAAATGGCCCTACCCAGAGAATCCGCCACTAGAATAAATAAAAAGGAGGACAGAGGGTCCCCCTACCTTAGACCTCAATTTCCTTCAAAGAAACCTTTTGCATTACCATTGATCAACACAGAGAAAGAAGGCCCAACGATGCAGCTAAACACCCAGTTACAAAATTGTTCCGAAAAACCAAACTTCCTAAGCACCCTAATTAGAAAATGCCAATTGATCTTATCATATGCCTTGTTGATATCCAATTTTAGCAACATACCCAAAGACTTATTGTTGGAAAGAGAATGAATAAGCTCATGAGATAGAAAAATACCATCAAAAATTGACCTCTCGACATAAACCCAGTTTTCTCCGAGAGAAACAAGAGGATCCAACACCCTTTAAGTCTGGAAGCAATGGCTTTTGAGATGATTTTGTAAGATGTATTGCACAGGGAAACAAGCCTAAAATCCACGAATGAAGAAGGCTGAGACAATTTTGGAAAAAGACTTATAAAGGTGCAATTCAAAGATTTAATCAATAATATAGATCTACGACATTCTTCCACAACCACCCATACATCATAACCTACAATGCTCCAAAATTTCTGAAAAAATCCGCCTGAAAGCCATCCGGGCCCGGAGCTTTATTCTTGGCCATAGAAAACACCACTTTCTCCACTTCACTCATAGAAAAAGGCTTAAGTAGGGCCTCATTTTGAGCTTCAATGATCAATGACGGTATATTATCTAGGAAAGAGGATTGCTCTACTTCAAAGGATGCAATATCACCTCCTAAAAGGGAGGTGAAGAACCGAACCCCTTCAAAGAAAAATATGCTTCTGATCAGAAAGGACCATACCTTCACTATTCCTAATTTTAGAGATGAAATTCGAGCTCCTCCTAGCTTTGACCACCGAATGAAAGAATTTGGAATTCCTGTCCCCTCCCTTGAGCCATTGTTCCCTCGATTTTTGTTTCCAATATTCTTCCTCTCTCAGGAGCAGCTCACCGAGCTCAAAAAGAGATTTCTCCTAGAGAAACTCCCTCTCCCCATACCGAAAACAAAAATTTTCTCATTCAAAGCTTTCAAATCCGCTTCCACTCTATCCTTTTCCTGGAAAATATTTTTAAAACAAAACTTATTCCAATTCCTCAGGTCCCCTTTGAGAAATTTAAGTTTTGAGAAAGCACAAACATCTTTGATCCTTCAATCTTATAGGAATTCCACCATTACTTTATATTATTTTCTAGAGAAGCATCCCTCAACCACATAAGCTCAAACTTAAAAGGGGATTTACGAGGAGCATAATCGATATTAACCGAGAGGGAAACCAGAAAGTGATTTGAAGCCAGACCAGGGAAAAATTGAGCATTCTAAAACAACATTATTCAGAGACCAATTGGGTCCAGCTAAGAACCTATCAAGCCTCTCAACAATATTACTGAAACCCCTTCTATGATTGCTCCAAGTGAACCACCCTTGTTTGGGCTCAATATCAAGAAGAGAGTTATCATTAATGAAGGAACAAAAATCTACCTGGGACTGTCGATTCCTTTTAAGACCACCTTTCTTATCCTTCTCTAAGGTAATAACATTGAAGTCACCTCCAAGAAGGAGAAGATGTTCCTCCAAAGGGAGCAAAGACCTAGAGATATCCTGCCACACCTCTCTTTTCCAATTATGTTATTCAGACCATACACATTGAAGAGGTAGAAGACCGATTGAGAACACTTAGGATAGACCATCCTAACTGCCAACTGAAATTCTGGGAGATAAGATCAACCCGCACCTGACACTCCTTCCATAAGAAACCCAAACCCCCTGAGGCCCCAACGACATCCGAAAAAATACTTCCACCCTTAACAAAATTCCCCAAATCTCAGCCGCCTCCCCAACAACCATCTTGGTTTCTTGAAGCAACACCACACTCGCCTCCAAAGAAAAGAGATAACACTTGAACAAGTGTTGCTTTTCAGGGGTATTAAGACCCCTAACATTCCAAGAGAGGATCTTCATTTAGGGAGGGAAGGGCAATCACCTTCCCAGACATAGCTTTGGAAAAGTTTAGGACACTGTTTCCCCGCATCCACTTCCTTCAGGGCCAACTCCTGCTTAGATTTTTTGCCTCTCCTACCGGCTGAGCCACAAATGGCCTCCTTCAACCCCTCTTGAACTGACGCCAATTTTGAAGGAACCAAAATCCGGTACTAGCATATTAGGCTCAATTTCCCCATCCTCCAAAATTCCACTACCTAAAAGGGACTGTAGCATTTTTACCTCAACTTTATCTGAAATCCAAGTTTGAAGCAAATTCAGAGATTCTCGCTTGCCCTTGCTCAAACCCTTCTTTGATTAGGGATATCATCTCCAGAATTCTTATGAACCTCTTTTGTTTCCTTCAGCAAAGAAAGAGGGGATAAATCACCAACCAAAGGGGCATCCAAACCACTCTCAACCAAACCCTCCTCCTTAGAAGTTGCCATCTGAGAATCCACCTCCTTGGAATCCTTAGCCAATTTCATAGAGCAAACCTTACTCAAATGCCCCAACTTCCCGCAATAAAAGCACTTTGCATTCAGACCCTCATACTCAATGGCGAAGCACTTAGGGCCAAATTTAGTTTGGAGGCACAAAGAAAGTGACAAAGGGGTAGTCAAGTCCATATCCACACAGAGACGCACCGAGCCTTTCCTCCAAAAATTCAAGGAAGGGTTTCGAATGGGCACAAAGACACCCAGAGAGTTCGCAATTGGCTTTAGGATAAACCATTTATGAAAATTCGAGGACAAACCATGAATGCTTAACCAAAGCGGGGCCCTAGAGATTTTTTCCTTCCAGGGATCGAAATTTGGAGACCAAGGGCGAAAGTATAGGCTAGAGGAATTCATGAACTAGGGGCCTCCTTTATACACCAGATTCAACAGATCAGGGGAAGGAAAACAAACTTGGAAAAAACCATTGGCAAGGAAGCTGACCCTAGGTTTAGCTTTATTGCCCCAGAACCATGCCATCCACTTAAAATCCTCCCCGAGAGAAGTGAACTCTACAAACTTGCAGCAAATTGCCCTTTTCACCCGAGAATCTTAAAATTCATCCCTTAAGGGGTTGGAAATGGAAATGAAAGTTGAAGACTCTCTGTAACTATTTTAAAATTGATTCCCCGACCTTTAAATCCTCCGAGCACTTTGGCCCAAAAAGCTCCACCGAACTAGATTGAAAGGGACCTCCTGAGGCACTCCCTCGAGGGGCTCGGCCAACACCAGACTTTTTTCTACAGCCAGGTTATCCAACACCAAATCTCCAAACAAAGAAACCAGAGATTTAACAACCAAGTTAGCGCTGAATTTTTTGACCAATTCAGACACTGCCATCTCCGCCTCGATTTCTCGAGCTTGACCCCGAACGCCTTCGCTCCTACCACTGCCCACCGGAATCTTGTTCGCACCTGTGAGGACCCCGACGCCCGACGCGAAAGCCCCATCTCCCGCCACCACCTTATTTTTTGAAAATTCAAACTTTTCACCCTTTTCGCTATTTTCGCGATTTTCACTAATTTCACATTTTTCGCTAATGCGGCTCTCCATCCTACTCAAATCCGATTTTTCGAATTCTCTACATATTTAATACAAAGTGGTTGACACCTAATTTTGGGTGTAACACACATTTAATACAATGTTTGGGATATATTTATGGGAGTACTTGTAATGTATATGATTTATTATTTATTATTGTTGTAAAATACTAAATTTTGTATCATAATATGTAATTGTTATAGTACTAATTTATGTGATTGAAATCAAATACGAATAATCCCGACTAATGTGGAGAACTAAAAATAATATAATAAAATAACTGCATTTGAAATGTGGAACAAGAGGAAGAGTGCAATGGTATATATAGTTTAATAATCCTTAAAGAATAAGGATACTTGTTATCATTAATAGGAAATCAATTCCTTTACTAAGTATCATAGATTGGAAGACTACTACAATGGGTGTGTTTGAATACACATTTTATAGAAAAATTTAGGCTTATATCCCTAACTTAATTTTTCTTTGATTATCTAAGTTATTAATAAAATATTAATTTTATTATGTTTTTGTGATAGATCATGTGGGAAGTGAAAATTCAATATATGAAGGAAGTTACACTTGAAGGATATTTTCATAAAATATTTCACTTGTCTCCTCTTCTAGGTTCATATTTCTAGTAATTTTTATCGATAGAATCTTTAATTTGGAGAGTTATTGTACAAAATCATGTTATTATCATTATATAACAAAATAAAAGATAAATTTAGCAACTATTGTGTGCATCATAAATCACATATAGAATGTTGAAACATAGTGCATGAAAAATGATATTGAATATCAACAATAATACTCGAAGCAATATCTTAGATCAACATTTACAACTAAACATAATTTATAGTGGATGGAATTTTTTTGTGGGTATAATGAATTACAATTGTGTTTCTTATAACATGAAGAAATTTTTACAAAAAAAAATGTGTTATAGTTTGTAAAATTTATTAAGGGTTCTTGTAGTGACAATTTTAATTAATAAGCAAGTCCTTTACTTTGAGCAACTTCTTTTGATTTTTATTAAAAAAACACATTTTTATTGATAAAATAGGGTAATTACAACGTCAAAACATGGGTAAAAGAGATACACTTGAGAATTCTAATCACATCGAGCCATCAAAGCCTCGAGAAAGAAGCCAATTAAATCAAAATTAAAAAATAGACCTCAGTAAAAAAAAAAAGGGCAAATACAACAAGAAACCAAAAATTAAACTACAATAACAAACATAGCAGAGGTGGAAGACTATTTAATTTTAAAAATTTAGGAAAAAGATTCTCCTATATTTATTATATAGGTGAATCAGGAATCAACAAGAGCCAAATAATTATAGAACCATCATGATTGGGCATACTTTGAGCAAATTATTTGCAACAGTGCTAGATGATTTGATTTCTAGATTTGTTGAATCCAAGAAACTCCGTGCGAAAGGACAAGCGGGGTTCAGACAGGATCACCGAACAATAGACCATGTCTTAACTCTTAGAGCCATAATTGAAGAAGCAAGGGCCAACAAGCGTAAGGTTTATTACTGTTTTGTTGACTTTCAAAAGGCATTTGATACCGTACCTAGACACCTTCTAATCCAATAACTTCGTGACCTCCAAATTCCAGAGCATTTGGTTCTTCTTGTGATGACACTCTATGAAAAGGTGGTTGGCCAAGTCCGAACTCCTACTGGTTATACAGGTGATATCAATAGCACCATTGGTGTTAAACAAGGCTGCCCACTTTCTCCTACTCTATTTGGTCTCTACATTGATGAACTAGAGCATATCATTGCAAATTCCGGTCTTAGAGACGATGGTTGTTCTCTATATGATATCATCATTTCTATTTTATTATTTGCGGATGATATCATTCTCATGTCACATACTATTGCAGGCCTTCAACGACACCTTGACATCTTAAGTTCTTTTTGTGATACTCATGGCTTACAAGTGAACTTAAAGAAAACTAAGGTCATGGTATTTAATACAACCAAGAGGATTGCCCATGCAACTAACCTCATGTACAAAGGAAACTTGGTGGAAGTAGTCTCCTCTTACACCTATCTTGGAGTGACTTTCACGGGCCCTCCTTTGAACATGCTTCATGCAGCAGAAGAGAGATTATGTAAAGGTTATGCAGCCCTCAATACACTTGAGAGACAATGTTTCCAGCTTCAATTTCAAGATGCCAACACAAAATTGCATATTTTCCAAACTCTAGTGACACCAACAGTGTTGTATGGTTGTGAGATTTGGGGCCCTGATCTTCGGCACAATAGTTGGGCTCATGTTGATAGAGTACTCGTCTCCATGCTATCTAGGACCCTCCGGGCAAAACGCTCAGTTCCACATGCAATCATCTTGGCTGAGTTTGGCATGCACCCTCTCCGAATCTCAACTATATTTCATCTTGTGATGCTACTCCATAGACTAAGATGTATGGCAGATACACCAATTGGGCAGAATAGATATCCCTTCAAGGCTCTCCAATCATCCATGAGGCTATGTGAATTGGGGATCCAAACCACTTGGTATGCACATTGTACAACCTTCTTCCAAAGCATTGGATTGGATATTAATCGCTTCCTCCTCTCACATTCTCTATTAATTCTCCCCACATGCCTAGAAGGGAAATTCATAGAGGAATTAGAGAGGAGATCTACAAAGCTTACATTAGATCAACGTGGATTGAACCATTAGAACCATTGCCAACAAAAATGCACCACTATTTGGAGCATTATCTCCAAATTGAAGATGGGCGTGTCATTCCCCCCAAATACATCAAGTTCCCACTGGGTTTGAGATTCCCCTTGGGTCAACTACGAGTTTTCTCTCATCAGCTTCGCATGGAGACAGAGCACTACATTCCTAGGGACCAACGCACTTGCACACTTTGCAACAATGAACCTGAATCAGAGGAGCACTTTATATTTCGTTGCCCGTGTACTATGAGATTCGTGGCAGGTACTATTGTCTCTTTCGAGAAACTCAAGGCTCATTACGTGCCCTTATTCATTATGAAGACCAGAGGTGTGTTGCTTTATTTATCAGGGAGATGACCCAACATAGATATGGCCTCCTCAAACATCATCATGGCAGCCTTGGGTTCCAGAATATTGGTGCATTCCTTGGCGCTTCTACACAACACCGGAGGCATAAACGGGCACATGACTTCACACAACAGTCACGATCTACCAGGCGTAGAACCTCCTAAGCTTGGCACATAGACTTGTTGCTTCCCGTGTCTTTCCTGTTGCTTCTCGTATTTTGTTTTGTATTTGTTTTTTTCCCTTCATGCATTGTCTTGTTCTCTTTGCTCCTCTTGTAGTCCCTTTAACCTTTTTGGTTACTTCCGGACATTAATTTTTAAATTAAATTAAATTAAATATATATTGACTATTAGAATAATAAAGATTCGATATAGGATGTCTCGAATTTGATGTGTAATATAAGTCAGGCACGATGAATACCTTTGTTTAATAGATTGGCTGAAATACGGAATCAACGTAAAAGATTTGGGCCAGAAATAAAGGGAATCATGTGAGTGAGCTACCATATCATCTCCGCAGAAGATATTAATTAACAATACGCTGATTATTGGTGTCCTCTGTAGCCAATGTTAAATATTGGTAATTTAAAATGATGGTGTCCTCATGTATAAATGCTTGAATATTCTTTGGTAAATATTGCTAATTTAAAATGCGTTCTCTCATTAATGACACGATATAATATGCAATTAATTCCATCTTATTTTTTTTAGAGTGTACGGCATTTGGTCATTGTGAATACCGATGTGTTTAGGAACGAGGAATTGGATTCCTTATCCTTTATTGAAAATATATATAATACAAATGTGAAAGTTAAGTATCGTTATATATGGAGAGACTCAAAGTCCACTAATAGTTGTAGTGCCTTTCGGAGTATAGCTAGTAATAGTTGTGGTGGGAGGGGGACTTCGGGAGTATAATAATATATTATAAGTATAAATATAGAGTGATGTATTATTAGTTTCTATTCATATTTTATGAACCACAAACCTTTTTACTCATATTTAATTTGTGTTTTCCATAGTAGATATTGTCTCAAATTACACTTTTGTTTGGGTTTTGCTTTTCACTTTCATCTAAATTTTTATATAATTCTTTTTTTGTTTTTTCCATTATGACATTTCAATTCGATAAGAAGTACATTTAGGTTGCAATGACATTTACACTAAATTATCTTCTCAAATTAATTGGGTGATTAAAAGTGTCGAGAAAACAAAATTACAATATTTATCTATTAAAATTTTGTTAAAGAAACTATACATTCTTTACCATGAATATGATTAAATAGACAATCATTTAACTATCAAACAATATTTATATTTATGATTGATTTAATAGTCTATGATTTCAGGTGGTTTATGTTTAGGTTTTTAAGTAGTTTAGCTCATGGGAGTACTTGATCTTTGCTTGTACATAAAAGACATCTAAGCGTACTTCATATACAATCTATAAATACTCTACTTAATTAATTTTAAATATTTGAATGCCAAGGAGAGGACTAGTCACATTGTGACTCTTGTTGGATTGGATAAAATTGTTTACAATAATATGATGTGAATATACATTATCTTTAATTATTTTGACATCAATAAAATTATCTAAATTTTCTATTTGAAAAACACTTGATAAAAAAAATTGAAAATGTTCTTAAAATAAGTCAAAAATGATTGTATAGGTAACTACATTACTATTAATCCTAAAGTGAATATAGTTTACGTTATGATTATTAATAATGTTGGGATATGCATTATTTATTGAAACAATTCTGAAACATTAACATGGCTCTTCTCAAAAACATGGAGGAGAGCATCTAGTGGTAATATTTGATCCGATATAGTTTTTCTAGCCTTGTAAAGATGCAAAATTTATCTCCACAATCATTTTTGTTGTAATTTGTTTTGTTAAATAGAGACCATGTAGAAAGGAAACATCTTTGCAAAAATGATTTTGTACTTATTCAAATATTAGCTCCAATATTTGTTCTTACACCATGATGAATCTTTTGATCATATATTCACTAACATCCTCTTATCTTGTAGAAAATGTAAGCTCTCGAATAGTTTTGGAGATGTGTACAAAATTATTTGAAAATAGCTTAATGTTAGATATTGTTGTTAAAATAACTCGATATACGTGAATGTAATACATCCCACATGCGTTGTATATATTGCACATTTACATACATACATACATACATACATACATACATATATTTTAAGGCATTTTTGTTATGATGAGGGCACTACATTGTTGGACAATGTGGCATTGTTATTGTCATTGATATCAAGTAACATTTATGTCAAAGGGATTCTTGAGTCGGCATGATGTTTTCATTAGAACATTGATGTCAAATGAGGTATGTGTCTTAATGAGTTGCATTGGTAGATATGAAGAGACATGGTATCTTTGTGTCTTGGCATGAAGTCTTGGTGCATTTGCATGGTTGAGTCTCGTATGGCATAATGTGTGAGCTCCAAATGTGGTATGAATGTTGGTAGAGTTTCTATCATGATAAAAGAGGTGTGTCTAAGGTGTTCTTGGGTCTATGTGATGGTGAATCGGTCAGTTCGTAAGATACTTGTGTTGTTACAGGCCATTCTAGGTATAGTCCTAGACCTAGTGTAAGCATATGAGATTGAAGCAATTTAAATGAAGTAGAGCAGATCAAGGTATGCATGTGGATTATGTTATGATATTACATAGGAGGTATTGGAGGTGTCGAAGGTTAGATTTAGGTTGTATAGTACATGTACAAGGTCCTTTAAAGAAATAAAAATGAAGACAAGGCTAGTAAGCATGTGTAATTCATTGTGTATGGTGAATTTCAAATGTAAATAAGGATGCATGAGAATTGGGATAGATTAAGGAGGTATACATGATGGTTTAGTCCATGTTTTAGGTACAATTGTTGAATATTTATCAAGATATTATACTTTTATCAAAACTTGGTTTTCAAAGGTGAGCTTTTGGGCTAAATGTCAACTTTCATATGCTCATTGGTGAGTGTGTCATTTTCATGGAGATAAAATATCCTTAGGGTAGTTGACTAGGTTAGTTATGTAGATTTTCCAAGTGGAACAATGTTGTTTGATCATCAGGTTTTTATGAAAAATCATTAAGAAGCAAAATAACTTGTTAACCCTCATAAAACCCCAACTCTATAGTGACTTGGAAGAAAATTGTTGTAAAAACATAGAATGGATTTATTTTCAAACATGATGGTTTTAGGTTGTATAAGACTCTTCTATTTTTCCATTTATGTAATTTAATTCTTGTGACTATATGTGGGCACCACCCAAGAAGCCAATTTTCTCGAAAGTTTTAGTTTGTGCAAAAGCTTCCCATTGCACTTATTCACTAATTTACTATTTATTGAAGCATGGGAGTTGTAATACATGTATATGATAGTTTAATATCATTTTGATTCCTTATGATGCAAAGTGTGCCCTATTTATGAGGATTGGTTACTAGGAAATTTTGGGGCAGTTTGGAGTAGTTTGGGAATAAAGAAGTTTTGGAAGTGCCACAGGTGGTTTCATGGATTGGTTTGAATGTTATGAAAACCATAACATAAATATATTCCCAATCATATTTAATACTTGTTTTTTTATAATAATTGAGGAATTTATGACCTGTTCTTTGAGGGTCAATTTTGAGGGTGTCTGGTTGTGCATGCTTTTGAAAGGTTTCATGGTGTGTTTATTGTTCTAAGTTTTTCATCTTTTCTGGATATTTTTGAGGGATTAAAAACATGTATAAGTGTGTGGATTGAATTGGTTAAGTTCATTTTGGTCTTCTTCATACAGTTTTGGCGATTAGGCTTCTTGAGTGCTTTTTGGGCTTCTTGGGTTCTAATGAAGGTTTTGCATATGCTCGTGATATTTCTGACCTATATGGGTGTTATAATGACGTTTTTATGATGAAAAAATGTTTTTATATGTATTTTTCACTATGAAGGCCGACCGACATGTTGTTATGACCAAGGTTCTTGTATATAAGAAATTGTATTTTCTCATTTGAGAGAGTTAGTGAGTATGGGTGAGTAGAGAATTTTTGAAGGTTGTAAAAGTAGGATATGAGGGTAGAAATAAATAGGATGAGACATTGAAAATTTTTAGAGTTATTTTATGATGCAGATATGAGAAATGATTAGCTTGAAGATGGTCATCCATACATGAGCTAGTTGAAGAAGAAGACCTAATTGGTGTGCATGAGGATGAAGCGAGCTAGAGGAGAGTGTGAGAGTGTTATGAGGTGTGAAAAATAGAGAAAGGAAGAGGGATGGGAAGATGACAAGGGAAGAGAAGGAATACCTATAATTATAAGAAAAAATCCAAAAAACATTCACTAGTAGAACAAAGGAAACCCTAGGGAAACTAGGGTTTGAGATAAAGACATTTGATTGAAGTAAGCTCCACCAAAATTTTACACCATTTTATAAATTAATAGATTAATTTTATTGAAATACAAATCATTAAAAATGAATCTACAATTTAAAATTAGGAACCAGTATGATTAATTATCTTCCAACATTAATCATACAATATAACAATAATGTATTATTTGTTGTAATTAATGATTACAATATGTTGAAAGATTTCAAACAAAAGAAAGAAGGGGTAATTTATAGACATATTTTTTTACATAATACATTTGGGTGCATATACTAGAGAATTTCAATGTGAAAATACTAAGAATGCTTTGTGTCTAATAATGTGACCTTAAACTTCCTGGTGTAGGAATCTATATCTCAAACACTTTTTTTATATTTTGTCCTTCCCCAATGGTATAGTATTGGACTCTCTTGAAATGAGGGTATATAAATTTCTAGGACCTTTAGTGCTATGGAAATTTGTTTCTCTATAAAAACCTAATCATAATACAATCTTGAAACCATCTATCATACATTGAGTCATTCTCAAATCATATTCATGGGTAGAATAAGCTACACTATAGTTAATGTTTCAAATGGAGTGAGATGTGTGCACCATGTATGTTACCACTACTACTCGAAGAGTCATCAAACCACATGTAGTTATCCACCTAGAATGTAAGATCTATATGAAATAAGCTAGTTATAAACTTGAACTAGTTTTAAAATCATAAAGACGATTGTGATTTTGGTACGAATTTTAATTAGCTATGTCAAGGTGTTCTTGAAAGTGATGAAATCTAGACTCCTTAACCTAGTTGAGTACTTCAAAAATGTAGTCACGACTATCCTAGTTGGTGTGCATCCACTTTGGGAAGATATATAGAGGATTGAATTCCTTTTATGGGTATTACAATGAGTACGTCAAATTATTTTTCTATATGCTCGCCAATTTATTCCAGGTGAGCAAATGAGGTGAGATTAAATTTCTTAAATAGGTTTTCGAACATAAATCATTATGATAAGGATGAGATAGGAAGATGAAAATATCTAATAAATGATACTAAATTTAAATTAGAGAAGGAAGGTGTGTTGTTATTACACCATATAGGTCAATTAGGAATGGATGCCGCATCTTGACCTTGGTGTACATTTTGGACATCATTTTGGTAGATGACGTCTAAAAATGCATCATGATGGACATTGATTAAGTACTAATATTTTACATTTACACTCAATAATTTTCACATCAATGTGTGGAAATAAGAATGCTAGAATGAGAGAAGGATGTATTATGTGGGGATAGGATGTAGTTGTTTATCTTAGCCATGTAGCACAATTATAACTAGCCTTGTTAAAATGATAAATTGCCAAATTTGAGTTTCTACAAAGATGTTAAAATGAACAACTTGTGTTATTGAAATAAGGTCCACACCTTTGAATCGAGTAATGGTTGCAGTATGTATTCCTTGTATTTAAAGAATAGTTAGCTTCCTCCTTCATAGTAGGAATATGAAGTAGTCCTATATTCTACAATCCACTTTTGGACGTAAATATAGGTTATAAAATATCATTGATTAGATATTTAATGAACTTTCACTTTCTTCTACTAGGAAGTTCTTCACTATTAAATGCTTCCTACATAATGAATGGATATTTCAGTTTTGTAAGGTTATAATAATGTGTTTTATAAATTATAAATTTAATGTTAGTATGACATAAACATATCTAGTTTTTAAGAAATTAATCGAGATTGAAACAACTAATATTAACATTTCCAACACATTACCTTTAGATCGTATAACTATATGTTTCAATAGAAATTTATATAAGTCAATTTATGCCCATAAAAATTTAGATATTGAGTCGATTTGATTTTTTTGGTGTTTACACCATTAAATTGCTGTCATTGCCCTATAAATTTACATGTTGAAAGAAAAATAAATGGATGCTTCTCAAGAGAAATTCACGATTTCATAACCATGAAAATATGTCTTTTAGATAATAGACTTTCTCATTCATAAGATTGCACTTCCCTCAAAGTTCCCTCCCTTTACTCATATGGAAAAATTATCTTTTACATTTCTCTTCATAAAATTATACTTCATGTCACAAGAAAAATTATACATCATTACAAATTACAAATGACCTAAAGGGTTAATGTCATTATAAATTGAAAAATCATGTCAATAATCTAGTATCACAATAATTTGAGGTTATACTCAAAATTAAACGAGGTTTTAATGGTTTTTAGCATTTGACACCAAATATAGATCTTAAGTTTTATTTAGATGGTTTTAGAGGAAGAATTAGTGAATACAAATCATTTGTTGAAAATAAAAATGTCACCAAAAATATTGTAAAACATTTTCAACTTTCTTTATTTTCAAATTTCAAATATTAAAACTACTATACTTTTAAGATAAGGTATGTATACCAAATATATATATGTACATATTTTTCCTCCATAAAATGCATTTTATTCATGGTAGAGATGCTTCCTAATATTTTGGACTAAATATATTAAGATTTCATTGTGGTATTTAATGTTTTTATGCCTTAGATCACTTACTTGTATCTAAATGTAATGGTGAAAATAGAAATTGAATGTTAAATTCAATATTCATTACTAATTTTTGAAGATGAAAAAATAACAAGCACATCATCGCTACCCATACATATAATAAAGTAAGGTCTATATGCATTGTCCTTGTTAGTGCTTAAAATAGTCTCGCCCCATTTTGCCTTTAAAAATCCATTGATTTACAAGCCTCTGTCACATTTTATCCCCATGTGTTGTGCCAGGAGGTTTTTGCTTTCTTTTTGTTGCCATAATTAACTGCTCTGGGTCGAAGATCACGTATGAGTCCATTGGTGTTCCTTGTTTCTCTGTCTCTCATTAAAGGTATGTAATTTGAGTCTCCCATTCTTTGTTCATTCAAAAACTCGGGCCCTCCCATTCTTTCCATTTTCACAGTTAGGATTTGTTTTCCTTATCATTTTTTCCCTAAATATTTGAAGAAAAATGAATGGATGTAGCTCTAAGGAACACATTTGAGCCTTGTAACATTTTTGAATTCTCTGTCCTTAGAGAAAATTTCATCTCTGGGCTCGAATGATTGTTTTTCTACATTTTACTATTTGATAGGCATTTCTCCTTGTCAAATTTGCATCCTTACATCAACAGGAAACTTGGCTTCTTTTGGTTGGCCAGGGGACGACAGGAAAATGCTTTAACTAGTCACTTTTTGCCTTTTTGGCAAAAGGGAAAATTTGGTCCCATTGTTCCTCCGCTCAATTCTTATTGGTTCTTTTGGTGCTTATGTGGCTTCTTTTGATTGAATGGGGCGCGGCGGGTTTGTTTTTGAAATTGTCCTTTTTGGCTACTTTGGCAAAAAGTTTGAACCCGGCCTGCGGCCCCGCCAGGCTTCGATTAAAGTGAATTTTAAATGACAGGGAAAAAGTCTTACTTTGACCCCGCAGAAGGACACATGGCAAGGTTAAAGGCAGAGATGTGGGCCTTCGGAGGCAAGTTAGATGTTTTTCCCTTCTGGAAAAATGGAGTAAAATTAAAAAATAGAAGCGCACCCCCTGTCAAGTCATTTTGAAGCCTTGAGGTCTTTGAAATTGCACCATGACGACATGTGGAAGTCTCTGCTAGGTCTTCTTGCCTTAGACTTTTCAGCAACTTCTTAAAGGGGCCCAAGACACGTGGTGAGCCCGCGCTCTTTCAGATCTCAAATTTTGGGGACCATCTCAAGGTGCGCCATTGTGACACGTGGTAGTTTGAAAAGTCAAAAGGGGTGGGGAAGCGGACCATCGGGGGTAACTTAGAATTTTTGCCCCTTATTCTCAAAAGGGTTAAGATATCAAAAATGGCCCGCAAGCTCGACAAAGGATCAGTAAAAGTTTGTTTCAAAGTCAACGATGGAGGTGTGGACCCTTGGGGAAATTTGAAAATTTTCCTTTTAGGAGGAAAGAGTTAAAAGTAAAAAAGGAAGCGGTTCCGATGGGACCCACATTGGGACACGTGTTAGGCCCATTTTTCAAGGTTGGAGGCACGGAGTAAAATGTGAAAATTTTACATTTTTCCAAAAGTTGTAAAAGGAATAAAGGAACCCTGCAGCCCACTCTAAAATTGAATCTTCCATGTGGATGGCCCAAATTCAAAGTAAAGATCAATGGTAACTGTGTGTTTGAATCTGATTTTCCCCATTTTTACTGAAAAGCTCCTGGAAGTGCGAGTCTTCATGATTTCTTGGTATTTCCTACACACCAAATAGAGAGTGGAGTTAATTTTGATATCTAATTTTGGTGGGGAGATCTGGAGACGTCTATCGCCATTAAAATGATCTGGGTATTGGGCTTGATCTAATCTTTTGTTTTTCTTCTCGAGCACGCAAAGAGCCAGATTTGATAGATTAGGGGTAGAAGTAGTTGGAAAATAGAAGGAAGAGTGATTTTCCAGAGGAAGGAGTTAAATGTGGGAGATATTCGACGAAATATGCCCCCGAGCAATCGGTGATCTTTTGCATATCTGATTCGGGAATCACGATCGTAATCATGGAAAACACTAGTGCACTCAATGTTTGGGTTTTTTGGGGGGAAAAATTTGTTGTAAAATGTTATAAATGGCATGATTTTTGCCGTAAAAGTGTTGGAGTGTTATAGGTCGAAGAAAATTCCTAAGAGGAAAATTTGACAAAGCCTATCATTTGAGTAGCCATCCGAGAAGCCTGTATATCTATTTTGTTTTAAATTTGATCATGTCAAGGTGGTTGTGAGTGTACATCCATTGAAAAGATCTGAGATTGTTCTAGAAACTTTCCCCGCTGATAAATTTAATCAAACTCGAGTTATTTTGTGTTGATCTTGAGAAAAATGTGTTTGTTTCATTTTTGAATGTCTGTAAATAGTTTTTCTTGTTCTTGTTGCAATCTTGTATCAAAATCTATCTTAATCACATAGGTCTCAATCCTTGTGATAGTTTAGTGGCATCTGCAATTTCATTTCTCAGAAGAGCTTTCATCTGGGAGTGAAATAAATAATTTAAAATCACTTTTCTTTCATTTGTTGACAAAGATTGTTTGTAAGCCTCTGGGTGTACCTCAGGCGTGACTGGGCTTAGATCTTGATGCTTTATTGGGTCTTCCAACTCAAGCCTTCATGTTAGAATCTCATAGATTGTGTGAAAAAGTGCTAATCTGGGCCTCCATTGAAGCACATATTCTAGTTAAAGGAACATTTTAGCTATTCTGAAGCATTTTGTTGTCTAAGCTTTCCATTTTGTAAAAACTTTCAAAGATTTGGCAAAACAAGTTCATTCTACCTCACCTCCCTCCAAAAATTCATTTAAAACAACCAATCCTACCCATACTACCCCTGTTTGTCATGTATGTATATAAATGCATAATTTTTACTACCAAAAATGTAGAAACAATCAAGATTCCAAATGTCTTTAGTAGCCTGAACCTTGCCTAGAGAATATCTCCACTATCTAGAGTGATAACTCATGAGAGTTATATTTTGTTGCATTGATCATATTTTCTTCAAGGTCTCCTTAACAACTTCATTAGGAAGGACATCTCCATCTCCTCCATAAACAACAAGCTACAAAAGGGTTCTCTTACCTTGGTTGAAAGGCACAACCTAAAATAGTGAGGATAGATCAAATCCTCTTAAGGTGCTACCCACTCCTTTTCAAATCTGAGTGCTAAAAAGTCAGATAGACTGCTTCCCTAGCTACAAAACGACATACATAATCATCTATCTTCCTCTGAGTGTCCTGTTAAATCCATGATGCTTCTCGGCCTTTGAAGGAGATTAAATTTTGGTACCCAGTCCTTATATCAAATATTATATGTATAAAAAAACAAATTCCACTACCAACTGATACCCAAATCCAAAATGTATTATTTATTAAACATGAAGCCATAATATTTTATAGTTGTACTTTATTATAAACAAATAACACTCCCAAATTGTTTACATACATTCAAATTAAACTTCAATAAAGATTAAAACATTACAATCAAATTTTTATTTGAGATTTAAAACTTTTTTACATGGAATTTGATATTTTGATTTTTCTTTTTGTTCCTAATTATGTATTGTCTAAGTATTACTTTATGTTTTTAGAATATCACATTAATTTATTCATTATAGTTCTTTAAGAACGTAATCACACACATGCTAATACAAAATAATATTACATATATATAGACACATTGAGCTCAAATTCCCAAAGTAACTAACCATTTTTTCTCAAATAACATATAAATATCCTCTTAATGTTAGATGTGCATATAATACAACTACGTTGAAATTAGTGCATAGTAAAATTCTTCAATAAAGACAATACAAAATGCATGATAATATCTTAAAATAATATTATTAAATCCAAAATTAAGTATTAAAAGTGAATTATAGTAATGTCTTGAAAGTGTGTTATATAGTCTAAAAATGTTGAAAAAGACAATTGACATTGAATTCAAACATCAAGAAATTTTATGCAATCCAAAACTATATAATTATGAAAAATAAATGTTGACAAACAAATATATAAAATTATGTTTTTAAATAATAAATAAATATTTATCATTATATTATAGAGATAAAAAAATTAAGAAAAATAATATTACTTGGTAGGTAGATGGAATAGATAAAATAGATATTTAAAAATGTCTTAAATTTTATCTAATTTATAATGCTTATGGTTTAAGAATTATCCCTGTAACTGTTAAGGTCCTAAAGGCTACACTTATCACCTCACCATAGCAAAAAGGCCTTAAAATGTGTAGATGTATATGAAAATGTGTAATCGACACAAGGCATAAGTGATGTATTGCATTCATGTATATCATGTAATTTTATCTAAATTATCTAACATTAATATATTTTTAACAAAATATTGATACATCTACAAAACTATTTAAGAGCTTACATTTTTTCCCAGATAAGAGGATGCTAGTGAATACATGATGAAAAGCTTCATCACAGTAAAACAAGAAATATTGAAAAATCTAATATTCGAATAGATAGAAAATAATTTTTGTAATCATGTTTCCTTTAGACATAATATCTATTAAAATTAAAGTTAAAAATATGATTATGGAGATAATTTTTATATCTTTACAAGCCTATCAAATATATATCATTTAAATCATTGTCACTAGATGCTCTTCTCCATGTTTTTGAGAAGTGACATGTTAAGGTTTTAACACATTTATTTGATTAAGATGTTTTTTCATATAGAAACTTTCGATAATTTAGATGGTATCAAAATATTTCAACATAATGTATATTCCCATGATATTATTCAAAAAAATCAATCCATTCTAATATTAATGTAGTCACAATGCAACTAGTCTCTTCTTTAGCATTGAAATGTTTAAAAGTAATTAGATTTAAATTATTTTAAAGTAATTAAAAATAAATTACTTTAAACATGTAAAATGAGAGATGAGTAAGATTAAAAGAAATAAATTTTGAAGTGATTAAATAATTTTTATAAACGAGGTAATCTAATAGGGATTCATTTTGGGCATCAAGTTGGAGGTAAAATTGTTGTTACAACACTTGTACCCTAAGCCTTTCTCATAAAAAGTGTTCTTCACTTGTAAAATTTAGTGTGCAAGAGACTTTATCCTCATATAGTGTGAAAATTAACAAATGTTGGAAAATAAATCTCTCTCGTTTGGTTATTATGAAGAAAAATGCAATGTTTGAGTTATATACAAAAAAATTATGTTGTGTTAGGAAAGACAATTATTACAATGATCAAATGCATGTTACAATGTGAAAATTAAAGGAGGGAAAAATAATTACACGTTATATCATGTCATTAGTGGGCTAATGCATTTTAAATTATTAATGTTTAATAAAGATTTGGTAAAGTGTGTATATGGGCTTGATTAGAGCTAGCATGTAGACATTATTAGAAAAGTTTCTTGTAGGGGTTTAGATTGGATGTTAGGTAGAGTTATTACACCCGAGTTGGTCTAAAAGTAAAGAACTCATGTGTTCATGAAAGAGAGGTCAAAAGTTTGTATCTTTGTGGGGGTAGGGTATATACACATCCTATTAAAAGAAAAGATTGATGCCTTCTTTGTACTAGGGGAGAGGGTTTTAGATTATGTATGCATTGTATTTGAAGTACAATTAGGAACTCCTCCTATGTACTATGATCATCAAGTACACCCAAATGGTGTATGGTGCTTACAAACCGAAACATAAAATACTTGACATTGTGGTCTATTAAATCAATCATAATAATTATTATTGTCAGATGGTTAAATGATAACCTATTTGATCATATTCATGGTAAACAATTTACCCTTTCCTTAAAATAATTTTTAGCTATCATTTTGTTTCCCATCGGTTTGTATCACTTACAAATTTGGTTGATCTTATCGTAATACTTTTGGGGATATAATTTGGTGTAAATGTCATTGCAACCTAAATGTACATCTTATCCAAATAAGTAATTGGAGGTGTCATAATAAAAAAAAAGAAATAATGACATAGAAATATGAGATGAAAGTGAAAGGGAATCCGAAATAAAGGTTGATATGGGATAATGGCTAATTTACACAAGTCAAATTAAATGTGTATGAAAAGGTTAGTGTTTTATAAAATGTAAGAATAACCCTACCAAAAATATAAACTAATAATACATCATTCTATATTTACACTGATAATATATTATTAGTTATACTCACAAAGCCCCCCGCCCACCACAAATATAGTGTACTTTGATGGCTTGTGCACATGCATGAAAAATAGTGGAAAATGCATAGCCGAGGCCACCGTTTATGTGTAAATACACGCTTTTTCAGTAGTACTTTTTGTTGTGGAGGGTCAAAAAAGGCACGAGAGGGAAAATGAAAGGTCGTACCAAATTGTACAACATTTAATATTTGATAAAACATTTAAATAGAGCAGAAATAACCACCTCATTTTTTATTATTCTAATATATTAAAAAAATGTTAAATAAGGGTAGGGAACTCCTATTACATGTGCATAAAAACTCAATATATCCTTTTATAGACCTATTTACTTGTGCCTTGGGTTTGAGAACAAACTCCCTCGTCTACACTCAACGTGAGCCTTCTTGGAGCAACTTTGCACTCGAGGTTCTCCCCAGGATTGTGTTCCATATTCTATGACTCTAATCAACAAAAATATGATCCATTGGACCTGATATAAACCTCAACAGGATCCCCTTACCTTTGGTACACTCTATGACGGTCTTAGTCTTGTGATACATCTCTTTCTATGCCAAATCCATGCTCAAATCATCAAATCTTCCTCCATAGCTAGCATAAACACCATTTAGGACTAATGTCCCTTAGCCTCTCCTTCATTGTAGTCTAAAAAATTTTTCAAAGGAATAAGATCAATCTAAGCATGCAAGCCAATCTCCAAATTTTCCCCCGGGTTTCAAACACCCTACTCTAGTAGAACATACCAAATCTAGGCCACATGCCTTGCAAGTGAGTCGCGGGAAAAATTGTTTAATTTACCATAGAACTAAAAGAATCTCTCGAGTCATTTATACCTTCTTTACATACTATTCAAATCCTTTTGAATGAGTTTCCTTTAACTCAAGACATTTCACCTAGAAACACCTCTTAATTTAGCCTCAACATTCTTCTCAATCCTTTCTACACTTGATTTGAGAAACTCAAAAAGTGTCCTCTTCCTTTGAGACTCATCTCAGATCTGTCGACAATGTAATCCCATGGGTCGCTTCCTTTTTCATCCTACAACTTACAACCTGTTCAACATACTTGTGAGTATCATGTTTGATCTTTACTTGGACTAGAAAATTGTCATGGAGCTCCTTTATGTTCACACATAATTGAATCAAACCTCAAGGTTTGTTTCTTAAAATTCATGATATTCAACATGAATACATTAACACGATAGATTGTTTTCCTAACCAAATTCAAGGTATGAGAATAGACCCGGAACCTTCACTTGCAAGTATGGCTTCTTCTACACAATATACATTGTTTCCCTAGTTAAGAACCCTCTCCGTGCCTTCATTTTCCTTTTACAAATATTTAGATCCTTCATATTTCCTTTTAATATAGTTCAAAAATCAGAACTTATACGCTTACTTGACACTTTGTTATATGCATCTTGAGATGAAAAATTCAACCCGCCTTTTCCTAGATTTAGAATTTGAAAAAAATGATATAAGATGTAACGAAATTGTTTGCAATTATTAAATTTCTTTACTAGGAGATGGTACATCACTTTCCATTCTTGTTGAGAAAGGAATCACAATATTCCTCCAAAACAACATCTTTACACAAAATTTATAGGAATTTTGTCACAAATGTGACCACACTAATGGCTCATGAAAGAATTCCAACTAAAACCTTCCAATTTAGACTCAAAGATGAAATTTTAGACACTTAGGAATACTTACCATACCGATGAGACAATATCATACTACTGATTTTCCCAAGAAATTAGACCTTCAAAACACTTTACATACTTTTTATGACTGATATTAATAGATTGTCTTGAACATTTCTCAAAGACATAGAGTTTAAGACTGAAAAACACAGAGTTATATCAAACTTCTCACAGAGACTGAGATTATGACTTACAGTCTCAAGACTATACAAAGACCCACTTTTCAATGATCATTCATTAAGAAACAATAGCTTTAGGACTCAAATTTGGAGCATGGACTAGTATTACTTACTGAACCTCTTGCACAAGATTAGATTCACAAGCCTCTTTATCTTCTTTACACGTGAAGACTAATAACTCAGCTATGAAAAAAATTGGGTAGCAAAGAGAAGGAAAACACACCTGAAACCTTTTGAATTGATACTCGATAGATTTAAAGAACATAATGACTTTAGCATGGAACCACATGTACTCTTGAAACTATGTTGATGATTGGCCTCACCTTTTTGACTCAATGATCTACTCATTAGTACTCAAAATCTTGCTTGATTGATTGCGAATGAAACTCTCTTTATGACTACTCAAGAGGATGACTAAGAGATTCAAAAAGTACTGGAAATTTAATATGAAATGAGACAAAAGAATCCTAGAGACTAGCATACCTTAAGAACTTGATGGAGACCCTGATTCAATCTTCACTCATGAGAATCTTTGACTAACTCACTTAATTTCACTTTGATTTTCAAAATGATAGTCTACGATGAAGATAAAACTTTACTTCCTTAAGCTATTATATACCTTCTAGAGGCATAGATAAGGCATACCATCTTTTCATGTCACCTCATAACAAGATAAAGTCATCAAAACAACATGATGAATCATTTTCTCTTTCCTTGTGCTTGTTCTCTTGTTAGTCTCCTTAGATGCATTCATTTGTGTGACCTCCATATCACTTAAGTTATCACTTTTTGATTGAGTACCCGATAGGCATACATGTTTTCAATCATATACTTGTTCCAACACTATTGGAGGAAGAAATTATTTATCCTTTGCACTAGAATTGTCTTCCTTATTATTTCCTTTTTCATCACCTACTAAATTCTTGCTTGTACTTTCTTCTCTTGTAATTGTTTTAGGTTGTTGTTTCTCTTCAATATCTACCCTTTCTACCTTCTTACAATGATTTTCTATTTCAATGTTTTGAACTTTATTCCTTGACCTTGTATATCCATTTTATTTTCTTCTTTCCAGTATGTGTTTCAACAATGGTTGACTTAGTCTCATTCTTAGAGTTTGTATTACCTCAAAATATCATTTTTTCTTTCCTCTTGAATGCATTCGGATTATATCTATATCTAGGTGAACCATGATAATGTCTAGAAAAATGTATTTTCCTATGACAGTTAAAGCATACAACCTAGTTCTTTCCTTTTGAGTCCTTTTCCTCCCAAAATTGACTTAAAGGTACTTCTAGGTAGTACTTGGTTCTGTCCTTTTTCTTTGCAATTGAAGCATACTATGTTCTTCTCATATTCATTCCTACAATCTCTCTATGGAGTTTCTTCATCTTCTCTTCTCCTATGATATTTATATTTATGCCCAAAAACATTGCATGAAAAGAAAATTCCATGAAACTTACCTAATAGTATTCTTGCATTTGGCTACCTAATGGTCTTCTTGTGTTCTTTTTATCCTTCTTGGTCTTTGAACATCCTTGACAAGATACATGGATTGATTCATCCTTCAATTCCCTTTTCCTTGCTTGTTCTAGTTCATCTCTAAGGGTCTTTAGATCTGCATTTAATCTCTCACATTCTTCACTCTTGAATTGAATAGTTTCTGACATATCTCATGATCTACTTCACTAGAATTTCTTTGTTTTCTTTGCAAGACATCAATCTAGTTAGTAAATTTTTCCAACTCAATCTTTAGGGTCCTTAGTTCCTCTTCAAATTTAAGGAAAACATTTTCTTTTTCTCTCAAAGCCTTTGACACTTTCTCAACAAATGAAGCCATCTCATTAAGTTCTTGACCATGATTAACTTCCTTAAGCTTGATTTATGGCCTTAATTAATTTACAAGAGCTTGAGAAATTTCATACTTCTTTTTCAACATTGATTATGTTGATGAACCCATGTTTGTGTCTTCAGGATAACCTCCACGATGTTAGGCTTAATTTAGGAGGACCGGGCTCTAATACCAATTGTTGGAAATTTAGACATTGAGAAGGGGGTGAATCAGTGTCTAATTATAATTTTATAGATATTTTCACTTTCTCAAACTTACTAAGAAGAGCACATAAAACCATACACAAGAAAATAAAAAGACACAATACACAGTGACATAATATTTTAATGTGGGAAACCCAAAATGGGAGAAAACCCACTAAAATCAAGAACTAGGCTTGGGATAAAAATGTCCTATATCAGTTACATTGATTTCATGGTTGAGCTTCAACTCAACCTGGAGCTACAACTCCAAAAAGTTTGACCAATATGCCACTCATTCTTTAATAGGATTCAACCTATCTGGAAGCTTCAACTCCAAACTTTAGTTCAGCTACAACTGACCTTTAGTGAGCTTTAACTCATAGGGAAGCTACAACTACCCAACTGCTAAGATGCAATTTAGAATTAAACACAATTCTTGATCACACCTGAATTGTCTTCTACAACTGATGGTGACCTCTAAGTTCCTACAAATCCACCTACAAAGCTATCGGATGTGCCATTAGTGACCTCTTCGTCTACACTTATCACTAGTGTCCCTACCCAAACCCTACAAGAATCCATTTACGTCTTTCACCACTCAAACAACACAATCAAACTTTAGTCCCGATCTCTACATATCATATCCATGCAAACGCCATCACCTCACTACTTCATCCTTTAGAATCCACCCAAACTCACTAACCCCTAGCTCAAAATAATTTTTATACATCTTCCCTAATCAATCTACTCATACATCTAAATCATCCCATACGTACATCACCATTCAACCTATCTGAAATAAATTTAACATCCCTATATCTCAACAACAAAAAAATGTAATCTTACATACCTACCTCTCAACAACATCCTATTTTCCAACCCATTCAATCAAAACCATTCAATAATATTCCCCCTTATCAACTATATCCTCGACACCTACCTATCCACAACATTATCAATCTCATTCGAACGTCACCCATCCAATTCTTATATCCCACAACCCCATCCATCAACTTGTCATCCTCATACATCCAATGAGCCCATGCACACATTTCTAAGTAGATTGGTGAACCTCGAAGCCACTACTTTAGGGTCTAAAACCACCTTCTCTACAAATCTGCAACAAGCCCATCAATCCATCAATTCTTGTAATACCTCATCTTCTACACTGGTAGTTATTCTTAATATTTTAAAGTTTAATAGCAAGGAGGACCCATGACAAAATCTCCATTCCTTTAGGCATGCATGTTACCTCATTTTCCATGACAAAGATCTTATGCTCTATAAACCATAATTTCGTTAAATTTGGACATTTTACAATCTAGATTAAATACTAAAATCATCTATGTTGGTTTTACTTATACCAAATATTGGAATTTGATTTGGCTATTATTGGAATCCAAAAAGGGTTTTTGGAATTTTATTTGGCTATTATTGGAATCCAAAAAGGGTTTTTGGAATTATATATCATGTATGAGGGATTTCCATTTTAGGGGTTTAAATTTTTAGTAAGAATAGGAAATACTTATTGGAATAATTAATACATTTATAACTTTGCAATGCATAGAAAATACTTATATTGTCCATTCTCATACAAACAAACATTTTTATCTTATATTGAATGGGCATATGTCCATTCTCATACAAACAAACATTTTTATCTTGTATTGAATGGGCATATGCCCATTCTCATAAAAACAAAACATTTTAATCTTGTATTAATCAACATATGCCCATTCTTATATAAGAATCATTTAATAAAAATAGAGGTAATAATTAATTTGTATTAAAATAGACATTTTCCCATTCTCACATCATTTATAGTGATATTAAAATAATTAAGTTCAATATTTGATTCAATGAGTTAGAATGGGTAGAATAGGCATATGGCCATTCTATTTAAAATGGTTTTTTGGAATATATATATCATGTATGAGGGATTTCCATTTTAGGGGTTTAAATTTTTAGTAAGAATAGGAAATACTTATTGGAATAATTAATACATTTATAACTTTGCAATGCATAAAAATACTTATATTGTCCATTCTCATACAAACAAACATTTTTATCTTGTATTGAATGGGCATATGTCCATTCTCATACAAACAAACATTTTTATCTTATTTTGAATGGGAATATGCCCATTCTCATAAAAACAAACATTTTAATCTTGTATTGAATCAACATATGCCCATTCTTATATAAGAATCATTTAATAAAAATAGTGGTAATAATTAATTTGTATTAAAATGGACATTTTCCCATTCTCACATCATTTATAGTGATATTAAAATCATTAAGTTCAATATTTGATTCAATGAGTTAGAATGGGTAGAATAGGCATATGGCCATTCTATTTAAAATGGTTTTTTGGAATTATATATCATGTATGAGGGATTTCCATTTTAAGGGTTTAAATTTTTTTAGTAAGAATAGGAAATACTTATGGGAATAATTAATACATTTATAACTTTGCAATGCATAAAAAATACTTATATTGTCCATTCTCATACAAGCAAACATTTTTATCTTGTATTGAATGTGCATATATCCATTCTCATACAAACAAACCTTTTTATCTTATTTTGAATGGGAATATGCCCATTCTCATAAAAACAAACATTTTTATCTTGTATTGAATCAACATATGCCCATTATTATATAAGAATCATTGAATAAAAATAGAGGTAATAATTAATTTGTATTAAAATGGACATTTTACCATTCTCACATCATTTATAGTGATATTAAAATCATTAAGTTCAATATTTGATTCAATGAGTTAGAATGGGTAGAATAGGCATATGGCCATTCTATTTAAAATGGTTTTTGGAATTATATATCATGTATGAGAGATTTCCATTTTAGGGGTTTAAATTTTTAGTAAGAATAGGAAATACTTATTGGAATAATTAATACATTTATAACTTTGATGCATAAAAAAACTTATATTGTCCATTCTCATACAAGCAAACATTTTTTATCTTGTATTGAATGTGCATATGTCCATTCTCATACAAACAAACATTTTTATCTTATTTTGAATGGGAATATGCCCATTCTCATAAAAACAAACATTTTTATCTTGTATTGAATCAACATATGCCCATTCTTATATAAGAATCATTGAATAAAAATATAGGTAATAATTAATTTGTATTAAAATGGACGTTTTCCCATTCTCACATCATTTATAGTGATATTAAAATCATTAAGTTCAATATTTGATTCAATGAGTTAGAGTGGGTAGAATAGGCATATGGCCATTCTCATACAAACAAAGAGTTTTATTATTGTGATGAGAATGGGCATATGCCATTTCTCATACAAAAAAAGATTTTTATCATTGTGATGAGAATGGGCATATATCCATTCTCATAAAATCAATATAGAAAGAAAGAAAAATTTGGATGTGATTTATTTTAACTATGGGGTTCGTGCGCATTTTGCATGTTATATATTTTATATATTTTGATCATATATATTTGTGTCTAATATTGCTTCTAAGTTATGATATCAATAAAATTGAAAAATGTTTAATTATAACTTGATTTATTTGCATAGAATGAAGATAGGAAATTCGTTGTTATGAGATGAATACAACATAAAATGATGGTAATAAATGAATTGTTAAGAGATAGTCTACAAAAATAAAACAATATTAATATATTGTTATGAGATAGACTAAAAAACAATTAATTTATATTTATTAATCAACATAATAGTAACAAGTAAACTCAATCAAGCTTAGTAATCATGGAAATATGTTGTTATGAGATAAATACAAGTCACAATTCTTTTTGTATAAAATGATGATAATAAATCCATTGTTATGAAATAGACTAAAAAAACCAATATTAATGAATTTTTATGAGAAAGACTACAAAAATAAACTAAATTTATCTATATATATTAATCAACATAATAGTATCAAGTAAACTCAATCAAGCTCAGTAATTGTTTTTTAAATGTTTCCAAAGACTGACATAAATTTGGGTGTGGACCCACATGATTTAACCATGTACATAAGTGTGTGAATTTTTTTCTATCAAAATACATTGTGCCATCAAATTTCTACCCCCAAAACCAATAACTTCTTTCCATGGAAAACGAGATCTGAAAAACCAACCAATAACAAAATTATTTTTCAATAAATTAAATCATAGATTATATTATCTAATTTTATTGATAATTACTTTATTTTTGTATAGACCTATCAAAGCTAGTTTTGAGCATTAAATGGTAAACTATCAATAACATCCTAAATTATCATTATATACTAATCACATCATTTGGATGAAATGTGAAGAAGAACTAAAAAATTGTAATAAACACATTTTGAGCATTACATACTAATAACCATCAATAACAATCAATAACATCTTATTAAAGAGTATATAATAATCACTTCAAATGGAAAATGGGAAAAAAACTACAAAAATGTAATAAACACAATTTTATATATTGATTTGTTCCATTGTTGTTTGAAATAGAGAACATCCCTTTAAGATGTCTCTTACATCATCTACAACCCCTACCAAGGCTAGTTTTGTAAACAACGATGACATAATCCACTTATTATTTTTAAAGTCTTTGTATAAAACCTTTGGAGACACAAAAATAATTCATTAGAAAATCTTTTGTTGATTACATTAATTACAAACATAGTTTCATATATGTATGGAAATTTTGGTGTTTTTCAAATTGTTTCTACATTTTTAATAAATTTATCTCCCTTTTTTTCGTAATGCTCTATACCACAACAAAACAAAGTATGCACGTCCACTTTAACTGAGTGTAACAATTTGTTGCTAGTTTTTCTACATTGGCATATGTATCCAACATAGACTAGAATGCTATTCGATGAAACTCTTTAGATACAAAAGTTAGAAATTGGGAAATACACATTTGTGGTAAGATGAGTTTGGATTTTCCTTTTTAGAAGTATGCTTTTGAACTAACAATCCTTTTAATTCAAGAACAAGCAAATGTTTATTTGGAGGAAGTGCAAAAAAATAAAATTAAACTTCATTATTAACTTGTATGTATTTCAAATACCATAATAATATTTCACAAAATATTTTTACCTATTTCTTTACATATATTTGTTGGTTTCTTTGGAGGCACTGCAAAAAATAAAATATTAAACTTCATTATTAACTTGTATGTATTTCAAATACGATAATAATATTTCACAAAATATTTTTACCTATTTCTTTACATATATTTGTTGGTTGTAGATTTTCTCTAGTTGTATCTCCACATAAAAATTGAAATTAGGATATATTTATCAAATTGATTCCAACTAATATTGAAAATAAAAAGGATTAATATTTTTACATATTTACATATATTTTTTGGATTTTCTCAGCTGTATTTGCACATAAAAATTGAAATTAGGATATATTTATCAAATCGATTCCAACTAATATTGACAAGTAAAAAAGATTATTAAATTTTAAATAATACTTAATAATTGTTCATGATCTAACCGCCATAATTGACGGTGAAGAGTTTGACGTAATTTCAGTTTTAGTCACCATCGGTTTCGTTTTTGTGTGTTTTGTTGACAAATTTTTGTTGGATGAACGACATCATGCTTTTGTCAGGAATAATTTCTTCCTCAATGGATTAACCTCATGGATTGCACTTTTTCTCCACTCATAATCATTTTTAAGGACTCAACAGTTTCTTCTAATGTACATAAATACTTAGAATGTAAGGTATAGGGAAATTTTTAGTGGCGAATTTTCATAAACTCGTGAAAATCGAGGATTATGGAAATTTGAATTGGTGAATATTCTGTGGTTCGCAGTCGACTTATTCACCGAAAAATTTGACCAACATGTCCCTTATACTATTCATTTCACCTAGATTTTACACATATATAAGAGCTTATGAATGTAATTTGCCACCATTTCGAATCATATCGTGCGCATATTCACCGAAGTAAACATAAGAAAATCTCTCACCGCCAACACTGAAATATGAGCCATCTAACCATAATCCATCCAATCTAACCCATCTAACTCTAAAATTTGAGCCATCCAACCCGATTAGCCGTCAAACTTTGATTCGTCCAAATCGATTTGTCAACTCTAATTTAAGTCTAATCCATCCAACTCGATCGTCAACTTTGATCCATCCAAATTTGATCCATCAAATGCACCCGCCCAACCCCTAGCCATCTAACCCCTCAAGGATCAATCGTCCAATCCCTCACCGACCAACCCACCCGTCCAACCCTTAGTTGTCCAACCCTCACCCATCCAACCCACCCATCCAACCCTTAGCCATCCAATCCCTCACCTATCCAACCCTTAGCCGTCTAACCCCTCACCCATCCAACCCTTAGTCATCCAACCCCTCACCCATCAAACCCTTAGCCATCCAACCCCTCACCCATCCAACCCTTAGCCATCCAACCCTCACTTGTCAACCTTCCTTCCCCACACTTATCCATCAAACCCTAACCCATACATCCCACCCACCCAACCCTCAGTCATCCAACCCCTCACTGTTCAACCCCACCCACCCAATATTCATCCAACCCATCACCCATACAACCCACCCACCCAACCCTTAGCCGCCTATTCCACCCGCCCAACACTTAGTCGTCCAACCCTCACCTACCCCCCCTTAACCACCCAACCCCCGACCAACTTTGTGAAATGAGGGAAAAATTCTCTCTGCAAAATCACCTTTGCCATGAAACATTTTTTTAGATATTCGCCAATGATTTGAAAGTCAATTTTTGAGATTCACCAATGATTCGAAAGTAATTTTTCGAGGGTCTTCTCGAAAATGAACCCTACTAAAGTAAAAATTATAAATAATGGACTATTGTCCGATTCTCACTTAATAAATCTAATACTTGTTCAATCTTGTATTCAATGGGAAGATTCTGGTCACCGTAATAATACCTATTAAATCTTGTATTCACTAGGTAGATATCGGTTCTCATTTAGGAATCATATAAGAAGAATATAAGGTTGCATAATTTTTTTTGTATTCCAGATATGTTACATATTTTAGTTGTCGATGCAGAGCCTAAATAACTTGCTATCTATCGCCATGGTTAGAATGATCCAAGACTTCAAAGACTACCTTTTATTTGGCCAATAAATAATTTTCTCTAGGTCTCCACTCTTCAAAACTTGTAATTTTTTCCTTATGAAATTCTCTTTAATTATTCATAATTGTCTTATATTGGTTGGACTATCCCTGGCGGAGCCAAGTGCTGCACTACATACCCTCGATGAGAGGGATCAAGCCTTATGTAGTTTTCCTTTTTAGAAGGCGAAGGGCCTTGTTATGGTGAAATCACAAAACCCCCGAATGGTCCTATTTGAGATGGGGTATTAAGTGTGATTTCATAACATAGAGCTATCCTGAGTGTGGGACATTATGAAATAGGATAGCTCTCCGGAGAAGGCCGGTTCCTGCTTCTAACTTACCTGCCACTAACTAATCCTAATGCAGGAAAACCACTAACTAATCCTAATATAATTCTTCCAAGAGGACATGGAGAAAGATACATGGAATGAAAACCTACACTAAGAGCGGTGATACACCAAGAAAGGAGTGTTGATCACTTCCCCAACCTGTAATAATGATGAATAAATGAATCTAGAAAGGGTGGTATTGCACCAAAACTAGATCACACCCAGTACATCATTCCCAAAATGAGCACAACACACCCAAATCTGTAATGAACAAGGATATACACAACCATCTGTTTGCAATGAGAGGCAAGACAAAACAATAAAATCATGTAGAGGTCGAACAATCAACACAAATTTTTTTATTACTCCTTAATATTTACATAGTACATTACATGTAGAGGAAGGAATGAAGCCATTATAGTGATTGGAGGAAGGCTTAGAGCCCCAAAGAAGAGGGATTGCATGGGAGGAGAAAAATGATCAACCATTTGCACATACAAACCCCTTACATTTTATATAGGAAGAAAATGAGGAGAGAGAGGGAAGAAAATCTAAAAATTACCCCAATCTCCTGCAAAATCCATCATTGTCCTTACAGGAGTGATGCAAAAATCTACCAAGCCCATACTCCATTATACGTTACTTGTTGGGGAAGAAAGAAAGCCCATACCTCATCATTTTGGTAGGTGAGAAATATTGAACCATTCCTCTAAAATGGTAGACTATACTTCCACATTTTGAAATATTTAACTTTATTAAAATTAAGAAATCTAGTTGTAGTTGTGTAGAGGACACTAAGATATTTCCAAAAAGTCTGATTTTATGCAAATCCAAGCTCTCAGTCAAAATTTATGGCCATCTGAAAATGAGGGTGCCATACTACAATAAATGTGGGTAGTTGATCTACTTTTTTGGACTCTAACCCTAAATCGCACCCTCTAAAATCCAAAATTTTAGACATTTGGGATTTGAAAGTATGGGTATTTTGACTTTGGAGATCGTCGTCATTATTCATCTGATAAGTTGGCTCGAGAGTTCTAAAATGCCGAAACCCCAAATTCTAAAATTTAGACTTCAGGTTTTGGACCTTTGTGCTTTCGGGTTTTCAGGAGTTTGGGTTTCAAGGTTTTTGGGGTTCTATTCATCCATCCAGTGACACATTTATTTGAAACCCAAAAGCTCGAAGTCTGAATTTCACACTTCATGTTTCGACTTTTCTCCTCCCTCGCATGGCACTGTTCATCGCTCGACCTTGCTGCCAACCTCAAACTCCCAAGTTTCAGAAGTCTAAATTTTGAACTTCGAACTTGATGTCTGACGAACCTTTTGAGCTTGCTAGTTCAAAATTTTGGCCCACCGATTATGAAAACTCTACCACTTCAACTTGATCAGCTTGAGCCTGAAATGTGATCTCCCATGGCCGAATCGATCCTTCTATTTTCTTTGTGTGAAGTCATGTTTTTCCAATTTCTCATGATGGGAAAAATTGGATAATAGGCCTTTCCCCATGAATTCTAATATACTTTATAGAGGTATTCAAATGATTAAGCTCAATGTTATACTGAATGTGTGGATGCCTATTCTTCTATAGGAATCATTGAGGAAGAATATATGATTGATATATGATAATGGGCATATGCCCATTTAATACATGAAATATTGAACTTAATCATTTTAAAACCTCTATAATGGAAGTGGTTAATTTTTTTGTAGAGCGAGCTTATCCACACAATAGTGGAAATTTTATTGGCAATTAATGTTTTCAAAGGAAGTGGAGTTCTTGGGAATGGTAAGCTTCACTAGGATGCTATTGCAAGCGATCTATTTGTTTGATTATAAACACCAATACATTCACATGCATGATGGTTTCTAACTCTACCCATGATTCAAAATATCATCTGGTTTCCTTTCCCTTTTAGGCTGGAAAATTGCCCATTGTAAAAAAGTATACTTTTAACTCTTCATTTCAATATTATTCTCAATAAAAATAGTAGTGATAATCTCATGGTTCCTTTGTTCCTCTGGAAAAGCTTGTATTTTGAGTCTCCCATGCTCTGTTCCTTCAAAACTCATGTTTTCCCATTTCCTCCATTTTCCACAGTCAAGATCTATTGTCCTTGCCATTTTTCCCTAAATACTCAAGGAGAAATGAGTTGATGTGTCCCTAAGGATCATGTTTGAGCCTTGCAATATTCTAAATTCTCTATCCTTGAAGAAAACCTCATTTTCTGGCTCGAATGGATGTTTCTCTATGTTTTATGGTTTGATGGGCATTTCTCCCAGTCAAATTTGCATCATTCATTGACAGGAAACATGGCACCTCTTGGTTGGATGTGGATCAACTTAATACTTCAAAAATTCCATGAAAAGCCTCATTTTTAAAATGTGTCCACGTGGAGGAATGACGCTCATTTGAGAATCAAATTTTTGGTTTGGCTTTGAAGTAGCACCGGGAGGACACGTGGAGGGTTGGCAGGAAAGAGACACGTGGAGGCTTCCACTGGGTTTCCCATACTTAGAAAAATTTCAAAAGGTTTTGGGAAGTCAGGACACGTGGAGGAACGATGCTCATTTGAAGATCTGCTTTTGGGCTTGCCTTTGAGTAGTAGCACTGGGAGGACACGTGGAGGCTTCCACTGCTTTCCCATACTTAGAATTTTTTTATGCAGATGGAAAAGTTTGGAGAACAGACACGTGGTGAGCTCATGGCTCATTTAGGGGACTTTGGCACCATCTTGAAGTTGCCATGGAGTTGTGGAGGTTGGCATCTTCAACTTGAGTTTCATTCTAAAGAAGTGCCATGAGTGACACGTGGAGGCACTCCGCTCACTTTGCATTTTACTTAGACTTTTCAATGGCCAAAAGGAGACTACCTCGGAGCTTGACAAGTGGTGCCTTCCACTGAGCTTCAAGCCTTCAAAAAATTTTTCCGGAGTAGGACACGTGGCGAGCCCGCGCTCATTCAAGGTATCAAATTTTTGGGACCGCCTCAAGGTGCGTCATGGTGACACGTGGCAATTTGAAAAGTCATAGGGGGGGGAGGCGGACCATCGGAGGAAATTCAAAATTTTCACCTCTTTGCTTCATAAAGGTTAAAATAGCAAAAATGGCCCATGAGCCCGATGGGAAATAGTCAATGTTTTTCCCCGGTCAATGGTGGAGGTGTGGACGGAGGAAAATTGGAAAATTTTCCTTTTGAGAAAAAGAGTTAAAAGTAAAAGGGGAAGTGTAGTTCCACTGGGACCCACATTGGGACACGTGTCAAAAGTATTTCTCAAGGGGGAGCTCATGGGGAAAACTTGGAAAATTTTCCTTTTTCCAAAAGAGAGTCAAATGGTAGAATTTCTCCATGTTTCTTTTGGGGCCCACCTCAGACACATGTGTCAGGCCCATTTTTTAGAAGCGGAGGTGCGGAGAAAAATGGGAAATTTTTCCATTTTTTAAAAAGGGTAGAAAAGGTCAAAGGAAGCCCCGAGCCTATTTTTGCATCTTCCACGTGGATGACCCACATTCAAAATCAAAGATCAATGGTCTGCTGAGTGTCTAAATCTGATTTTCCCCCATTTTTTCTGTAAAACTCCTGGGAGTGTGAGTCTTCATGATTTCTTGCTATTTTCTACATGCCAAACAGAGGAGTGAGTTAATTTTGATATCTAGAGTTTGGTGGGAGAGATCTGGAGACGTCTTTCACCATTAAAATAGTTTGACTCTCAAGCCCGATCTAGTTTTCCATTTTTCTTCTCCTGAGCATGCAAGGGGTCAGATTTGATTGATATGGGGTGGAAGTGGTTGGCGAATGGATGGAGGCATGTTTTTCCGAGAAAGGAGTTGAATGTGGGAAGAAATTGAAGAGATTTTCCCTCGAGCACCTGGAGACTTTTAAGATCTGATTCTGTGAATCATGAAAGAATCATGGCAAGCACTGGTGCATTTAAATTTTTTTGTCTTTTTGGGAGGAAGGGGCTCTATTGGAAATGTTATAAATGGCACAAATTCATCATGTGCAAATGGTTGGGAGTTTTTGGAAAGATCAGGACTGATTTTCTCCAAGCAGAAAAAGCTTGACAGAGCCCATCCATTTTGAGAAGCCATCTAGAGAAGCCTGTATATCTCTCTTTGTGTCAAATTTGATCGTGTCAAGGTGGTTGCAAGTGTACAACCATTGAAAAGCTTTGAGATTGTTCTGGAAACTTTCCCTTGCTGATAAATTTGATCAAACTTTGAGTTATTCTGTGTTAATCTTGAGTAAAGTGTATTTATTTCATCTCTGAATGCATACGAGTAGTTTTTCTTGTTTCTATTGCAATCTTGTACCAAAATAGGGTCCAATCACATAGGTCTCAGTCCTTGTGATAGTTTAGTGGCATCTATAATTTCATTTCTCAGAAGAGCCTTCATCTGGGAGTGGGATAAATGGTTTAAAATCACTTTTCTTTCATTTTGTTGATAGAGATTCTCTGTAAGCCTCTGGGTGTACCTCAGGCATGACTTGGTTTAAATCTTGGTGCTTTATTGGGTCCTCTAACTGAGCCTTCATGATAAATCCCATAGGTTGTGTGAAAGAGTGCTGATCTGGGCCTCCATTGAAGCACATATTCTAGTTGAGGAAACAATTTAACTTTTTGTGGCATTTTGTTGATTGAATCTTTCCATTTTGCATAAGCTCTCAAGGATCTGGTGAGTCAAGTCCATCTATCTCCCCTCCCACCAAAATTCATTTAACAACAACCAATCCTACCCATACTACCCCTGTTTTTGCTTTGTATACCCACACAAGACCAAAATCCTTTTTACTAAAGTATGTAGAATAGATCAAGGGGTCTCAAATGTCTTTAGTAACCTTTGCCCTTTGTGAGAATATCTCCATAATCTGGAAGTGACAACTCGTGAGAGTCAAGATTTGGTGTGTTGATCATATTTTCCCAAGGCCTTCTCTATAAAATTTATGCAAAAGAAAGGTACCTGTATCTCCTTTCAAATAACAGAGGTTACACAATAGGTTCTCTTACCTTGGTTGAAAGGCACAACCTAAAATAGTTAGGATAAGATCACATCCTTTTGAGGTGCTATCCATCTCTCCACAAATCCAAGTAACAAAGGGACAACTAGATTTCTCCCCAGCTACAAAATGACATACATTTATGATCTATCTGCCTCTAAGCTCCCTGTTGAATCTGTGTTGCTGCTTGGTTTGAAAAGGAGAACAAATTTGGGTACCAAACACTTGTGGCACCATTTCAGGGATCTGAGGATTTATGATTTGATCCTGATTTTTTGAATCTATTTGGGAATTAATTTGAATTTCTGAGACTAGTTCAATTTTCCATTGCATACATATTTACCAATCCATATCTATTTGACCCATCAACAACACCAACACTTGTGGCGCATTCAAGATCTGATTGATTTACATTTGCGGGAACTTAGTTCAATTTAATCCACATGCATACATATTTGAAGGCATATCTATTTTCAGAAATCCATTTTAAAAACCAACACTTGTGGTGCCATTTCAGGGAGACATTTTTAAAGTCACTTAGTAAACATTTTTATGCTCCATGTGTGTGTAGCAGTTTTCACAAGTTTTTACACCTAGTGCACTAGCTTTCATTTGATAAATTTTGGTGAAGAAAGGTTAGAATCTTTCCATTTCCACTCTCTTGCATTGACAGACACTTGACAAATCATATTTAGTGCATTTTCACAACTAAGGTGGAAATCCTTAGTGGTGAACTCCTGTTGATTTGATTTTGATAAGGACCAGTGTCTTAAAACTCTGTCAAAGTAAGATTTGTTACTAATATTTGCAAAGCTGGAAGGAAGAAGATCTTTCTTTGCTAGGGATCCTACTAGGACATTATTTCTAGAGCTAGGAAAAGCAAAATTAGAAGGAAGAAAATCCTGGAGAGTTATGGGAGATCAACAGACAAGAAGAGGGATCTCCATTGATGAAAGTGAATGGCCTATCATTGAAGACTTGCCATTCAAGTGACTCTGAATCAGGTAGCCTCTTTGTGGAACTGAATTCTCCAGCTGGAGAAGGGCCTTCATTTGATTTTGAAAGATTTGCTTCACATTTTGCACCTATCTTTTCTGAAGTAGATAGGGATTTCCAAGAAGCAAGGCCTTTGGGGATCTCCATTTTGAAAATTACACTCCTGTGTTCCAAGGACCCTCTACCCCTCATCAATTTTTCACCCCTCCAAGATCACCTCCTCAAATCAATATGGCTCAACCCAGCCTCCATTTTTGTTGTAAACACTTTTGGACCTATAAATTTTGTGGGAATGGCTGGTTATCCAAATGCAGTGCCTCAAGATGTAAGGAACAAAATTCCAAAGTTCCAAGGAAACAATGCTATTACTGGTGACCAACATCTAAAGCTCTTCCTCAATATGATGGAAGATTTTGAGATTGAGCATGAAGATGTATACATCAAATTGTTTGTTCACACTCTAGAGGAGGATGCTAGGGACTGGTATAAAGCATTTCTAGATAACTCTATTGATTCTTGGGCTGAGATGAGCAATGCATTCAGATTACAATATGGTGATAGGATTGACCCTAGGTTTCTTCTATCAGAATTTGAAAACATCAAGAAGAATCCCAATGAGTCAAGTACATGACTTCAATACAAGGTTCAATAAGACCTTGAGGAGATTTCTGTAGGATAAGGCCATGTGATGAGTCATGTTTGATCAAATATACTGATGCATTTGATAAAAAAGTTTGCTTACTACTTGAGGGACAAGAACCCTACCAACTTGAGGCAAGCATTCACCATGGCCCTACAAATAGAGAATAATATCAAGGCAATAGAAAACCTCCAAAGAGGGAAGGTGTGAAGCTGGTTAACCTAGAAAAACCCCAGACAAGCAAGGCTGCTGATTTGGAAGAAGTGGTGAAAACTTTGGTAGGGGCTATCAAGGAGATCTCCTACAAAGCTAGCCCGAGATGAGAAAGGAGTTGGGAAGAGTTCACAAGGACAACACAAGCAACAAGGCCAAGATAGATTTACAAATCATCAAAGAATTGATGACAGAGGAAAAGGAGCTATTGGATTTGGGAATAGGCAGCCCCAAGGTAGAGAAAAGTAGAATGGTACCTGATCCTTTGGCTGCAGAGTTGTTGTGGTGGAAGAGACATAAGTCATTGATTGGTGTGACAGATGTTTCATGCCCCATGCTCCTTGTGAAGAAGATCAGCAAGAAGAAAATGAAGTGATGATGATAAGAGTGATGATGATGTTTGCATGATGGGATGCTCCACTAGCTCACAACAAAGGGCAACCTCAACTGAGGTGATAAGTGCTAGAACTGCTGCCACTTTTTGGGACTGCATTCATAGAGTACATATTCTCCCTCCCTCTCATACTTTAGAAGTAGATAATGTACAAGATTTTGAATTTCCCAATAATGACTTTGAATATTTAAGGGCTTTAATGATAAAAAAGTATGATGGAGGAATCCCATCTGAGGAGGACAGGAAATTATTAATGAATGTTGTTGTGGCTCAAGAGAAGGAATATAACACAAGAAGTAAGGTTGTCAAAGGGGCAGGGCCTCAAGCCAAGCCAAAATCTCCCTTACTTTCTAACATTCCTAAAGAGGCTCCTAGGAAAGATCCATCTGCCAAAAGCCCTACAGTTCCAAGCAAAAATCATACCCCTCCTTATGCTCAAGCTATCAAGAATCTGTGCCACCTAATGAATGTATTAGCCTTTCTTCCAATATTGCCTTGCCCAAGAATGTCCCATATGACATTCCCAAGTTTTAAGTCAAATCAAAGTCTCTGTCCCAATTGTTGAGTTGCTTAGGATTCCTGAGCACAAAAAGAGAGCATTTGAATACTTGGGATTGAATGAAGAGAAGACAACCCTAGGAAGAAATGTGAACATTGTGGAGAATCCTCTAGCCATTGAAGAGTCTGAGACACCATCAAGCATCAGAAGAGCTAGCTGAACCACCTGAGGTTTATTTGGGGACATCTTTGGTAGACTCTCAGCTGAATGTGGATCCATTCTTCACTACTTTGATCATCAAGGATAGGCTGCTCCATAACTGCATGTTTGACTCAGGGGCATCATGCAATGTCATGCCTTTGGAGGTCATGAATGAGCTGAATATTAAGGTAACAACAACATATGGGAAGTGCACTACCATGGACTCCAGAGAGGTGCCAAGTAGTGGGATGTGTGAAGGGTTTGGTGGTGCAGCTTGTAGCCTACCTAGGTAAAAATTTAAAACTTGATGTTGTCATAGTTGATTGCCCAACCAAGTGGGGTATGTTATTGTCAAGAAAGTGGGCTGCAAGTGTTGGTGGTAGTGTCCAAATGGACATGTCTTATGCCACCATCCTAGTTGAGGGCAGCCTTGTCAGGTTATATGGGGAGAAGAAAATGTTGCACCTTATTGAGGATCCCAACAATGCATCCTATGAAGTATTGTATACAAATGTTGATGTTGACAACTTTGTGGGATTTTTGATGGAAAAGAGCACAAGATTGAGGAGTCTAAGTGTCTTGAGAGCAAAGAGGCTCTCCTTGGACTTTATTGTTTGATGGAGCTTGCTCCAAATTTGGAAATGGTGTCGGTGTTGTCCTAATTTCTCCAAGCCAGGAAAGGTTTGTTTTTTCCTTTAAGCTTAACTTTGAGTGTACTAACAAACATTTTGAGTATGAGGCATTGTTGTTAGGTTTAAGAATTTCTTGGAAGTATGGTGTCAGGGACATCATTGTCAAAGGAGACTCAGAGTTAGTTGTCAAGAAAGTCAAAAAATTGTATGCCACAAAGAATCAAGTGATGAAACAAGTACAAGCATGCATGTAGTTTGGGACTTCATTGAGATGTTTGACTCCTTCAACATTGTGCATCATGACAGGAGGTTCAATGACTTGGCAGAAAAGCTTGTAGTGTTGGGGTCTCGGTTTGATAGTTCTGCAACATCCCCTTATTGTGAATATGAGGTGGAGGTAGTGACAAGACCCTCTGTCCCTGACAATATAAAACATTGGCAGGTTTTTGATGATGAGGCTCAGGTCAGAAGGTTCCTGCAAAATGATGGAGAGTTTTTCTGATCAAAACATTGATTGGGAGCCAATGGTCTATACAACAGAGGGGAAGGAAACCTTATTTGGCAAAGGCATCATCCAACTAAAGACCAACACCATTCCTAGAGGGCTGGTTGCTCTTGAATCAAATTTTGATAATGTTGACTGCATTATTAATAGGCATATGGCAGCCTCGAGGGATGTTGAGGAGCATGACCTTGGCATGAAGGAGAAACCAAGGAAGATTTGGTTGGGCAATAGTCTCAGCAAAGATGAAAAGTAGTCATACATCCAGTTGTTAAAGAAATACCAAGATTGCATGGCTTGGACCTATTCTGAGCTCAAAGCATATAGAGAAGACTGTTCCAAGCATGAGATTCCCTTGGAGCCCAGTGCAAAACCCTTCAGGAAGAAGCAGAGGCCAATTAATCCTCTATTATCTCTCAAAATGCAAGAGGAGCTGAAGAAGCTAAGGGATGGAGGAATTATCCAGCCCACAAGGTATTCTTCTTGGGTTTCCAACCTAGTGCCAAGTAAGAAAGAAGAATGGTGACATCAGGTTGTGTGTGGACTTCAGGAATCTAAACAAGGCCTCAATGAAGGACAACTATCCTTTACCTAACATGGAGCACATGCTTCAGTTGGTGACTGGTTCTGAGTTGCTTTCTACTTTAGATGGCTTCTCTGGTTATAATCAAGTCATGGTGAAAGAATCAGAAAGGATCAAGACAACCTTCACTACTCCATGGGGAACATATGTATATGTTAGGATGCCCTTTGGTCTGATGAATGTTGGAGCCACTTTTAGAGAGAGCAATGGATGTTGCTTTTTGCTGGTTACATCAATGACTTTATTGTTGTTTACCAAGATGATGTAACAAAGTGTTTTCAAGAAGGAGAAGTGACCATTTGCTGCACTTAGAGAAGATGTTGATCAGATGTAGGGAATATGGCATCTCACTCAATCCAAAGAAATGCCATTTTGGAGTGTAGAAGGAAAAATTTCTTGGTCACATTGTGTCACAAGGAAGGAGTGATGATTGATCCAGAAAGAGTGGAGGCCATCAACAAAGTCCCAATTCCAAGAACCAAAAAGGAATTCAGTCCTTCTTTGGGCAGATAAACTTCATTAGAAGGTTTATATCAAACTTTGTTGAGTTGACTATCCCAATCACTTCCATGTTAAAGAAGGATCAGATCATCAAATGGGAAGAGGCTATCCATCCAAGATTTCAATGGAATCAAAGAGGCATTGAAGCATGCCCCTATTTTAGCAGCCCCAGATTATAAGAAACCTTTCCAGCTATTTTCTTTCACTTCAGAAAACACTATTGCTTTTGTCTGCTATAGAAGGATGATGAAGGGGTTGAGAGGCCCATTTCCTTTTTTAGTAAGGCTTTGCAAGGAGTAGAACTGAAATACACCATCATGGAAAAGTAGGCATTTTCCTTGGTCAAAGCAACAAAGGTTTTCAGGCCTTATATTTTAAGTTCAAAAGTTGTTGCTTATGTTCCCCATACCATGGTAAAAGACATCCTGTCAGAGATGGAAGTCTCAAGTAAAAGATGTAGATGGGTGAAAAAATTGCAAGAGTATGATATGGACATCCAAACCATGAAGTTGGTGAGAGGTTTGGGGTTAGCTAAGCTCATGGATGAGAGAAACTTGTAGACCATTGAGGTAAATGAGATTGAGGAAGAAAGGAAGCTATTTTTGAAAGATTGATGAGTTCTGAGTGGTACAAGGATGTGATGTTCTATCTCAGACACTTAAACTACCTGAGCATTTGAATAAGAACCAGAAAAGAGCTCTTAAGTTGGCTTCCCAGAAATATGTCATTACTGATTTTGGGTTGGCATGGAAGAACCCAGAGGGAGTCCTCTTAAGATGCATCACTGAAGATGAAGCCCCCAAAATAATTGTTGATCTCCATGGAGGAGTTTGTGGGGGAATTTTTCTGCAAGAGTCACAACACATAAGATCCTAAGGGCTGGTTATTGGTGGCCAAATCTTTTCAAGGATGCAACCATGTTGGTCAGAAGATGTGAGAGTTGTCAGCATTTCTCTGGAAGGATGAAAGGCTTTAGGCTCCCTACCTTTGCAGCTATGTATCAATTGAAGCCCCATTTAAGCAATGGGGAATGGACTTCATTGGTGAGATTTCAGACCCTTCAAGTGTTGGCCATAAGTGGATTCTTGTAGCCACTGATTACTTTACCAAGTGGGTGGAAGCAATCCCCACCAAGAAGGCTACACACCAAGTTGTCATGGATTTTGTGCTAAACAATATTATTTGTAGGTTTGGAGTACCAGTCAAAATCATAGCTGATAATGCCATGAGTTTTAGGGCTAGACCTCTGGTGGCAATGTGTAAAGGATATGGGATCAATTTGACATATGCCTCTAATTATAATCCCCAAGGAAATGGACAAGCTGAGTCCAACAATAAGAATTTGCTAAAGATTATCAGAAGAACCTTGGAGTTGAACAAGAGAAAATGGGGTGAACAACTGAAGTTTGTTGTCTGGGATGATAGGATCACTATCAAAAGAGCCACTGGAAAGAGTCCATTTGAGTTGGTATATGGGACTCAGGCCTTGCTGCCCCTGCATATGCAATTATCTTCATATCAGTTCATTCAACAACTGGAAGATCAAGAAGTGAGTCCTCATGATGCCCACATCAACCAGATTGTTGAGCTTGATGAAGAGAGGAGGGCATCTCACCAAGAGGCATATAAAGTTTAGAGAAAAGCTAAAGAAACTGTTTGACAAGAAGGTCACTCCTAGAGCCTTCAATATTGGAGATCTTGTGCTATTATGGGATAGTAGGCATGAGGATAAGGGAAAGCATGGAAAGTTTGACTCATTGTGGATGGGCCCTTACTCCATTGACATCAGAATTGGTGAACACACCTTCTTCTTGAAGGATCTAGATGGTGAATTGCTTGAACTACTTGTTAATGGTAGGCATCTGAAGCATTTCTTGGATTGATTCCTCTGAATCAAGGTAAACACCTCTTGTATAGTGTATAGTTTGTTGTTTGTTTCCTATTTTTGTGTTTTTTTTCGTGGTCCTTGGTGACTATTTTTGCTGGCTTCTTTGTTTTTTTTGGAGATGGCTTCATTTCTCTGCTCTGCGAGATGACTCTATCACCCAATGGATATTTTGGCACTTGGTCTACTATTTTTCTTCTTGTGGCACTCGCAGGAGTGCCCATCCCCGAGTCGAGCCAATGTTGGTGCTCAAAATTGTCTCGCCCCATTTGTGCCCTTGAAGATTTATTGATTCATGGCCTCTATCATTTTATCCTTCCCCGTATTGTGTTTGGCCAGTCTTGTTGCCATTTTAATCTACTCCTGGGTGAAGATCATGTGTGGGTCCGTATTTGTCTCATGGTTCCTTTGTTCCTTGAAAAGCTCGTATTTTGAGTCTCCCATGCTCTGTTCCTTCAAAACTCACGTTTTCCCATTTTCTCCATTTTCCATAGTCAAGATTTGTTGTCCCTACCATTTTTTCCCTAAATACTCGAGGAGAAATGAGTTGATGTGTCCCTAAGGATCGTGTTTGAGCCTTGCAACAATTTAAATTCTCTGTCCTTGAAGAAAACCTCATTTTCTAGCTCGAATGGATGTTTCTCTGTGTTTTATGGTTTGATGGGTGTTTCTCCCGGTCAAATTTACATCATTCAGTCGATAGGGAAATGTGGCACCTCTTGGTTGGATGTGGATCAGCTTAATACTTTTCAAAAATTCTATAAAAAGCCTCATTTTAAAATGTGTCCACGTGGAGGAACGACACTGTTTGAGAATCAACTTTTTGGTTTGGCTTTGAAGTAGAGCCAGGAGGACACGTGGAGGGTTGGCAGGAAAGAGACACGTGGAGGCTTCCACTGGGTTTCCCATACTTAGACAAATTTCAAAAGGTTTTTAGGAAGTCTAGGACATGTGGAGGAATGACGCTCATTTGAAGATCTACTTTTGGGCTTTGCCTTGGAGTAGCATTGGGAGGACACGTGGAGGCTTCACTGCTTTCCCATACTTAGACAATTTTTTTATGCAAATGCAAATGGAAACAATTTTGCAAAGGGACATGTGGTGAGCCCACATGGCTCTCAGCTCGGGGGTCTTCACTTGGGCACCATCTAAAGAAGCACCATGAGGACACGTGGGGCACTCCGCTCACTTTGCATTTTACTTAGACTTTTCAATGGCCAAAAGGAGACTACCTCGGAGCTTGACAAGTGGCACCTTCCATTGAGCTTCAAGCCTTCAAACAAATTTTTTTCCAGAGAGGAGACACGTGGCGAGCCCACGCTCATTCAAGGTATCAAATTTTGGGACCACCTCAAGGTGTGCCATGGTGACACGTGGCAATTTGAAAAGTCATAGGGGTGGGGAGGTGGACCATCAGAGGTAATTCAAACTTTTCACCTCTTTGCTTCATAAAGGTTAAAATAGCAAAAATGGCCCATGAGCCCAATGGGAAATAGTCAATGTTTTTCCCCGGTCAACGGCAGAGAGGAGGTGCGGACCACATGAGGAAAATTGGAAAATTTTCCTTTTGAGAAAAAAGAGTTAAAAGTAAAAGGGGAAGTAGTAGTTCACTGGGACCCACATTGGGACACGTGTCAAAAGTATTTCTCAAGGGTGGAGCTGGGGAAAACTTGGAAAATTTTCCTTTTTTCCAAAAGAGAGTCAAATGGTAGAATTTTTCCATGTTTCCTTTGGGACCCACCTCAGGACACATGTCAGGCCCATTTTTAGAAGTGGAGGTGCGGAGAAAAATGGGAAATTTTTCCATTTTTTCAAAAGGGTCAGAAAAGGTCAAAGGAAGCCCCGAGCCTATTTTTGCATCTTCCACATGGACGACCCACATTCAAAATCAAAGATCAACGGATGCTTGAGTGTCTAAATTTGATTTTCCCCCATTTTTTCTGGTAAACTCCTGGGATGTGTGAGTCTTCATGATTTCTTATTATTTTCTACATGCCAAATAGAGGAGTGAGTTAATTTTGATATCTAGAGTTTGGTGGGAGAGATCTGGAGACGTCTTTCACCATTAAAATAGTCTGACTCTCAAGCCCGATCTGGTTTTCCATTTTTTTTCTCTCTGAGCATGCAAGGGGTCAGATTTGATTGATATGGGGTAGAAGTGGTTGGTGAATGGATGGAGGCATGTTTTTCCCGAGAAAGGAGTTGAATGCGGGAAGAAATCGAAGAGATTTTCCCTCGAGCACCTGGAGACTTTTATAGATCTGATTCTGTGAATCACGAAAGAATCATGGCAAGCACTGGTGCATTTAAAGTTTTTTTCTTTTTGGGAGGAAGGGGCTCTATTGGAAATGTTATAAATGGCATGAATTTTCATCATGCAAATGGTTGGGAGTTTTTGGAAAGATCAGGACTGATTTTCTCCAGTAGAAAAATCTTGACAGAGCCCATCCATTTTGAGAAGCCATCTAGAGAATCCTGTATATCTCTCTTTGTGTCAAATTTGATTGTGTCAAGGTGGTTGCAAGTGTACAACCATTGAAAAGCTTTGAGATTGTTCTGGAAACTTTCCCTTGTTGATAAATTTGATCAAACTTTGAGTTATTTTGTGTTAATCTTGAGTAAAGTGTATTTATTTCATTTTGAATGCATATGAGTAGTTTTTCTTGTTTCTATTGCAATCTTGTACCAAAATAGGGTCCAATCACATAGGTCTCAGTCCTTGTGATAGTTTAGTGGCATCTGTAATTTCATTTCTTAGAAGAGCCTTCATCTGGGAGTGGGATAAACGGTTTAAAATCACTTTTCTTTCATTTTGTTGATAGAGATTCTCTGTAAGCCTCTGGGTGTACCTCAGGTGTGACTTGGTTTAAATCTTGGTGCTTTATTGGGTCCTCTAACTTGAGCCTTCATGATAGAATCCCACAGGTTGTGTGAAAGAGTGTTGATCTGGGCCTCCATTGAAGCACATATTCTAGTTGAGGAAACAATTTAACTTTTTGTGGCATTTTGTTGATTGAATCTTTCCATTTTGCATAAGCTCTCAAGGATCTGGTGAGTCAAGTCCATCTGTCTCCCCCCCAAAAATTCATTTAACAACAACCAATCCTACCCATACTACCCCTTTTTTTTCTGTATACCCACACTAGACCAAAATCCTTTTACTAAAGTATAAGAACATATCGGTTTCCAAAATAACCTTTCTTGTTGTGAGAATATCTCCAAATGTCTTTAGAATCATATTTTCCCCAAGGCCTTCTCTATAAAATTTATGAAAAGAAAATATCCTTTCCATAAGGTTCTCTTACCTTGGTTTAAAGGCACAACCTAAAATTTTTAGATAAGATCACACTTTTGAGGTGCTATCCATCTCTCCACAAATCCAAGTAACAAAGGGACAACTAGATTTATGCTACAAAACAACATACACTTATGATCTTTGCCTCTAAGGCTATTGAATATGTTTTGGTTGGTTTGAAAAGGAGAATAAATTTGGGTACCAAAAGGATTCAATTTCATTTGGTTTGATAATATCCAAGGGCTTTGAATGTTTCCAATCCAGATCCACTGTCACATCTTTCACCTCCATACCCGTTGAATTATTAACACTATATATGTAAAAATCACTGACATCCTTGAAATGCATGTTTCACATTCATAATTCATATATATTTAAAATTATATCATATTGGCTGGACTATCTTTGGAATAGCCAAGTTCTGTAATACATACCCTATAGAGGATCAAGCCTTATGTAGTTCTCATCATATTGAAGACCGATGTTTATCAAGGTAGTAATAGAAGTAAAGCATTTCATTTTGAAGATGAAGTGAAGCATCGAGGTAGTAATAGAAGTGAAGCATTTCATCCGAAGATGTGATTCATGCACATAATGGTCTTACATTACCAAACATCAACATGAATCACATATTTATGATTAAATGATAAACTTCCATTGTGACTACTAGTTGAATATTCCTTGTTGAAGAAATGATTAGGTACTCATGTTTTCCTGCACCCCATCCTGAAAGCACAAAATGGGAAATCATTCAATGCATAGCTCAATGCATAGCTCAAGTTCTTGTTTATAATTATATCATTTTGGCTGGAGTAATAGATTCAAGAATAATAAATGTTTAGAATGGGCATATTATGCTCTACATATCCTCGAGAGGGATCAAGCCTTATGTAGTTCTCATTTTTAATATACACACACACACACACACACACACACACACACACACACACACACACACACACACACACACACACACACTTTCTTTTAACAAGGAAGGAATGCGAAGATGTGCATTGTGACAAACTTTATAGAAGTTTTGAATGTTTAGGGTTGGGACACAAGCCCATTGAGTAAACATTGTTTATTTTGAAGGTTGGGAAAAGCCAAGCCCAACATATCTCAAGAGAGATAGCCTTATGTAGTTCTCAATAATATATATATATATATATTACATATACATATGTATATATATATATATACATAATGGTATATATATATATAAAAGCCATCTGTATATGTATATACATATACTCGTAGAGAGATCAAGCCTTATGTAGTTCTCATCATATGTATATGTATATATATATATATATATATATATATCCATTCTCATGTAGTTTTTATTATATAATTGTTAGAAGTAGAATAGAGATAAATTTAAGTTTAACATGGGAAGTTACCATTCTCATGTAGGTTTTGTATATAACTAATAAAAGAAGAATAGAGATAAATTTAAGCTAAGTTTAACATGGGAAGTTACCATTATCATTTTTTTTATATAACTAATAGAAGAAGAATAGAGATAAATTTAAGTTAAGTTTAACATGGGAAGTTACCATTCTCATGTAGTTTTTTTTATATAACTAATAGAAGAAGAATAGAGATAAATTTAAGTTTAACATGGGAAGTTACTTTGTTTTAGAATGGGAATCTATGCATTGTGACAACCTTTAAAGAAGTTATAATTTTTTTTGTAATTATTAATAATTGTTTGTTAGATAAAATTTACTTTGAACATTGCTATATTTTATTATAAATGCAAATAACCTAAAACATGGCTATGATATTAATGGCATTTAATTCACACCACTACGTAAAACATGGCTATGATATTATGCCCATTCAAAAAATCTGAAATAAATTTTAATTCTATTAAACAAATTTTTTGAACTTAATCAAACTAAATTTTAATTCTATTAAATAAAATTATTTGAACTTAATCATCTTGTATATTGTCTCATGAGTTTAGTAATTTTCCATTTTCCATACATACCCATGAGAGGGATCAACTTATGTAGTTCTATTATTTTTATATAATTGTTACTATCATTTTGGTTGGACTAACCTTGGTGGAGCAAAGTGCTGGAACCACCAAGTGTTTCACTACATACCCTCGAGAGGGATCAATCCTTATGTAGTTCTAATATTTAGTTTTAGAATGAATGGGAAATATTGAACTCAAACATTTTGATTCGACTAAAGCATTGCGTCTTTTATGTATAATTGTCTTGTTTTGGTTGCTATTTTTTATTTTTGGAATCGGAAGAAGCCCATTCGTAGATAGTTATAATTAAAATATATTGTTTACCACCATGACATCTACCCATCCTCATATTATGTAGTTCTATTATTATTTTTAGAATGGAAAAATGCCCATTCTCATTCTCATATAGAAATCATTAAAATATATTGTTTCTCATATTATATATATTTATTAATTAAAGGTAATTGCTTTAAAACATGTCTTCGACTGTTAGTTAGAGGGAATTATTAACCAACATTTATTTATTAATCAAAGGTAATTTTTAAAACATTTCTTCGACTGCTCATTGGAGGGAAAGTGAGATCATGTTTTTCACACGCAAGTACATGGAACCGTGTAGATATTAATGATAGTTAATCCATGCCACTACGAGGCACTAGAATGGTCAAAAAATATTTTTAGTTCAAGACCATTGTTCATCATGGTTAGATAATAGTAATAAAAGTAAAGCATTTTATCCTGATGGAGAATCGTGTCCATCTAGGCCTTGTATCATTGGTGAATCGTGTCTATGTTTCCTTGATGTCGTATGTGTCTATTTCCATTGATGGATGATTTACCAAGCATGCAAGGGAAAGTTACACATGGTTCATCCTTCAGATTAAATGTTGCACTTCCATTACTATGATCTAACCAACATCAATTACTATGATCTAACCTTGCTCATATATTAAGAATCATAGAATAATAATAGAGATAAAATGTAAATTTTTAGATAGATATATTTGTTCCCATTCTCATATAAGAATTATAGAAGATAGAATGGGAAGTTGTGCATTGTGACAGTAACATTTTTTGTTTTGTAAATATTAATAATTGTATTATACTAGCTAGACTATCCTGGCAGAGCCTTGTGTTACACTACACACCCTCGAGAGGGATCAAGCCTTATGTAGTTCTGTAGTTCTCAATATATATATTTATATATATATATATATATATATATATATATATATCCATTCACATTTAGCAAACATAGAAGAATAATAGATATTTTGAATGGGCATATGACCATTCTCATATATTTTGAATGGGTGAGGGCTCGGTTCCTCTCCACCAAAGGTTCCACCAAAGAACGATGGACCCAACAAGCTTCCGCATCAGGGTTGACAAATAGGGACAAAGTGTTGAGATTACAATGCTCAATTTCTTCATCCAAACCAACCCTATGAGAGGGAAAGATAAAAACAAGAAATCATGGAAACTTCAAATTTTTACGGCTAACCATAAGTAGATTCGAAACAAATGATATGGAAGGAGGACCATATTGGCTGGACTATCCATGGCGAAGCCAAGTGCTGCATTACATACCCTTAAGAGGGATCAAACATTATGTAGTTTTCCTTATGCTTAATTAAAATGCAGTGGAGTTTTGGGTGAAGCTTCTATCTCTAATTATTTCTTATTCTTTCACTTTTGGCCTCTCTCTATTTTCATGAAGAAAATCAACGAAATTTATGAGAAACACTAATGAATTTTTCTAACTCTTCTCATGAAGAATATCATCTAGTTTTCCTTCTCTTGAAAAATTGGGGAGCAGAACATTGTAAAACAAAGTAATCTTCATATTCACATCAATCCCATTCAAGTTGGATGATTCCCACACTCGTATAACATAGAATAACACACATAAGAAGAATAGATATTTAGAATGGGCATATGCCCATTCTCAAATAATAATCATAGAAGAATTGTGAGCATTTTTTAACTCATATAAAACATAGAACAATAGATGGAAGATGAATAGATGTTTAGAAGAGACATATGGAAGATAAATTTTACTTTGTTTTAGAATGGGAAGATGTCCATTTAACATATAGAAATCATGAAATAAGAATGACTCATAGAAGAAGAATTTACTTTTTCACCATGAAGAAAAAATTTACTTCTTTTTTAAATTGAAGATAAGTTTTAGAGATACTTCTAAGTCTTCTTTGTTGATTTATTATGAGATGAAGAATATCATCTAGCTTTCTTTCTCTTGTATTCTAATGGGTATAAAGATAATTCCATAAGTTTGATCTTTTTATTTTTGATATGTGTTTTAAGAATATCACTTCAATATTTTGTAAGACTTGCATAATTGTTATCCTACATAGTTTTAAAAGGATGCATCTAAATATGACCATTGCTTACATGTTTTAGAGTCTTAACAAGATCATTACCTTGCAAAAAATGAATATGATTATAAGAAATTCACTTCCAATCCTTCATGCTAAGATGAGGAGTTAACTATTTTTTATTACTAATAGTAAAGTGTGGGGTTACCACCTAGGCATCATTACTTATTTTCTAAGCTAGGTGGCCTAGCTACATAGGCCTAGGTTGGCGGGTGAGTCAGACCTTTGGCCGAGCTTGGTTGCCAAGTTGATTTGTCCATCTTGGTGGGCAAGCTCACCTATCGAGCTAAGAAATATTGAACTTAATCATTTTCTTATAGGAATTAAAATAAATAATTTCAATGTTTTATCTAATGAGAAAATGCCCGTTCTCAAAATTGGAAGTATAAAAGAGGAATAGAGATAAAATCTAGCTTGTTTTATAATGGACATTTTTCCATTCTCACAACTTTCATAGAGTTATTGAAAATAATAACTTCAATATTGCTTGTATTACAATGATTATAATTGGCATATGCCCATTCTCATACAAAATAAAAATTTTAATCTTCCATTAAATGGTTAGGTATCCATTTATATAGAGGTATTAAAATGTTTAAGTTCAATATTGCTTGTATTAGAATGTTTAGAAGGATCTTATGCCCATTTACATAAACAAGAATTTATTTCTTGTATTGAATGGAAAGATGTTCGTTGTCATATAAGAATCATATATGAAGAATATAGATAAAATTTCATTTGTTTTAGAATGGGCAGTTGCCCATTATCATATAGTAATATAAGAAAAATAGATCAAATTTACTTTGTTTTTTGTTTTTTACCATGGCATAGTGAGACCATTAATTTGCAAATAAATTATTTTCCATCGTTTATTTATTAATTGAAGGTACTTGTTTTTCAAACACATCTTTGACTTCCCGTTGGAGGGAAATTGGTGAAATTAATGGCAATTAATTCACACCACTTTATGGCACTATAGAGAGATTGACGTCAGTTGTTGTTTTCAATGATGGTAGAGTTATTGGGAATTGAAAGGTTCACCATGGGTTGGAGAATCTATATATTTCTTGTTCATCCTTTCTGCATTATTTTTCATCCAATTTCCACTTCTTTGTTTGACCTTCCACTTTGGGCTGCTTGTATTTCATAAAAATACATGTGTATGTGTGTTTTTTGTGTGTGTGTGTGTGTGTGGAGACGATTCTCTTGCATTTAATGATTTATCATGTTGCGCGAAAATTTTTAACGGTCCCTCCAAAAAAATCCTTAGAAAATATTTGATGAATCTGGGAAAATTAGCTTTTGCATGAATGGAGAATATCAAGACATCACGAAATCACTATTAAATGCTACTAGACGGTAGCTTTTTCATATGATATCGGTTGGTAGCATATGTTTATGCTACCAGATGACAACATATAGTATGTTGTCGGCCAGTAGAATAAAAATTTCTATCGGATGAAAACATTTTATGCTACCAGACGACATCATAAATATATGTTTTAGGCCGGTAGCATAAAAATTTTGTTGGACGGTAACATAAAATATGCTACCAAATGACTATATTCAAGAGAATTTTATGAATTCATATTTCATGGGAATGGCGAATTGACACCTATAATTAACATGTACCTATAAAATTTTGGTGAATTGGTCCTAGCATATACCCTAAATATTCACCAATTTTAAATTTAAAAAATTGGAATATTCATGAATTAACGAATATTCGCCACTAAAATTTTCCATGCCATGTTTGTCTGTGTAGTTAACCATTCAGGAGGGGGTGCAAGAAAACTAAGCTTTTAGGAGGGGGTGCTAGTATAATACAATTATTAATTATTACAAAAAAATGTTTGTTTGTATGAGAATGGGCTTGTGCCCATTATAAACATGCATAACTTCTATAAAGGTTGTCACAATGCACAACTTCCCATTCTAAAACAAAGTACCTTCCCATAGACCATTTCATCCTGTGAAGCAGAAGATTTGAAGAATATTTCGAGATATTTTTTTCTCTCCACTAAATTTTTTTGACCCTTTTCACTTTGGGCTCCCTCTATTTCGTAAGAATGTTTTAGCTTGTGAAGCACAAGATTTGAAGAAAATTTTAGGCATGAATTATTCAAACTCTTCTCTGTTGAGTTATTATAAGATGAAGAATATTATTTGGTTTTATTTCCAATATATTATGTTATGGGTTTAAAGGTAATGCCCTATTTATGATCTTATTTATTTTGTGATTGGGTATTAATAATACAAGTTCAATGTTTTGTGAGACATGTGTAGTTATTAACTGGTAATCGTAGTTTCTAATACGGGGATTTACTTCTTTTTTAAATTGAAGATAAGTTTCATAGATACTTCTAACTCTTCTTTGTTGTATTCTAAGTTTTTGGGTATAAAGATAAATTACAATGCCTTATTTTAGATCTTTTGTATTTTTATATGGGTATTAAGAATATAACCTCAATATTTTGTAAGACATGCATGCTTGTTATCCTCCATAGTTATAAAAGGATGCATCTAAATATGACCATTTCTTGCATGTTTCAGAGTCTCAACAAGATCATTCCCTTCCAAAAATGTATGTTGTCAATGCCCAATGTACCTCCTGTCTCATCCCATCAAAACACTAATGTATATCTAATAAATCCACTATCAATCCTTCATGCTAAGATGGGGAGTTATCTATTATGTTTTTACCAAAGTACAAAGTGGGCTTACCACTTGGGAGGCATTTCTTAGTTTCCAAATTGGCTCGTGGGTTGATCAAAAAATAAATGATAATTCTATAATTATTCTTTCATCCATAAAATGATATTTTTGTTCATGATCATTGTTCATCAAGGTTAGATAATAGTAATAAAAGTAAAGCATTTTATCCCAATGGTGAATCATTTACAACTTGGCCTTGCATCATTGGTGAATCATGTCACCTTGCATCATTGGTGAATCATGTCATGTCTGTTAGCCTTGATATCATCTATGTCTCTTTGCATTGTTGAATGATTTACCAAATATGCAAGACCAAGATACACATGGTTTATCCTTCGAGATTAAATTCTACACTTCCATTACTATGATCAAACCTTGTTGAACAAAAGTCTTCCATTGTATAGTATTGGGTATTAGAATGTTTAGATCCCTTGTTGAAAATAGTTGTTCAACAAGGTAGATCATAGTAATATAAGTGCATCATTTAATCCCGACTCATAAAGGTTAGATAATAACATCTGTATATTTTTCAAGATGTCTATAGGTCTATTGAATAATTATATCATATTGGATGGAATAGCACGACGTACCCTCTAAACTACAGAAAATAAAGTTTTATTTTTGTTATTCGAATGGGCAAGTGGAGAGATAAATTTTACTTCTTTTTTAGAATGGGCAGATGCAAAAATGTTTGGTTTCCTAATTCAATACAAGACAAAAGGTTTTTTTAATATGAGAATTGGCATATGCCCATTCTAAACATTCAAATGAAAGTAATTATTTAAAAATGTTTTCATACCTCTATAAATGTTGTGAGAAGGATGTGAGAATGGGAAACTTTCAATTCCATAAAATATATAATTATTTTTTTATATGAGAATTGACATATTCCCATTCTAAGCATTCAAATGCAAGCAATGTTTTAAAAATTTTATTTTTTATTATTTATTTTTCAGTATTCTAATAACTCTCTAAAACATTTAAATGGGTCTAAACATTAGGATATTAAAGCATTAAAGCATGGTTGGTAATTTTTTTATAAAAATATGGGTCTCATGTTATGTTTCATGTCACTCCATATTTTTAAATAGGCTTTTTGACAATGACATGAATTGATCGCATTGCGATGCTTGTAAACAATTGTATCATTTTGGCTAGACTATCCCTGGCAGAGACAAGTTGTGATTATAATAAGTGTTGCACTACATACCCTCAAAGGTGATCAAGCCTTATGTAGTTCTATTAATTTTTTTAGAAAGGGAATCTTGGCTCCGCCAAGTGCTACACTACATACCCTTGGGTAGATGTCCCTTCTTCTATTACGTAGTTATATTAATTTGATTTTAAAATGGTATATGCCCATTCTCCACCATAAAATTAACATATATTGTTTAATACCATGACATATCAAGACCAACATGCAAATATATTGTTTACCACCATGTATTTATTAATTAAAGGTAATTGTTTTAAAACAAGTCTTGGACCACTCGTAATAATGAGAATAGGCATTAGACCATTCTCTAGACATTCTAACATTTTGTTTTGGCCATATTTTTGGTCAGTTGTATTGGAATATTTAGAAATATGGGCATTTGTCCATCCTAACAAACAAACATTTATTTTTTGGTTGTTCCCCATTTTGCATCGAAGGAGAACCATTGTAATCAAAGGAGGACCATATTAGAAGAAGCATAGTGTAAAAACATTTTGATAGCCTTTATAGAGTTAATAATTATATCATATTGGCTAGACTATCCATGGTGGAGCCTAGTGTTGCATTGCATAACATTAAAGGGGGATCAAGCCTCTATCTCTAATTATTGTTTATTCTTTCACTTTTGGGATCTCTCTCTTTTCATGAAGAATATCAAGGAAATTTCTGAGAAACAACATTTTATAATTCTAACTCTTCTGATTGTGAAGAATAACATCTGGTTTTTCTTCAAAAGAAAAATGGGGCATAACCACTTCATCTTCATGTCATGCCCATTCGACTAGAAAGATGCCCATATGTAGTTCACCTTATGCCTATTTTTCTCTGTGATTCCTATATTAGACTGGGTATACTCCCATTATCAATAGGAATATTCTCATGTTATAAATATTCTAATACAAGAAATGTTGAACTAAAATGTCATATGCTCATTCTATATGTTGAACTTCTGATTCAATAAATGATAAAAGTTTTGTTTATATGAGAATTTTCATATGCTCATTTCTGAAAGTTCAATGTGCCCATTCTAATCATTCAAATGAAAGCAATTATTTAGAAATGTTATCATACCTCTATAAAGGATGTGAGAATGGGAAAATTCCAATTCAATACAAGACATAATTGTTTCTTTATATGAGAATCGACATATGCCCATTCTAAGCATTCAAACACGAGAGATGTCTTAACTTTTGTATTGTATTATTTATTTTTCAGTATTCTAATACCTCTCAAAAATATTTTAATGGGTCTAAACACTAGGATAATAAAACATTAAATCATGGTTGGTACCTTTTGTTATCACAATATGGGTCTCATGTTATGTTTCATGTCACTCCATATTTTTAAATAGGCTTTTTGACTATGACTTGAATTGCTCGCATTGTGACACTTGTAAAAAATTGTATGATTTTGGCTAGACTAACCTTGGCAGAGACAAGTTGTGATTCTGATAAGTGTAGTACTACATACCCTTAAGGGGGATCAAGCCTTATTTAGTTCTATTATTTTGTTTTAGAAAGGGAATCTTGGCTCCACCAAGTACTACACTACATACCCTTGGGTAGATGCCCATTCTCGTTTTATGTAGTTCTATTAATTTGTTTTAGAAATGGTAGATTCCCATTCTTTTCCCATTGATCTCATATATGAGTAATTTTCATATATTGTTTAAGAACATGACATATATAGACCAACATGCAAATATATTGTTTAGCACAATGTATTTATTAATTAAAGATAATTATTTAAAAAAGACTTTGACCGCTCATAATAATGAGAATAGGAACTAGCCCATTCTCTAGACATTCTAATATTTTGTTTTGGCCATTTTTGGTTAGCTATGTATTAGACTATTTAGAAATATGGGAATTTTTCTATCCTAAAAAAACAAACATTTATTGTTGATTTGTTCCCCATTTTTCATCAAATGAGGACCATTGCAATGAAGGAGGACCATATTAGAAGAAGAATAGTGTAAAAACATTCTGACAACCTTTATAGAGTTAATAACTATATCATATTGGCTAGACTATCCCTGGCGGAGCCTAGTGCTGCACTGCATACCCTTAAAGGGTGATCAAGCCTCTATCTCTAATTGTTGTTTATTATTTCAATTTTGGGCTCTCTTTCTTTTCATGAAGAATATCAAGGAAATTTCATGAGAAACAAAATGAATATTTCTAACTCTTCTCAATGTGAAGAATAACATTTGGTTTTCCTTCAATTGCAAAATGGGGACCACCCACTTCATCTTCATGTCATGTCCATTCGAGTAGATAGATTCCCATATGTTTTTCACCTTATGCCTATTTTTCTCTGTGATTCCTATATTAGAATGGGCATATGCCCATTATCAATGGGCATATGCTCATGTTCTAAACATTCTAATACAAGAATTGTTGAACTAAAATGTCATATGCTCATTCTAAACATTCTAATACTTGCAATATTGAACTTAGTCTGTTTAGTACTTCTATATTACTCATAGATAGTCCACAATGCAAGATGTTAGTGGAGAGATAAAATTTATTTACTCTATCTTTATTTAAGAATGGGTAGTTATCGGTTCTCTCATACAAACAAGTAGACATTTTTCTAATTTTATCTTGCATACAATGAATTTTTTTAATATGTATATTATAATAAATTGATATGAATTGAATGGGAAGATTCCCATTCAATTATAATATGAGTAATAAAATAAAATTATTGTCATTTTAGCACTTATGTATACTTAATCATAACTAACTCTATAATGCAAGATGTTAGTGGAGAGATAAAATAAAATGAACCTCACCGCATACATTTCCATTCAATCGAGGGGCACATGGCTCCTACAATCCATATTGCATTCCATTTCATTTGTCCACAACATACTATATATTATGGTTATTTTTATCCTTTCTTACTTGTGTTGGTTCATGGTCACTTTATTACACATGCTAGTTAGCTCACTTGTATGGAATTTATCTATATCATCCACTCATGTGCTCACGTATTTTTCTAGTAGTGATCAAAGATACATGTCTCTTAGTCACAACATGGATGCTCTCCTTCTACCTTTCCTACACCTGGGTCTGGGGCATCCACACATTCATCTCTAATAGGTGCTATTGTTTCATTTTGTACTTAGAACTTTACATCCCTTGGTTATACATGCTTTTGCCAAAATAGCTATATTTCTAACACACTAATGGGTGATTCATGTGTACCATTGGTAATGCATGGGATATTTATTTCCATACTTGTTTTTTACATTGTCTACTATTGTTTTTATTATCTACGGGCCTTGCTTTGTTTGTTTGGTGTGCACACTTGTTTATTGTTTGCGGCCATGATGGCCTTGCATGTCTTGTGACATCGTGAGTGATGTCCCATGTTTGCAACCTATTTTTTACATCTTACTTTGTGTTATTTTGTGTTTACTACATTGTTTGGTAGCTTTTACACTGTTTGTGTAACTTAAACATTATTTTCTACATGCATGCATGTTTGTTCACATTTGTCTTTGGCTAGTATTCTTATTTGTGTGTGCCTTGGTTTTTACAAAGCACTTTCCAAGGTTACAACGTACATGTGGTTGGTCCTCTTTTGGGGCCACATTCTCCTATTTGTGATGTCACATGCGTCCCCAAAGATGGGGGCATCATTTGGGGGTTTTTACATACTAACGTAGAGATTATACATTGGTTCGGTTCAGTTATATACAGAGAGTGGGTTCAAACCAGTCTATGAACCCTATATACAACATTTTTTACATGACATGGTGTCCTTATCACTCTAGGAAACAATTATAGGCTTGGAGGTTACATTGGGTGTGCCTCTCTACACTACTTCGGCCAATGGCATTAGATCACCAAAAAAATTAGGACATACAAAGATATCTAAACAAACATTGAGGGAAGTAATTAAAGGTTGGAGGACACATAACATTTCCTCCCTATACTTCTTCGGCCTATGACATGAGATCACCCTAAAAATCTCAATATAGGATATCCTTCAACACTCTCTTTCTCAACATGGATCAGGTGCACATGTTCTATTTACATTGTCCATTTGCACTTTTTCATTTTCGTAATTTACATTTACATACTTTTACATATGTGTTTTACATTGCATTATTACACATACATATATACATATTTAACTACTTGATCATTTTCTCCTTGAAGGTACTTGATCATGTGAGTAACAAGTAGTCAAATGGGGGCAAGAACAACACTCGCAACATCACACTCTTCTCTAACCATATAGGTACATCACACACTACAACATCTACACACGTGTTCCACCCTAGGTTCACTCTCATCATCTGTTACTTTGTGCATTTTTCATCTTTAGTTTCCATGGTCCTTCATCTTTTTGTCATTCCATGTTTTTTCTATTCCTTTGGCACATCTTCTCCATCACTATATATCGACATCAAGTGTGCATCTATATCTTCCGCTCACCAACATAAAATGGGGGAAACATGTAGTCACAAAATCATGCACTTTATACATTATGTATTGTGGTCTCATACTACTATTTAGAAGGTTCTTGAGTGAAGAAAGTACTAATTAACCCCCGTCTTTTGGCCATCTTATTTTATTTTATTTTTCATTGTCGACCTTTTGCGTCCATATGTCCAATCAAATTCTTTCACCCTGCATCATTTAAGCCTCAAATTTGGTGCCCATGGGCACCCTTGTCCCACCATGGGTACCCCGGTCCTTCTATATATTTCCCGCCACTTTTTGGGCTCTTTCTAGTCATTTCTTCTTCTTATCTTTTTGGTGGTCAGCCATTTCAGGGTTGATTACAAAATTACACCAAGAGAACCCTATAAATATAAAGTTACGAGAGCATAATGAGGGACCTAAAATCACTTACTAATATCACTCATCTAGAGTCATCTATCTATTACATTAGACATTACTTGCATCAACATAGCTCCATCATTAAGGCATAAGGCTTAGACATCTACATTACACTTCATAGGGGAGGGATTCTATTATATTCCATGCACACATTCTATTATTTTTTACACATATTTATTTCTCGGTACTTCACAAAGTATGATTGACACAAGAGAAACCTAGGGCAAGTTCACACACATTTTTACATAGAACTACATTGGGTTTGAGATGTAGTGCGGTGCTCAATTCGCAAGTCCACCATTGTGGCGGTGAAGTCGAGGTCGACCGACCCCTTCATATGCATTTTTATTTTTTAGGATTTGATGCTTGTTTTGGGGTATTGTAGGTCTTTCTTTCATCTTTAGTTATTGAAACATCAAAAGTGCGTGCGGGACAAAAACTTGATGTGACAAACAACTTGGGTTTTGAGACCACCTTTTAGCCTTGTGAAGACTAGTTTTGAGCCTTTACGCAAACTAGGGCACCCAGATTATAAACCAGAGTGTTTGTAGGCACCCTAGTCCCTTCTAAGGTGCTCTAGTCCAGCTAGATCATCCATATCTTTCTTTTCGAGACTCTTTCATAGTCATTCCTTTCTTCTAATTTTTACACTCACTTCTACGACACATCCTCTGCGAGAATATCTTATTCAGATGAGTTATTTCCTCTTCTCTCTTGCATATTAGGGTTATCATTTCCTTTTACATAATTGTTTAGCTTATTTACATACTTTTTATCACATTTATTTACATTATTACATTTATTGATAGTTTAGATTACCTAATCCCCCATACTACATTAGTTAGTTAATTTTAGTTAATCATTGATCATAAGTATGAAAACACTACAAGTTGATGATTTCTTCATGAATCATCATCCGTATGAAGTGCATGTGGATATACACGTGCTTCATCCATTGATGGTGAACCGGATTCTTAAAAATTGAGATGGTTCTCATGTTGTGACATTAAATGGTAGTAGGCCGCAAAAGTGAATACCAAAATGTACGAGAATATCATATAACCAAACAAATTTTGTAGAAATGTTTTCTACCTCTATATAAGATATCAAAATCACATTTTCCTTCTTACTCGACCAACTTATAGGACCCAAACCAAGATAAACGCTAATACCTAATGTAGACTTTTGATGATTGAGATCACTAGGCTAATCATAATTTTGTAAATCCAACTAGATCAATCTCTGCCTCCTAAGTAGTGAATGCCATCAATGTGAATTCCATGAAAAAAGTGGAAGATCTACTTTACTTCTCTAAAAATTATCTCATGAGGATCCTGTGTAAATATACACATTATCCCAATAGTATACCAAAGATCCAAAAAGTGTGAGTCGATAGATCAATCTCCCCACTAACTTGTGATAAAGGGTACCATTGAATATGTGAGCAGAGCAATTTACAACTAACTTAACCCTCGTAAAGGAAAAGAGTAGGATAATTTTTACAATAATAAATGTTACATCTAGATATCTAATCAAGGGCATACTTTGTTTAGGAAATCACAATTCTTGAGTAAAATTGTGAAATTTGTATCCCAATAAATTAGTGAAACAAACCTAAGTCAATAATTGATTTTTTTGCTAATGCAAGATTCAAAAGATAAATGATCGAGGAAGAGATACCCATGATCAACAATTCAACATCATACTTAATGAGGATGAGCATGGATTTTTCCTACCATAAAATTTAAACATTAGCGTCGTGAGTGACACCTAGTGAACCCTAATACAAGAAGAAAGGAGACCATATTTGCATATCAAGGTTGAGGGGCTTGTTTAATGCCATAGAGGGATTTGTTTAAATTGTAATTGAGTGAGAAATCATAGAAATAACCCCAAGGTTATTCCATATAGACATCTTCCTCTAGGTCCCCATGATGGAAGAACTCTTAATGTCCATCTGATAGACATCACATCTATTTGCAGTAGTTATGGAGAGGGTCACTTGAATGGAAGTCATATTTGTAATGGGAGTAAAGGTCTCATAATAATCACCTGTAGCTACCTAAGAGAAACCCTTAGCTACAAGTTCTACTTTATACTTCTCGACATCTCCATCACCACCATAATTTGTTTGGTACACTCACTTACAATAGAAAAAAATTCATCCCTTTTGTAATAGGTGTGAGATCCTAAATATCAATCTTCATGAGTGAGGAATAATACTCATCCATTGTAGAATACCACTTTGGAATCTAGAAGCCTCTCGGAAGGACTAAGGGTCAAAAGTGGATATGAAGGAATGGGGTCCATTGAAGTCTTATTGATTCCTTATTTTATTCAAAGGATTCCCTATCCAATCCACGATACTTTGTAAAATCTTCCTATCCAAACAAGGACCGAGAGGAGATTTAGGATCATAATGTAGATTCACCACTCGAGTGAGAAGGGACAAATTGTTCATCATCAAGTATAGTTAGATTAAGAATATTCAAAATCATGAGTAGTGAGAGGTGAAGGAGAAGAAAGATGATCAAGAGTAGGAGGAAGAGAAATAGTATCATCATCGAAGATTCATAGTCAAAATCGAGATAGGTATAAGGACCTCAATAGATGGAGAAGTGGGAGTTAAAGATGAATAGTCACACTTCACACTTCCCTCATATTAAAGTTGATGAGTATTAGGGTTCAAAATCTATATCCCTTATCACTATAGGATACCTTATAAAGATACAAGGTTTTGACTTTACTTCTAAGGCATTGTGTCTCTTTTTGGGAATTTAGGCCATAACGTTGGATTCAAGGATGTGAAAGTTCTTAACATTAATTTTTATTCTAAACAAGGATTCAAATAGTTTCATTCCTCTTTTTTTTGGAATATGGTAAATGATGAGGGTGTTAACGGGACCCACATTCTTATTACAAAAGGCCCCAAATGGCAGGATAAGCATGATATAACAAAACTACACCTAGAAAAAAGTAAAAAAATACCAACATTCCAAAAAGAATAAAAAAGGCCCACATAAAGGGCTACATAGCTATAATATTCTTATGATCATTTATTGCTTCCATCACAACAGTGTCAGCAAGAGTTTCAAAAACATGTATCTATTCCACGTAACCATTTTGAAGATGAGCCTAGGATTCATTAGTAAATTCTTTCCATTTCTTAATAACATTGAGAGTACTTTTATACTACCAAAGAAACCTTGAATAGCTCATTGGTGAGCCTCACTTGGTGGTCTAAGTCAACATTCTTCGGTGGTGATGTGGTCATCGGTGGCGCCTCCACATCAAATCTAGAAACCTCCTTGATATCATCCATGTTCATCATGTTAGAAATAACATCATCATTAGAAAACTCCATTTTTTCATTAGCTAAAGAAGGGACCAGAGAATATGGGTAGGCATTAGTAATACCAAGTAAAATCTCGGGAATTGAACCATCATCCTCTAACCAAGAACAACCGAACCCGCAACACCAAGCAAGGAAGAAACATGAAGGGAGAGGGGCACCACCACTAGGGGAGAGACATCGGATGGGGAGGAGAAGAGGGGGTGGGTGAGAAGGGGGAGGAAGCGGTGTCATGATGGCTCGTAATTTTAATTTGGGTTAAAGGAAGCCGGGGATTGAGATGGTGACGAAGGTGATGAGGAGAAGATGGGGGGAGGAGGGGCTCAGAGGCGAGCCAAACCCACAATAGGAGGAAAGTAGGTTAAGGAGAAAACATCAACAACATGTTTAAAAATAAAATATAGTAAACCTTGGTGGAGTAAAGGACCTTCACCAATGCGAGCCTTTTGAATGGAAAAATCTAAGGAAAAGTACAGGAAATTAGCTAAGTTCACTTTTATACCATTACAAAAATTATCTAGAATGAAGAGTTGGGGACCAAAAATGAGCTTATACCTTACTTCTAGTGTAAAGTACCACATAAATTTCTTGGCAACGCGATCCAGGGTTCCTTCAGTGAGCCCGCTCACATACCTATTTATTCATAGTAACCTTTTCTTTCCTCTTAGCCAGAAAGGACATAATTTCCACTATCAAATACCTCTTAAAATAGATATCTCCTTTGGTAGGGAGCCCCGTTGCAACAACAATACTCTCGTATTAATTTCAATTTTGGTTTTTCTCACTTTCACATTACCCCAATTCTAGATGATAAAATGTAGCTTGACACCACGATAGAGTGTCCGGATAGCCTTTTAACAAATGACATAACCCCCTTCTCCTCAAGTAGATTCCAAACCGCTTCATCCTTGATCAGATCATTGCAATTTGTTGGCTCTAATTACACTAGATCACCCCTATTTTTTGCAGAGCTGAATAAATGAGAATAAATTTGATGTGAAAAAGAATAATAAAATGAGACTTAATAAAAATCTGCAAACCCCCTCTGCCACATGTTAACTAGCAAAAGGGATTCCTCCATTTATGATTAAAAATTGCCATTAAAAACTTAAAATTTGAGATCTTGGTTTCCCATGTGCAAGGAGTATAATCAATAAGGAATACCTTCAAATCATAATAAATGAAATCATCACCGTAATTGGAGGAAGAACTAGATTGAGTAAAATTGAAGTCCAAATGATCAATATTAAAAGTGATGGAGAAATACTTTCTCAAATTAACACTTCTTAGGAAAATCATCATCAAAGGATTTTAGAATTAATTAGGGAAATCCCCGACCTAGGTTTTTTGTTTCTCATTAGTAACTCCAATATTAGCTAACAAATCAACCACTCTATTACCTTCCCTATAAATGTGTTGATACTAGACATTGTAGAATTGAGATTGGAGAAGCCTGATATCCGTAATAATGTTGCTAATGGTCCAACTAGCAACACCCTTATTGTTTAGAAGGTTGATCAGATTAAGGGAGTCACTTTCAACAATTATGTTGATCCTGCCAAAATTATAAGCAAGCTCCATACCTCTTAATATAGCTGGGTTTCACTCGTGGTTAGAACCCTTACAAAAATAGGAAGCAGATGAAGCCATCAGTTGACCCAGTTCATCTATAATAGAGACACCTCAACCTGAGGTTCCCAGGTTACCTTTAATAGCACCATCTATGTTGACTTTAAGCCATCCTAAAGGGGAGGGGATAAGGTAGTATTGGCCCTTAAAGTAGCCGAATTGGGGGATGAAGGGGGAACTAAAGTTGTTCTAACCACTTCCGTCCATCATGAGAGAAATTTTTCATTTATGTTGTTTCCACATACCAAAATTCAAATTTTATTGAAGACCATCCACCACCAAGGTGAAGAAATGTTGGGGATTACTATATTATTCTTTAAAAATACGCATGTTACGTTCCTTCCATATGCTCCATAAAACATGAGGAAAAAGAAGTTTCAAGGAAAGGTTAACAATTTGATGCTAAAAGAGTGGCACCCATTGAGAGAGAGTTTTTCGAAATGGATTTAGGAAAATCCAAGAAACTCCAAAAATGTTAAATAGGAGGCTCAGACATAAAAGGAAAAATTGAAATGAAAGAGCAAGTGAGTATAAGTATTAAGAGCCTTAAAACAAAGAATGCACTTGCTAGGGAGGGAGTAACCTCGCCACTTGAGATTCTTGCTAGAGAGAAAGGAATCTCTAGAAATAAAGCCAACTATAAAATCCCTCTTTTGGAATAACATGTAACCAAATTTGAGAAAGAGAAAGGCCCTCCGAGTTGTGTGGTAGGGAAAGATAAGTAACCTTGACAGAAAAGGAACCAAAAGCACAAAGTGGTAGATTCTAGCGTCCTCTGTAGAAGAAATGGACAAATATTGTGTCGACAACAAGAGATTCAATTTTTCAATCAGTTGAAGCTGGATACAGATTTCCCCTTCCCAACCAAGAATGAACCAATGTGGGTAAGAGGAGGAGTGATCAATGTAGTTATAAACATAAATCCCATATTATGGTAAGCCTATATCTTATTGGATCCTAGGATGGGTCAAAAATAAGGCATTGTCTCCAATCCAGCTATCATCCATGAAAGAAATCATCTTACCATTCCCAATTATCCATTGGTGCCTAATTGTATCAGTTTTCTTATGCTTTTGATGGATTTCCATAGTCGAACCATTTGGGATATCTTTAGCAAAGAAGTCTTCCACCGAGGAAAGATATTTTAAGATCATCATCTGCATCTAGGAAACCTTTCCATTAGCTGTAATTTCCCAACCCAGTTTTGCAAGCATGGAGGAATTAATATCAAAAATTCTACACACAGCCCAACCCTAAAAGAGTAGTTAGTTTACAAACCACATTCCATGAGACTAGAAGTTAATTATTTTTCATTCTTTTGATCCTGACCAAAGAAACATTTTTTGAATTTTTTTAATAGTTGAAGCAACATAGGTAGGAATTTTTAGGAAAGACATAAATTATATCGGCAGATTCTATAAAGTGGTGTTAAGTAGTTGTGGAGCTTTCCATCCCGACCGAGAAGGGAACCTTTCAAGCCATCAAGTTTCTTTTGAATCTGTTAATAACTAGGTTCCATAAACTCTTGAGTTATATTCCCAGAAGAGGGAAGACCCAAAAATAAGAGGGAGATCCATAATAATGAAGCCGTAGATGTCTAGATATCTTTCGTTGTCTAATGGGCAAGAGTGTTAATAAAAGCAATACTACTCTTATTAAAATTAATATTTTCCTAGAAGCTGATTGATAACAATCCATAATTCATTTCAAAATTTAGCTTCCAGAAATGAAGTGATACCTAATAGTAAAGTATCATCAATGAATTGACTATGAGTGGTTGCAGGTATCCTAGAGGTAGTAGTAATGCCACAATGCTACCATATCTTTTGGCGTCTTCTAAAGCACTCTCTTAGAGAGTGTCTACCATAAGAATAAATAGGAAGGGTGAAAGGGGGTCCCCTTTCCTGATTCCATGACTGAAAGGAAAATAACCTTGTGGAATTCCATTAATGAGGATGGAGAATTTGGGAGTTGAGATGCAATTGTAAATCCAAGATCTCCATTTCTCCCCAAAACCATATTTATCCAGTACCTTAAGTAAGAAGAGCCCACTAACTCTATCAAAAAAATTGCATATCAAGTTTGTTAATCATACTAGCCGATTTTTTTATAGAAGTTGAATGTAAAGCTTCATGAACATTAATAATGCCACCTTGAATCAATCTACCACCAATGAACCCATTTTTTTGTTTCGAAATTAAGCTATTCATAAAAGGTTTAAGCCACAGTAGCCAACATTTTGGTTATAATCTTATAGGAAGTGTTTTATAGAGACTAATAGGCCTATAGTTAGAAATCAATTTTGATCCCATAGATTTAGGAGCAAGGGCTACAAAGATATTATTCCAATCACTTAAAATAAGGTCATTTTTCTAAAATTCCAAAATAATAGCATGCATATCAGGATCCACAATATGCCAATAAGTTTGAAAAAATGCCACAATGTGGAAACCATCAAGGCTTGGTGATTTATCTCCTTTCATTTCAAAAAAATTCTCTCTAAACTTCCTCCATCGAGAACGGATGGGTGAGTTTGGCAATAATGTAGTTGGTGATCAAATTGGGTATGTGTTGAAGCATTTCCTGACAATCCTCTTCATATGGGGGTGTCCTCATGGAGGAGGCTAGCATAGTAGTTGATTAATTTAGCAGCAAGTGTATCATCCTTATATAGATAAGTTCCCTCCATAGTGACCAGCTCTCTAATTTTATCCCTGCTCTTGTGCTTAAGCAACCATATGAAAAAAATTCATATTTGATTGCCCTGTTGAAGCCAAATCACTCTAGATCTTTGACACCAATAAAATTCTTCCTCAGCAAGTGTATTGTGATAATCACTAAGAAGGGATAGTTCTTATTGATGGAGGTGAGGAGATATTCCTTTCGAATCAATCTCATCCGAGATAGAGGCTAATTCTAAAGTGAGTAGATCCTTCCTTTTACAGATATCCCAAAAAACTTGAATTTTCCAATTCCTGAGTTTTTTTTTAACAAAATTTAGCTTCTTAGTGAACCTGTCCATATCGAGCCATGAATATCATTCATCCACTAGTCCTTGATAATATTTTCTAAATCATGATTTTGTAACCAAGAAATCTCAAAGTGAAAAGGAGGATGTTTCGAGCTCTGGGATTGCAAATCCAGGAGGAGCAAGGGGTAGTGATATGAGGAAATCTTAGGAAGACTTTTCTTTGCAGGTAGAAATCATTATAGAGAGAAATCCAATCCATAGAGACTAGAGATCTATCTAATTTTATTTGAATATGGTTTATTCCCACCTTAGTCTTTTTTTTTAGACTAGGTGTAGGAAGCTCCATGAAGATCAACGTAAACAAAATCACCCAATATGATAAAGTCAGCTAAGGCTTCCAAGCTATTAGTGTTGACACTAGTTCCTCCTTTCTTCTCAAATAAGTATAGTGGAGTATTGAAATCACAACTATAAGCCACGAGAGGTGCTTGCAAGTATTTCAAAATTTCAACAATTCCTTCCAAAAATTTTTCTCTGGTTTTCAAGATTCAGAGCATAAATATTTATAGCAATCCAACCCACATTAGAACCAATTTCTTGGAAAAACATTCCTAGATAATGGGGGGTTTTAATAATGCATTCCCCATATAGAACCTTCGGGTTCCAAAAATTACAACAAATCCACCGAGTTACCATTAGAAGATCTTGCCAAACTACAAAGGCATTAGGCCAAAACTTATGAAGAGGACCCTCCTCTTTTAGTATGGTTTCTTGCAGCATCAAGATATCATGAAAAAATTTTGAGACTAAAATATTTGAGTATTTTATTTTTTATGGGGCATGTTTAATACCGTACATTCCAAGAGAAAATGTTCATTTCTTTGATTTGGGCTTACCTCCATTTGGAATGGAAAACCATCCCTATGTTCCTTGAGCTATATTTAGAAATGGTTCCTCTTAGAACCTTTCTTTATTTGTGTGTCTCCCTTTGGATTTCTTGAGGCCCACATCTAGTTTCAGCTTAGTGTTATTTTTGGTATTCTTAAGCAGGACTATTATCCACATAAAGTGAAACAAAAGGAGAGTTGAGGGAATTTCTCTCAAAGGGGGAACAAGAAATAGAAGGGGAAAAAATGAAGAAAGGGGGACATGACGAAGGACCTAGTTCCAAAAGCTCAAGAGAATGGGAAGAAGGAGGAGAGGAGACAAGTAGAGAAGAACCAAAAAGAGGAAAGGTAAGAGGAAGGTTTGAAGAAGGAGAGGAGGATGGAAGTAGCAAGAGATGAAAGAAGAGAATAGGGAGGAATGGAAGGGTCAGATTCTTGAGTAGGTAAGAGAGGAAGAGAGACAAAGGAGTCATTAGAGGGTCTAAAAGGGGATGGGAAGAAATAGAGGGAAGTAGAGAAGAGGAAGATAGGAAAACACCCTCCTTAGAAAGGACATCAAAGGAATTCAAAGTGTTGACTTCATTAGAAAATTTGGGAGTTAACTTTTTTCATTAAAAAGAAAACCTACTCTTTAGGCTTAGGATTAGGCTTTGATGGGAAAAATTGAGGATGATGCCCAATGCTCTTTCAGGTGGAGCAAGCCTGATGGATGTATTCATAGTAAATGGGTTGAACCCAAGTGCCCAACTCAAAGTGGAGTTCAATGGAAGATGGCAGAGGAAAACTAATATCAGCATTGACACATAATCTAACATGCATAAATCTACAACCTTATTTGGTAGCTTGATCAACACTATTAGTGAACTAATGGAGAGGGAAATGCATTTAATGAAATTAGAGTACCAAAATCCAAGGGTAGTTTGGGGAGGTGAACCCAAATTGGCGCCTGAGGCATTCTTTCTATTTTAGTTTTGAATTTGGGTGTTTAACGATGGATATAAAATCCTCTATGACTAAATAACTAAGGACCACCAAGCATATCTCAAGGAAAATATTCTTTATGGGAAAAAGTAAAGAGCATGAAACCATTGGAAAGAGAAACAATATCAACCGGACCACAAGGAGCCCATTTAATATGTACCCATTTGTGAATCTCTTCCAAAGGTGGTATGGGCCCCATAAGTTTACCAATCAATGACAACTCCTAGAGGCTAGCATAGCTTCAGTGATCGAGGAAGGGATTTGTAAGGACAAAGTCCCATAAATGCGCCGAGGTTCTAGTTTCCCAAGGACTGAAGATTTTGAAGAGCCAACAACAACTTCTTTCCAAGAGCCTTTCGAGATGTCAGCGAGGTCAAGACGGGGGTTAAGGGATGGCCCATTTGGATCCAACATCGAAGCAGAACCAGTCATAACAAAAATTCATAAAGTTACAAATTAGGAAAACCTCTTCTCATGCTTAGGTATTTTATTCTATTCCATGCACACAATAGTTTCATTCCTCTTACTTCCTTGTGTGGAATAAGATTGTAATTTTAAGAAGTGAATTTCATGTCTTCGGCCCAATACTTCAGGTGGAAGGGATTTAGAGTGAACCATATAAGTGGCCATCTCCTTAGGCATTCATTTCTTTCTTTCTACAACTCTATTTTACAAGGATATCTTAAGAAGTAATCGTCATGTTGCAAAGAAATTCCTTGAGAGGTACAAGAAACTTCAAACCTATTACTCACATACTCACCTCCATTGCCAATTTGAAGAATATTGATATACCTTTCAACTTGTTTCTCAATAAGTCCTTGAGGCCTTGAAAGTTATCAAAATATTCATATTTCTGTTTGAGAAAATACACTCAAGTATAACGTGAAAAGTCTAAAATGAAGGTAAGTATATAAATATTTGTAGTAAAAAAAGGAGATGGAAAATCAAAAGAAAGATCATTATGAACAAGATCCAACTGATGAGAATCTCTCCAAGATTTTCCTTTTCAAAAATGTTATTTGGGGTGCTTCCCAAGGCCACAATCCTCACATAGAACCTTTGAAAATTTGATGTGAAGTAACATGTTGACCATTTCATTTTGACTCAATTTTTCAAGGTAATGATAGATAAGATGACCAAAATACTCATGTCATAACTTACCGAACTCAAATACATGAGTAAGTAAGGTAGTGGGCATCGAATCTAACATAAAGTGGGAGAAGGTGTAAAATAATGTCGGATGATCCACCTTCCCTCAGCCAATGTAGTGTCATCATAAAGCACATTAATAATCACCAAGTTAGGATTAAATTCCACTCAAATTCCTTCATCAAGATTAGTGATATGGTAAACGTATATGAAATTAATAAAGAGATAGGGTACACTTAACACATGGTTAAACTTTCCACCTTTACCAATCCACTACAGAAACCAAAACCAAAGTATCATCAACTAACATGATTTGGGATATGCCACATGGCTCGATGTTGGAGAAATCAACATGCAAAGATCCCATGTAGTGTGAGGCACTAGAATCAATGATCCACATCAATGAAGGAAAAATTCTTTCTACAAAGGCCTTTCCTTTCCTCTTCTAATATTTAGACTCATTTTATTTTAAATACTTAGACTTAGAGCATTCTATTTGATAGACTTACAAACACCTAAAAACAAATTCTCAAGTAAATGAGCCAGGTGATCTATTTGTTTTCTAATACATTGATGCTCCTCATGCCCAGTCTTCTTGTAATAGAAACACTTACACTTTTCCTTCTTCACTTTTGGCACAAAAGTAGAAGCGTTAATGTTAGATTTGGATTTGGTTTATATGGTCTTAGTTTCATTCATAGGTTATTCTTTTCTTTCTTTCTTATTTTCTTGTTTCTTATCCTTGCCCTTACCTATACTTGAAAAAATGACATGAGACATGGATTTTAGTGATCCTATTTGAATAAAGTTATCATATTCTTGAATGAGTTAGGATACAAAGTTATCAAAAGAGGGAATTTTCCATGTAGCCCATAGAGCTTATTTCATGGCATGGAAGGTAGATAAAAAAATTGAGTATTCAGACTAAGCTTAGAAAAAATCAACAATATTAACTCGACATTTGTTTCCTCAACGCATATATTTTAGAAATAACCTAACATTGAAAACATTTAGAATAAATCACGTAGGTTTTCAAAAATTACTAGGAGTTATACTAGAAGTTTGTTCTCCAACCAATGCCATCTTGTTTTCCAAACATATCATCAATATTTTCCAAAGATCCATCAAGTGTTGTGGAATACTCGATGTGGAAGAGCATGTTGGGAGTAATGGACATACAAAGAAGACCCAAGGCTTCATCACATCCATTAGACAACCTAGATTTTTCATGTTCAAATGTTGGTTCTTTTTCCACCCCCATAGTGATGCAAAATAACCATTTACCATGTAACAACATAAGCATTTTAGATATCAATTCAAATAAATTAAATGGTGTGAGAAAAATAAAATAAATAACATCCATCATGAGGAAAGAGTAAGATAGAATGCAAAAAGAAATTAAGAACACAGACACCCAAAAACAATATTTTCACCCCTTATTTGTGGCACTTTATATTTTAGTGTTTTGATTACAATAAGATGTGAATGTACATCTTCAAAAAATCATCCACTCATCTTACAATAGGTGTAAAAACTCAATCGTTGAGGCCATAATTAAGTTTTGGCGATCACAACAATTAAACACAAAAGAAAGCACAAAACGATGCAAAAATACGAGAAGGGGAGGAAAACCAGTTCTATGTGATAAATAGAATCTAACATTGCATAAAAATATCCCTTGCCACAAGACAGTTGGAAAACACACTCACTAGTTAGCAAGCAATAACATGATTGATTATATTAAAAAATTGACTCAAAATGAGTCAAAAATTGTCTAGAACACAAGAAAGTCATTTGGAAAACAAAGGAGGTTTCCAAAAAGTACTACACAGCTCCACAAAATGTGAGCACCAAAAAGTCCAATAACGTTGTATTTCACAATAAATTTAATTATTAAAAATGATTTGAAATTAAAAAGGAATATTTAATGATAAAAAAAACTAATCTCCTAATTTTAAATTGACCTACTTTAATATTAGTCATTCCATTTAGAATTTAAAACACCAAAACATAGATAAAATTAATTAAAATCTAGACTAAAATAAATTAGCCTATGTTTTTAAAAGAGATAGCCTAAGATTTAATTATAAACAAACTATTTTGAAAAATAAGGGATTGTAATTTTAAAAAGTTGGGAGGAAAAGTTTTATTTAAAGAAAAGGTGGATACGCAACATGGAAGAAAGGTGGCATGCTCGATGAGGCTCAGATCGAAAAGCCAATGGTTTGTATGGGTGAGTAGGCTAAAGACCAATGGCTAACCACAGTAGTAAGGTAGCAAAAATGGTGCATGCATAAGAGACAAGGTTGAGAGGAGGTTGAACAAAACTCATAAGAATGAGCATGAGCTTGAGATCCAACCAGAATGTAGGGGTCAATGTAGAAGGCTCGGGAAGGGTTGACACATGAATGACGATGACAGGGGTGATAATATCATCAAACAACACGAGCATGGCCACAAGAAAGGAAGGGATCTTGCCGAGCTAGTAAGGAAACCACAAGATAGTCCTGGATGAAATTAGGATGTAGCCAACTTGGGTGAGAAGTTTTAAGGCATGGCCAACACGATCTGAGAACAAGTAATGCATGACTAAGCTAAACAGACACATAATAAGATGGGAAGAATTTAAAGCCGATAAAAATGAGCAAAATAGTCTCGATAGAACCATCTAAATGGCCTAGCCATCCAATGATACATTTGAAATGTTGATCTGGTAAAAAATAGGGGTCAAAGCACAAAATAAGGAAGCCAAACTGATGAGGGTCAACTAGCTCAAGGAAGGTAAGGAAAAAGGGAGCTTAGTGAGATCTACAAGTATCTTGCCAAGCTAACATATAGCTTAGGAGAAATGAGATGTTGAGAGGAATAAGGTGGTAGGTTGAGCAGGGTAGTAGAGAGAGGCAGGTACAAGAAGACATAAATTTTCAAGAACAATTCTATTTTTTAATCAAAAATCAAATTAACCAGAAACCATAATTACATCTAACCAAAGTTATTCCACTAAATATAGATGCACCTAGATAATTTTATATGGAAAACCCTCAAAAATGCACATAAAAAAACACCACAAATAGCACAAACTCAAAAAAATAGAAATGTTAATCCATATATAACATGAACAAAAATGACTAAAAGTTGTACATTAAGTGATAAAAATGAATCCAAAGGTATTCAAAAATGATTAATGCAAGTAGATACTTTATGAATTGCATCTCTGAAACCATGTGAGATTATTTTGTGAGGATCAACTAGAATCCCATGCACATCAACAATGTTGCACTCCAAAAGAAATGAGCAAGCTCTAAGTAATTAACAACTGTAAAATTGAACAACAAAGATTATCTATGGAAAAAACAAGTCTAGTCATTCTCATGGATCAATAAGAGGCTACATATGGGATTTTTGTGTTACTCATGTACCTGTAATAAATCCCTCCATGAGGGAAAGAGGAGTTACGATTCCCAAGAATGGAATATAAATTTATACACAAATTATATGAATCAATATAAATAAATATATATCAAGAAATGTAACAAGAGACGTTACTATATATTTATTTTTTAGTTGAGAGATGACTATCTCGAAGTCTAAAGCTTCTTGGTACGAAGTTGCTTGGTGTGGAGCTACTTGAAGAAATTCTTGGAACTAGTTAGTTTGGAGCTACTTGATAAACTTGTCTAAAGCTAAATGGTCTGAGTTGGTTGGTTTAGAGATAGTTGGTTTGGAGTTGGTTAGTATCGAGATGATTTATCCAAATATTCTTAGTCCAGAGATAATTATGTGAAGTATGGAGATGAGTGTGTGAAGTTTGAAGCTACTTCTTCTGGAGCTTCTTGAAGCACTTGTCCAAAGATGATTAGTCCGATGATCATTGTGTCAAGTTTGGAGCTACTTGGTCTTGAGCTACTAGGTCTTGAGCTACTTAATGAATTGGTCCAGTGGTTGATTGAGACCTACTTGGATTGGAGTTTCTTAATAGACTGGTTTGGAGATCATTTTTCCATACTGGTAGGTCCAAAGTTATATTTTCTGGATATGGTTGGTCCAAAGTTCATTGATCTAAAGTTATGTAGTCTGGAACTCACTATTTAACATCTAGAGCTGACTATGTGAAGTATAGTGTTGTTTGTTATAGATCTTGAAAAAATGGTCCAAATCTACTTGGTTTGGAGCTACTTGGCATGGAGCTACTTGGAGCACTAGTATGAATTTTTTGGGTTGGGGAGTACTTTATAGATTGGTCTTGAGTTGATAAGTCTTGAGCTACTTGGTTAGGAGATAAGTTGTATGGAGTTTCTTTGTGAAAAGTTGATTGGTCTAGAGATAACTATCTCAAGTTGGAGCTACTTGTATGAAGTACAAAGCTCCTTAGTCCTAAGCTATTTGAAGAATAGGTCCAATGTTGGTTCATTTGGATCTACATAAAACACTAGTCTGGATCTTCTTGATACACTGGTCTGGAGCTGATTGGCCTTGATTTTTTTTGGAGTTTTGGAGTTTTTTTCGGAGGTGATTGATCTATAACACTTGGTCCAGAGCTAACTGTATGAAGTTCAAATTTTAAAGTGTGAAGTATAGAGCTTCTTGATGTACTATTCGTGAGATTCTTAGTTTAGAGTTTCTTGAAGCAAAATTATTGAGGTGGAAGGCACGAAGCTTCTTGGTTCGGAACAACTTAAAGAAATGGTTTAGAGTTGGCTGGTCTAGAGCTTCTTGGTGTAGAGCTACTGGTAGAGAGTATTTGGTTCGTGTTTGGTTGGTCAATGATACAAAAGTAGTGTAAGGTGAAAAATGAGAGATGGATTTCCATGTGACGAGGGGAATATGTATGACAATGAATTTTGATTTATGTGGAAGTATTTGTTGGACATTTCTTAAAACATGAATCAAATATGTCTCTACTATGTCGCCCTTCGAATAGCCAAATCCATTGTGCTGCTTATGTGCAAATATACACAAACCATGTACATGTTTTATGGTGTAGATACAAAATCATGCATATCGTGATTTAAGAAATTGGGCACATTGGAATGTTACATATGTTACTTTCCAACGAGAGAAGATTATAGAGATGTGGTTCTAATCTTGATTTCATGACATTTACTTCCAATTTTGAAAATATTTCTCACCTATGTCATTTGAATATCGAATGGGATTTTTTCCTTCCATAGAAAAAAATATTTTACTCGTTTTTCCATATATAGTTAAGTGTAACAAGTTTTCACATGGAAGTGATTACATTGTTACATGTGTTATGTTGTAAATTTTGTTGTATTCGGATGTACATGTCATTTTGGTTTAAGTGCTTGATATTTTTCATTTGATGTTGTGCATAGTGCGTCATTCGATCAATAATAATTGTGTATATGAGACGAATTTAATATGTTTGTGTGGAACGAGTTATGTGATAATGTTTTAGGAAAAAATTAGAGACTCCATCTGGAGAAGTAGATTGTTTTGTGGAATTATTTGTACATGCTTTATGCTTAGTGTTGGTATCAAATAAATAATTATGTTAATTTTTATCTTATCACAGATGACTAAAGAAAGTGAACGTGTAGACAAGGGAAAGAAAAAGAAATCATAAAAACCATCGAGCAACGTTGATTTATGTCAATTTTAATGGCATGAGTCTACGATGGATGGAAGACTTACGAACGGGAAATATTCTATGGGTTGTGAGCAATTAAGTGAAACCACTGTAGCACAAAAACTTCTTCCCATGTGTGACATTATGAGAATATCTTCCGTTCTATTGTATCCAGTTGAGGATTTGCATCAGAAAATGATTTTCGGATTACATCCTAGAGAAATGGATAGAAATGTCTGTGTGCATGTGTAGGATGATGTGCTAACAGAGTTCCATTATGAAAACGTGGACAATAGATCTTCTTCGGGTAGGATGACAATGATGACTGATGTTAAATTAAGTGATTCTCTTAGCACATGTTAAAATATGTGTGTGTTCTTTACATGATAACACGGTTATTATTCATCTTTTAATGTTGTGTTTTTGAACCATCTATCGTCTTAGTTCCTTGATTTTTGAAAAATAAATGTGCCTACATATGTCATGTTGGATTTTTGTTGAGTTATTCTTCCGCATTGCAGTTACTGAACGACCCGACACTTGTACGTACATAGTATCGGTGAAAGTCCCCTGGAAAATATTAAAGGGACAGCCACCATTCTCATTTTCATAGATCACAACTTCAAGAATTAGAGAAAATGAAAGAGTCTCGTTGTCGAGATTACATTAGTCTGTAAACTGAACGAGTTAGTGGGGAAATTGTTTAGTCTTCGAGCATTAGGAGAGGATGATATGTGGCTACACATGTATGTTACCAAAATACTGGTGGAAACTCTTCTTTACCGAGGATAGCAATGACGAATGATGTTCATAGAAGTGATTGTGTTGGGAAAGATATGCATGCGTTCCTTCCACATGATAACATGGTGGTTGTTCATGCTGTAATGTTTTGTTTTTTACTATTTCATGTGTTTTTCCCTAAATTTTTAGAAACTAAATGTATCCTTTTCATATTTCGTGATGGTTGTTTTTGCATCAATTTTTTCTTCATAGTTCATGAACAAACAAACGCCCATCTATACTAATAAGAGACGAAATTCCCTATTAAAGATCAGATGGAAAACGATCGTCTTCGTTTTTGTAGATCAAAACTCCAAGAACAAGAGAAAATTAAAGAGACACACGGTTGGGGTTACATGAGTTTATCAACTAGAGAAGACAGTGCAGGAATTTTGTAGTCTTCGAGAATCGAGAGGGAATCAGATGTCATACCCGGACTAGTTGTATAATCCCATGAATAATTTTCCTCATAATTCGATCGAGGAAGAGTCGTTTCAGATACATGCACACAAGTAGAAGGTGAAGATAGTGTGCTACCCAATATCTAAGACACAAATAGTGATTACTTTTTGTATTTTCAAAGCATGTTGGTTCATTTACACCGTGTTAGATATCAATTTTCCCTGTCTAATACGGTTTATCTTGACAACTACATTGTAACTTCTTTTGTTGCAGTTGACACAAAGTTGCATCCCCAAAACATGAGATTGAGTGGATGTAATTGCGGGAGAGATTCATTGGAAGATATTTCTGTTGCAATCTCTTACATTCCTAATCTAATGTTGAATGACGTTTCACAGTAGAAACTAAACAAATCAATCATGAACTCAAGCACAAGTGAAACTCGTTTTATAGGATTGTTTTTTTTAATTTCTACATTAAAACAAGATGTGACGCGAGAGATGGTGCTTAGTTTGATTTTTCCATTTATCTAATTTGGTAGTTTTGTATATAGGTTATGTAGCAAAAGTTTTGTCCAAAAGTCTATTAGGGCGTCGAAGAAACAAAACATGTTGACAACATCATGTACACATGAATTACACAGCAAGTTTTTAAGTGATGAGTGTGAAAATGTGTAAAATCACAAAAACGATTGCGATCAAAATTTCTATGCAGAAATCATTAATATATAATCTAGCATACGCATGACTAGTGAGGTTAGGAGGTTTGTAAATAGGAAAAATGTGGAATGTTATGGAACACGTTTAGCAAGGAGAGACCGCAGTCAATATTCTAGGGATAGTGTGCATGATGGTGAGTCATGAGATAACATTCAAATTTGGGGCCTTCTTTAGATACTTTGTAGATGAGACTTACACATAGTTTTACTCAATGTATTATATGTGTGCTTGAATAAGATGATTGAGTGAAAATTTCTGGAAAATAATTGATGTGTTGGTTATTGTTTACATGTATTGTATTTCATACCGTGGTATAGTTGTGAATGTATCTATTAAAGGCCCTATTTACAAAATATTCAAGGGTGAATAAGAAAGTCACTAGTTTACAAATTAGAATAATATGGATTATGAGTATCAACTAGATGTCTTCCATGTGCTGATGTAGGTGGATGAAATATCGATAGTGTGTGTGAATTTATATTGCATGTAACTCATGCACACGGTGGACATTGCAAATGTAGTGGACATACAATTTTCGTCACATAAGACATATCTTCTACCTAATATTTTTACACTTCTAGTTGAGAATGTGGATATTATTTTAGTTAAAACGTATAGCTTTGGGCATAAGATGTAAAAATGTATTTTTAGTTAATGGAAAATGTGGTGGATGCTTCAAATACTTTACTTTCAGACATCAACATTTTTTTTTAATAAAGTAGTGTATTGGTCAAGAAAGTATTATCAGACATTCTGGGAAATTTCCTGAGGAACCTCCACTCCAAATGATCATACATAGTTCCGTTGGAATAGGAAAATCTTAAGTGATTAATTGCATTAAGAATATCTTGGTGTAAAATGTTGAAACAGTAAGAGCCCTATGTTTCTTTTAGCAATGATGGGAGTATCTTCTTTCAACATCCATGGTATAATGGTAAATGTGTCACTCAAAATTCCCTTGCTTGACATGAGACCTCCAAATAGTAAAGTGGAAAATTTATTTCTAGACGAAATGAAACATTATAGATGTGTTTTCTCGATCAAATGAGTATTGTGGGTTGGAAATAATTGATATCTGATTGCAAGATGGTTTCCTTTCTCATAAGAATGTCATCTTCGGAGGTATATATGTGATTCTTGTTTGGGATCTTTCCCAGCCTCCATGTAAAGAACATACCAATGTATGCATGAAGCATAAAAGGAACAAAGGTTATGGAAATCATTTTCATCGGTTTTCACACTAGACGCAATTTTTTGTCAAGAAGGAGAGAATGTAGAGAGCAGTGTGAAGTTCTATAAAGCATGTTGTCTCGATTTGAGAAATAAAAATATTAAGATAAATTATTCGGATCTATTAATGTTGAGAACCAATTTGTGGTTTGTTACAAAGGAAATGTATATATTTGACTCTTCCAGTCAAGATTTTGCAATGAATTTCCTAATGACATGCTTAAGAAATTGAATGCGCCTCTAGCATGAGTCATTGAGACCCATCTAAAAAAGTGACCTATGGACAAAATGATGATGACCAGTTGGAGAGTGAGGTATTACTCTGCACTAGTCAACATGTCATGTTGGTGTGTAACTTGTGGGTAGAGGTAGGATTGTTTGATGGATCTCTCAGAAAAGTGAGGAAAATAGTGTATTCTTATGGAATAAATCCTCCCAATCTACCAATATTTGATTTCATAGAAATTGAGAGTTAGATTAGAATGCCATGGGATTTAAGTTACAAAGTATGTACCTATGCCTCAAGTATTAAGTAGACATCACAAAAAAATTACCTTTAGAGATTTCATAGGCTCTTACAATTCACAAGTCACTCTCAAGCAAAGTAATAGTTGACATATGCATCATGGAGCAACAAGGGTTGACATTCAAAAAAGATTGAGAGTGAACTATCTTTACAGATCAATCATTATTATAAGATGAAGGAAATTGCATATGTTTCTCTTAGTAAGAGGGAGGAATCTTGTTTGTGTAAATGTGAACATAGATGAGGTCTTACGTTGTTACTCACTTATATTTGAGTAGTCAAATATGTATTTTTTCGGATATTTTGAGGCTTGTGTGTTTTTTTCCTTTTCTTCAAGTAGAGGTGGTAATTTAAGATTGTGAACATGAATAAATAACAATACATTAACATTCACTACTTATGTATTGCATATTTTTTTATTTTGTTAATTTCTCATTTGTTATTACCAATTTGTAATTGATGTTCGTATATAATTAAATGTTTAAATACACAATTAAATCTTTTCCATTTCACAAAGTGTTTGACATAATCATGGTCAGTATCATACCACGAGTCTATCAAACATTAATTAATTTTTATTTTATGTTCTATAACATGTTTTAATTAAATATATTATATTTTTAAAATATTGTTACATAACATATTGGTAAATTTATATTCTATTTGTGTAGTGCCCACATTTTTTGCACACAATGACAACAAAGAAAATACCAGGATAATTTTATTTTTTTACTTACAATGCTCACTACACACAACACAACAAGGGATCCAAGTACCGAAACTCGACTCACATGACAATCACATAGGTCATCGACTCACATAGACATGAGAGAACAACATAGGCATGTCGATGCCACACTTTTCCCAATGAATGAATACTAGTAATGACCCAACCACAAGAAAAATGACTCAAGGATAGGAAAATCCACAACACATCATTTCTTTAATTGTATTTTAGTTACGATTAACATTCTAAGAACATTATTGTGCAAGGATAAATTCCTCGTTTTTCCACCTACAGGTTCTTAAGTTCATTCCGTGGTTAAATTATCATTCACCCCTTTTAAGTTGGTTTCTTATTCTTTACAAAAGTTTCCATAACTTGCATACTTATTTGGCGTAGTTCAAATGCGTACAAAAATACTTAATTATCTTGTTCTTATGTGAAGAATATTCTTCTCAAACATATATTCAATGTCTACCTTTTTACTCTTACAACCCATGTGAAAGTGACTTGGTGTCCATATAGTGATATTAGGATTTAACGGAGATTTAAAATACAAGATAGCTTTTTACTACAAAACATTCCTCGATCATGGTACAGTTATTTCCCTACCATAGTTATTCTAATTCAATGACTTGTGAAATTCCATTTTGTTTTATATATGTATTTTGTTTTCTCGAAGGTGGATTATACCAAGGCAATTCATATTCTTTGAAACAAATGCATATATTTAATTGAGTTATAAGGACTTCAAGAGTGGCATTATTCCGAACCTCCACTCTCATTTTTTTTACTCTTACATGCTTAATTTTCTACGTCACATTATGGTCTTATTACAAGCATTGTCTTGAAAAAGGAGTTACGAAGTGTTTGTCTAACCTCTTGAAGACATAAATGATTAGGAGACTTGAAGCTACACACGAACCCTAAGTTAACATCCAAATCAACTGAGTTTTAGATTTATTCCAACTTCACCTAAGGGTCTACCCCTCAACTATAAATGAGGTTTAAGTGAGAGGAAAAATTTATGCTAAACCACCTTCAGAAAGGGCCAAGATGTTATGTTGAGAGGAACCAAGGTAACCCATTTGACTGAGCGGAGCTAAGGGGTTCATTAACAAGAGTTTAAGACCTAGAACAACTAAGTCACAACCTCCATCTATGTCATCTGGATCCAACAGGGATTTCATTTGATGAAGAATTTTAGTTTTAAATCTAACTTCGGAAGACAAGGTAGTCCTCTAGGCTAGGAAGGAGGAGTTAGCTCTACATACTCCAAAAAAGTTTGACTGTGTCGCTCCTATCTACCAGGTTTATGACAATGTCACTAACCATACTGACTAAGACGATAAACCCATTCTTGGGCTCTTGTTTACTCAAGCTAGGAGATTTCCATTGAGTGTAGGGTTTAAGTTCACTCTATAGTTTTCAATGTCTTCTAGGGTAAAAAGTAACACACATGAAAACAAGTTATGCTCCGATATTGAACAAGGGTAGAGTGTTTTGATTTAATTCTCTTTATTACATTTACAAGGTATGAATGCACAAGATGACTCATTAATCATTTAATGAACACTAAATATGCACTACAAGATATTACTTCAAATTTATTTACCTTATATAAATATCAAACCCTTTTTACCAGGTGTACTATAAATCAAAATTGAACTATGATTAAATGCACATTTCCTAGATGTCCTTGAAACTAGCATTTCATACATATCAACAAATTATCAATTATAACCTTCTGTAACATGAGACTACATTATACATTTATTCATTTAACAACGAACTATCTAAATTACAATGATAATTAATGAATTACACATCACCTTTTCGTCGTCATTCTTTCATCCTACAAAACCATGTGAGCATGATATCAACGATAATTCGTTGGCATGGCATCCACCCTAATCTAACATAATTATCATTTTTTAGTTTCCCATTTACATATGATAATAATTTCAATTTGCAATCGAAATAAAAATTTTAGAGACATGTATTCATTACATTTCATTTTATTTCATTTTGTAACTCAGAAAGAGAAAAAAGGGAAGAGAGAGAAAACACCATGTTGTCAAATGTTATATTTCACACCAAAAGTTACACTATAGAGTTTTAAAAAGTTATTTACATGTGTGAAAAGTATCTATGGTTTGGCAACCCGACGGGGGTCCCGCAGTTTCCTATTTTTACATTTTCTTACTAGCTACAAAAATGTTCAAAACGGCTCAGAAGCTAAGAAACCGCTTCCAAAATTTATCTTCCGATGAGAACACACAACATGATTAAATTTCTACGTGTCCCCAGATATACCAAGAGTTCATAAGAATCGACTTAAATTGGGAAAAAGAGAACAGTTTACGTTTGGCGGCTAGTTTTCCAAGGCTACTAGTCATAGTTCTCCAAGTTGCAAATGAACAAAAGCTAGCTTGAGGGCTCAGAAAACCACATCCAAAATTGGCGTTCAATGGATGAGCATGCAACGAGACACTTCCTACAAGTTCCCCCATATAAGGAGAATTCATCGAGTCACGAGACTCGAGAACTAGAAAACCATTTTCAAATGGTGATAAGTTTTCTGGAGTGACAAGTAGAAATTGGTCTAGTTTGACCTCATCAAACTGCGACCGGAGGCCTACAAAATGGCTTTGTCAAACTATCCAGAAAAGTGTTTTTCCCTAAACTGAATGTTCCATGTAATTGTATAGTATAAACACTAGAGGTTTGCAAAGACGGGAAATAATTTGTCTATCTAGGTTTCAAATGGCGGTTCAAAATGAAAGTTAACTTACTAGATTTAACAACTTTCTACTACTGTAAACTAGTGTAACAGGGCTCCTATAAGAGTGTCAAAAAGATCTCATATGTTCATTCAGTGGTCAAACCAAAGGTCAAGGTGACTCCTCGCATACCAAGGTACACAAATGAAGCTTAACATCTCATTTTCGAGTCACAAAGGGTACTTAATGAGTCTCCAAAAATGTAAAAATTAACTATTTAAACAAGGAGATTATCAACTTCATTATTGGGAAGTAAATTTCGCCCGTCAATAAAACAATATTACAAGTTGATCGAGTTGGGTAAGAAGTTTTCTAAATCACCTCGTAAAGAGGGTGGGAGCTCTTGGTTTAATGCAAATGAGTTATTTTGACTTCGTGAGTTATGACACGACATTTCACTATTTCGCAACAAGTTGAAAACAAAACAATTAATCGTATTATAATCCTAATATTTTAAAATTCTATTGAGTTGCAAAAGAGAACTAAAACATGAGAATTATGAGAGGTAAGGGAAGATGAACCATGCCTAGAAGGAATAGAGCCAGTTGAAACCATGGGATTTGGTTCAGCATCTCCCTTAAGCATTTTGTTGAATAGATCATGAGCATCCACAATATTACCATTTTGCCTTTGCTCAAAATCCTCAAGCTTTCCAAAAAAACCCATCTTGTACCTTTTACACCCGTGCAAGGAGATGAGTAAGATTGCTTTTTTTCAGTGCAAATGTCCAAGGTTCTTGGTACTAACATTTCTGGCCAGCTCATCCAATACAGGGTAAGCCTCTCACTCGAGATCTGCAACATTTGAATCCATATATGTACAAACCACCTCTAGAGCAATTTCCAGCACACGGAACTCAAACGGAAGCTCATGTTGTAGCCCATCTCGCCGCTTTTGGGGACAGTAGCCAGCATCTAGGGAAACTTGCAGAAGAAGTAGCAGGCTTTTCCTGCTGGCCCATGGGATCTAATCCTTGAAGTTTTGATGAGATTTTGCAAGGAAGTTGTTTCCTGAGTTGATCCACAAATTTAAGAACACCTTGGTTCAATGGATCAAGCAAGAATACCTCTTCAGCAGTAACAATGGCCTTAATAAATTCCAAATTGACCACCATGGCTTTCTCCCTAGCTAAAATATTTGATGACTCAGAAACTACAGGCCGAGGATCCTCAAATCCCTTACAGGAATGGAAATGCACTTCATGAGACAACATTTCTTTGAGGCATTTTATCAAACAGTTCACATGCCTTTTCAACAAATCCATTTTGTGCATATCTTGCTATCATTGCACTCCGTAAGAACACGCTTTTTTTGGGTATTTGTGAAACAATACACATGTTGTCTATTCTTCTGCATTTTGCATACATGTCTACCAGGGTAGTTACAACTACAATATTTGACAAATCCCTCCATCTTTTTTTGCTTTGGTAAATGTCCACGCAGGTTCATAGGCTCGTGTTTGACGCAATCTGGGAGGATGCTGGCACAGGCCAGGAGTGCGCTGGTAAGGAAAACTCATCAGGTTGGAGACCTGTTTGTTGCATGAATGAAATAGTATGACTATCTCCTGAGGAAACCCATTTCTTCTATACACGGCCATGATCACATCCATGAGAAGCTGTCTCTTTCTTTCATTTGATCAAACACTAAAACAACGTCCATGTTCTGTGAGATGCCACGCAGGTTCTGGAGCTCGTTTTTGACACAAGGCTGGGAGGATGCTACAAAACCTGGTTTTCACGAACTGTCACCCACCCTTTCACGCCTTCTTCTACATCGATGGGTGCGTAGAACCGGTCTAGAGCTCCCTATATCATCTCTGTGCGTATTATTTGCATATCCATCATAAACAAAAATAGTAGTAGCAATATTTTCTTCCCTCTCAGAGATCATTTAACCTGCTTTAGTACATATATAAACCCATTTCAATTGATTTGTAGATAGAAATACGAGGAGATATTGGGTACGATTCATTTCTGTCTATAGGGATGAATAAAAAATGATTTTAGGTGACTATTCCAGAGAGCTCCGTTCATCATAGTTCCCTATTTTTTTTGCTTTTGTTGAAACTATCCACTTGCTGTTGAATGACCAACGTTAACCTGCATTACCACGTGATCCGCGCCTTGGATTCCAAATAAAGTTCTTGGATTCTTGTGCAAGGAAAATGACAGTCGAAAAAAAGAAAGGTTACTCATGCGTTTTCCAAGTGGACCACGTGCCTTCACGTGAAGTCCAACAGTCTCCAACTAGATTTGAGGGGCAATACAATTTGACATGTACATTATAATATCTTATATTTATTATTACTATAATTTTAAAATAATAATTATTGCAATTATTATGATTATTATTTGTAATAATTATATAAAAATTATTATTTTAAAAATATTTATAATTATAATTATTTACCATTATGCTTATTATATTTATAGAAAAATGAATATACATATAATTATAAAACACATATATAAATACTACTATACATACATATTTGTAGGTGTATTTGTATACATATATGTATAAAAATACAAACACAAACACCTTATAATCATGTTTATTGTATTTATGTCATTATTATAATTACAAATAAAAGTAAAATTATAGTAATTATTAATTGTATTTATTTTAATGTTATTATTAAAAATATAGGTTTATATGTCACTTTAAAATAAGAATAGTGAAATTGGTTGGGATGTGTTGGACCATGTCTTTGACAGGCCCATCCCTCTAGTTCGGTCAGCGATAAGCCCAATAGTCCACCTCCTCCTCCACTTGCCTTCATGTTTACACTATCGCTTGATGTTTTTGCTCTTTTTTTTATTAATGCTCATACTTTGTGAGTTTTTATTGTTGAGGCTTTGATGTGACTTGGAGTTGGGATCTATCACGGTCTTTTTGGCTTGATTTGATTAGACATTTTGCATTCTCGGGTTGGACTCTTTCCACCTAATTTTTACATGATTAATATTCTACAGTAGTATTATTAATATAAAAGTGTGCTTTTTAATAGAAAAAGAATATATTTATAATAGTAATAATTTAAAAAGTTATGTTTGTTATTTCATTTATAGTAGTGATTAAAGGTGTTTCTCTTAGTTATTTTACAAATATTTTATTAAGAGTGTTGTTTTACATATTTTGTTGGGTAATATTGAAAATATGATTATGTGGTGGATGAATTTAGTAGAATAGATATCCCTTAAAGAATACTATTTCATATACCTACTTTGTATCGTTCCAGCCAATCAACACTTTAAGGATTGCAGCCATGTCGCATCATGGAATGGTAAAAGGACTGCAAAATACTATATATCTCCTGTCAATCCCCTTATAGTCATTGGAATTTTAAGTCACCATTCACCATGGCTTCTTCGCTGCAGAATAAATTTAATCAAACAGATATGTGGCAAAAACATATATTTTGTATATCTATCATGTGCAGGACTAATAATTTCAATTAGTAAAACCCATTTAATAAATAATTGTTTGAGAACACGAAGAGCCTCGAAACTGAAAAGCATCTTCACAAGAGACTTAATTTTTCTCCTGCCTCTTCACAAGGGACTTGATTTTTCTCATGTGCGAACTCTTTTAGATCCAATTTCTTGTCCCCTTCGATGGAATGGGAGACGGCCAAGGCAAAATGATATAAAGAAGTGCCCCATCAGCTTATTCATTGGAATTTTAAGTCATACTGAGTTGCAGCAATATTCACCATGGCTTCCTCGCTGCAGAATGAAGTTTATCTTCCTTTTATCGACCTCTCACAGTTTTCTTTCGACTCTGAGGGACTCAAAAACCTTCAAAACCATCCGGGGATAGCCACAGTGAGAGAAGCCTGCAAAAATGGGGAGGCTTCGGCGTTCTGAACACTGGAATTCCAAATGATGTTTTCCAGAAGATGGAGAGTGTTAGCCACGAGCTGTGTGCCATGCCACCGGAGATGAAGGATAGAGCCATCACATCCAACCCGTATGACAGCTACTCTCGAATTCCTTACAGGGAAAGCTTCTGGTTCCCAACTCCGTCTGATTCGGATTCCGTCCTCGCCTTCTGTAACAAGCTATGGCCGGAAAAGGATAACCTTAAGTTGTGGTAACTTATCTTAATCCATCTCTGTTTTTTTTTTTTTCTGGCTCACTCTAATGTGATTATCACATATGTTTACAATTTATAATATTTGATGCCAGCGAGACAATTGTAGCATATACACTTGGCATGGCGGACCTGCAACGCAAGATAAGTATTATCATTCTAGCCAGTTTGGGGTTGGACGTGGAGACTTTCTACCATTCTGATTTCGAAAAAGCTACATCTTATATGCGTATACACCACCATTACTCTGATGGAAAATTCGCAGCTGGCGAAGAAGCTCTGTTTGCGCATACCGATCCCAATTGCTTTACCATCGTTTACCAAGACAATGGTGGCGGGTTCCAGATTCAATCCAAGGAAGGCAACTGGGTTGACGTCAAACCTATCCCCAATTCCTTGGTTATCAACATAGCTGACTCCCTCAAGGTCTCGGCCCTATTTCCCTAATAATTTATTTGCATATTTCTTTTGGTAGATTTGTTAAGCATAAAATCATGTGGTGAGTGCAGGCATGGAGCAATGGCAGGTACCACAACTCAAAACATCGTGTTGTTTATAAAGATTGGATGAATCGCATATCTGTGGCATGGGTTATACAGTTTCCAGATAAGGAAATATGTGCTCCAATGGAACTTGTAGATGACCAGCATCCACAACGTTACCGCCCTTTCCTTACCCCCGCTCCTCGAAGCTAAAATGAAATATCCTATAACTATTGAGAGTTATGCTGGCATATCCACTACTTATTGACAAACAGTTGTGCCGGAGTATCCCATACAATGAGGAAATTTAGTTACCCCTGTTTATTTAAACTTTATTGAGGAAATTTCACATTGAATGGGTGAAAGGTAGTTTCACCTATATTAATGAATTAGTCTTTATGGTTGTAAGTCATAAACACTACTATAGATGTGCAATTGTTGTCAAAGTTAGTTTTATTGTGTTCATTTATTATAAGAAATAATGTAATCATGTAAGTAATTAATATTACTTACTTGGGTATAATTGTGATATGGTTTATGGATAAGTATCGCTCGATATTTAGTATGTGTTGGTTGAGCATTATCTACAAATATCTCACGATAAATATTTGGCTATTTTTCCCTAAAACTCAATGTGAGGCTTATTGAAACTTATATTGTGTAATTTGGCATTGACTTAATGATAGGCAATTTCATCTATATTATTGAAATGTTATGTTAAAAATTGTAGCTCATAGTTGTTTATCGTAAACACTATTATAAATGTGTAATTGTTGTCGGGTTTATTTTTATTTTGTTAATTAATTAATAGAAAAAGTTAATGTAAGTAATTCATATTTCTTATTTAAGTCAGCTTTTTTATTAGGTATGATTATCATATCATTTACGAATAAGTGTTTTTCCCAGATTTAATATTTTTGTTAGTTGTGCAATATCTAAAAGTATTGTATCTATGTTGTTTATTTGTTTGATAATGGATGGGTGCATGAATAAAGATCAATCACTCTTTAGTCTTACATGTCAATTATGTGTTTATCATTTGATATTAGAGTTTAATATACAAGTAAATTATTCTTAAAGGAGTGAGTAAGGTAGAGGAGATCTTAGAACAATTATTTTTGGTGAAATATTTTTGTTGTGGAGTAGGATCACTATACTCTTTTGGATCCAAAGCCTTTATTATTAGTTATGATTTTCCAACTCATTCCAATTCTACTCAACCTCTAGTGAGGCATCAAGTTGCATTTCTTTGCACATAGAGGTGAGTTGAAGACCTCATCAAGCTTGAATCTAGATCCTTTTCACCTAGCAAAAAATAGGAGAGTTTCCAATGAAGTCCCAAGGTGTGAGCAAGAGAAGTAAGAAATATGCACAAAGTCTGGTCTAGAAACTACAAAAAGACAAAAATAAAACAATAATAAAAATTGCAAAGTGGTAGAGAAAACTCTAGGTGGTATTGTTAAAACATAAAGAAAATGAATACTCAAACAAGGAAACCCCTTTGTTTTGGATCCCACACCCAAGATGATTGGGTGATTAATTTATTTTCAAAAAAATCCAAACATTTTATATATAATAACATTAAGTCCACTTGCATATCATGTCAGAAAAGTAATGTTTACATTATATTTGAGGTGTTAGTAATTATGTAAATGTACAAATGTAATTACTATTGTAATAGTGAAGTTGTTAATAAACAACTCACTAATATAGGTTTTGGTGGTTAGTAGTATAATATTAAATAGGTTAGTAGTTGGAGTGTTATACCCATGAATATTATTATTGGATATTAGTTGTAACACCTCCATATTATTCCGAGAAATCCTATGAAAAACATTATTTATGTGTTGAAATTTTACATTTGTTATTACATTGTTGGTACTCATCCTACACAATAGTCATGATGACAACGCATGGTCTAAGAAAGCACGCTGGATATGAATTGAGATGTTGCGATACATATGTGCTATCTTATTACGATGATGACAACATGAGGAAATATGATTTGATAGAATTTTGTAGACCTATAAAAATCCTCTAGCATGCATACTAAGATTGGAGACGTGTGCTCAATTTCATGCAATTTTCCACTCAATTCCTTACTTTTGTTGTATTAAAGATCAATTTGTTGTTTGTATCAACTTTCTTGCATTGGAATATCAACCACAATATTGAATTGGTTTTGAATCCTGCAAACTCTTGCATAACCAAATGTTACTTGACTCTCAGTTTTTTTTTGGATGATTGAGAAGACGTGACTTGTCGTGATTTGCATCAAAACAACCTCAAAGGAATACCATTTCCACTTGTCTGCACGTGTCCTATCATGAAAAATCTACACACGGCTTTATTAAAGAATTCACTTTTCTAGCATTGATCCATCGGCTAGTCTCGTCCGGCCCCACTAGCTTAATCTCTTCGCAGCTCGGTGTTCAACTCAAAGATCATAACGATAATCTCTACAATCTACAAAGTGAACTCAAATTATTCAATGAATGTACATCTATCTACTGGAAGGGCACTCAACATAAATGGGGATGTAAAAATGAATTCCAGAACACAATGATCGTTGGAATGCCAAGGCATTCATGATTTCAGCTCTACATATTTTCGATCTACTAAAGGAATCTCTAAGCAATCTTCACATCTGATATATTAGTGGTCTATTCCTATCAAACCGATCTCATTTTAAATAAAAATTTCATAGTTTGATTAAAGATAAGATCTCACAATATTTAGCCATGTAATATTTCATTTAGCTATTGTTGGTTTATTTATTTATAAGGTGATGCAGACCTATAATTTTATGTAAATGACCCGGTGTGCACCGACACATCACTCATCCGAGTTGAAGTGCTCACCCAAAGCGTGGAAAGGCACTAGGTCCCTCTTTAGAGTTCTTTTACAAAATGTTAGCATGATGATGCACATGTATATTCAGCTTCATAACCAATAGTAAACAACACACAAGGCATAAACCAAATCTAAATATTAGAATATATGTAAGATGAACTAAATAATGAATATAACAAGATTTACAATGCAAGAACTTGATTCAGTCATGTTCAACACCATTATCCAGCCAATATGAACCATTGTATTAAACAATGTAAAAACAAAAGCTTCATACACTATAAAAGTATATTTATGAGTCATGTGCTCAACAAAACCAATAGAATAACTCTACAATAGTTGACTCACTCTAAACGTGAAAATCAATACATATACATAGGGGTGGGGACTTTCCTTCAACGCCCATGCACTTGTCAAAATAGGTCACATGCTTAATAATAGTCATGCACCTTTACAAAAGGATGCACAACATGCAAGTGTTCTAACAATAAACTTCCTATAGTTAATTCTGAGTAGAAATCCTATTATTAGCCTAAAACTATGCATGGTGCTTAGTCATTGCTTGTTCCCAAAATACCATTGTGTGGACCATAAGTCTTCATGTCTTTGTGTGCTCAACACGCTAACTCAAAAATAGCCTTTAAAATAGAAATTATTAAGTCCCGATCCTAGGCACCTCAAGATATATTGTAGGCGTTGTGCACTCTTTCAACGCCCTACATTCACGTGCCCAACACTTAGGCCATTTTTGTTTGTCCAACATTACCCCACACTAAAATGGATTTCAAACCTCGGTAAATGGTAATCACCTTGTCGCTCCAAAGAATATAGGATAAATGAATGAAAGAACAAAGAATAAAGAATATGGTGAGTCATCTTATTGTGTACCCTTTTCTTCTTCTGGCAGAATGAATTCTGGATATTCACTTTGAATTTCTTCCTCAAATTTGTACCAGTCCTTAAGCATTGCATTTTCCTTGTTAGGGATGTCCATAACGATGCCATCTAACTCATCTAGAGTCATGTTTCCACCCTCAATTTTCAAAATTCTAAGGATGTTGGCCATACTTGAGACCATCCCTTCCATGACATCCATCTTCACGAAAATGAGATTCCCAATGCCCTTGATCCGATCCATGTGTTGTTTCCTCGCAGGATTGAGCGTGTCACGTTTTGTCTCTACCAAGGTAACTCATTCTGTGTGCCCTTGTGTTTCATCCTTTGTTTCTTATAGAACTTCATTCTCTTATGCCTTTTTCCTTTCCTATATTAAGTTATCAGGCATTGTACACATGGCCAATACTATATCTTCCTTATTCATTTCATCTTTTATGGCTTACAAAATAGCCTCATAGCTAGATATCTTCCTTGCAATCGAAGCCTTGGCCCTTGATGCTTCTTCTACAACATCCTTTGGTTTAGGGAGGTGTATTGGTTCATCCTCTAAAAGAAAATGAACTATTGTATGGAGGTAATGTGATTTCGAATTGAACTCCTTATGCACCTTCTCCCGAAAATCAGGCCTTTCTCGCAAGATTTCATCGCAATTTTCTTAGCCATCTTTTTGACATTCTGTACCTCAGCCACTGCATTATCTCTCACACTTTGGTGAGTCATTTTATTTCTCTATCCTTATCTTACTTATTTTTAGGAGCCCCATCTTATTACTACCTTATCAATATTTTGGTGTGCTACTTCAGGAGACACTTTAACTAATGTGTTACTCACTTGTTCATCAAAAACTTGTGTGGGTTTGATGGTCAAATGGCATGTATGTGGAACTTTCCTCATCTTCTTCAAACTACACGCCTCCTCACAGACATCAAAATTAGGATCATCCATGTGAGTCTACATACTCCAGGATATCTTCTTACGAGTGCGTGTGTTGGCCATTTCTGGGTCCATCTAATCCCAACCATACAATTGTATATTGGGCAAGGTGCTACGGAAGCGGGCACAAATTATTTTTGACAGGTCATTTGTATAACCCAAATTATGAGTTCCTGCTGCCTCTTCATCATCATGCACTCCTGTGTGTTTTCCATCATTCTCATGAATAGCGTGCCCTCTTCTTGTTGTACTACCACACCTACATCCTACTACATAGTGCCTCCAACATTGTGGTTTACTTCTCCTTCATCCTCTCCTTCCTTCAGTGCGGAGCATACTAAAACTTCTATGTCTCCTCTGGCGTTGCTCTCTCCTTCACCTGAGTGTTATTCATGAACACTTATGCTTGTGTCTATAGTCTCATAGACCACGTGCTCTCCAATATCCTCATCCTCCTGCATTTCCACACAGAGGGTGGTCTCTTCTCTATGCCCTCCCATATTTGGAGTGGCCTCCTCTTTGTGCACTTGGTTGTCGGGTCTCCTCCTCACTGTCCTTTATAGGTACATATTTTCTATGATTTCTCCTTTCTTCTTCCTCATCTTTCATAGGAGTCATGCATGGTTATCTTCTTACCGGATGTGAATTCCCTAAGCCAATGTCTCTAGATGTGCACCTTCTATGTAGAAATATTTTGGTATGCACAATTCTTGTACTATCCTCTAGTTCCTCTATTCTTGGACATTCTCCAACTCGTAGCCATTAGATCTTCTTGATTTGGGAGTGTAGAGGCATCTTACCTTGATGTTCCCATAGTGTGCCCCTTTCTCAGAGCTCCCGAGAGTTTCATATCCACGCCCTTTACCACCTTACCATCCTTGAACCTTGGCCTTAGATAAATGTATGCGCACATTGTTTCAATTTTTCCTATGGATAGACTCTCCGCGTGATGTCCAAATTGCCTAATTCCATGGTTTTCACATAGGTATCTTTTCCTCGGCCATACATAAGTCTTGCACAAAATGTGGATATATGCGTCAAATTTTTCCACGTCAAATTGGAGCTTGCACGCATCATGGAACCTGTTCACTAACTCCTTGAAATATCAAAGTAAAATCAAAGGGTAAGCTTACACCATGGGCTCTTACCACCTGACTGCATATGGAAGTTCCCCAAGCTAAAGTCTTGATAGATTGTAAACTCGATTCTTTATCCAATACTTTTGGTAGCTCATCTGAGGAATATTCCACTCTCCATCAAACACCCTTCGCAGCCTCCTAAACCACTTCCCCAGTGCTCCTTATACGTGTTAGAAATAGTTCCGCATAGAGTGTATTTGGAAAATTTCTTCGTTGGGGATTTATTCTCCAACAAGAACACCAGATGTTCTTCCTTGTTTTGTCGAGTATAAAAATTTCATTAAATACAATCAACAACAAGATGGCACCCCAAATTATTTTCTCACCTTTATCTTCCTGGACACATGCCTCATTTACTAAGATTTTTCAATGTACCTACAATGTTGTAGTACCTATTGTTTACATCTTATGTGCCGTGTAACCAACACATATTCGCCTCATTCCACCATTCAGTGGCACCCAACTTGCTTCCTACCAAGTGTTTTACAACTCTGGTGGCCATGTCTATAATGTTGGTTACTTTGAAGGCTACGCCCCCTTCTTATACCGATGTAGGACGGATGTGGCATCAATTACTTCATCGTCGATAGATCTCTAATGATCTCCGAGCCCGAGTTACACAACCTTGTCACCTTCCTAATAAACTTGGTAGTGATCCTCATGTTCTAACGCCGCAAAGTAGAAAAATTCCTCATGCATGCACGACATGAGCCACTGGTACAATTTCTCGGGCTTCCCAAAATAGGAAACTCAAATATTTTCATTACCCCCACACTTTCGAGTAACCTATTCACATATGTGTCCAAAAATATAGTGTCGTCTCAAAACGTTGGTTAGTTTTCCTATAGAATTCTACTATAATGTCCTCCAGAACTTCTTAGTGCGGTGGTTGATTTCTGAAACCCTACACTATGTAATATTTTTTTCATGACCGCCCTCAATAAATTCTTCTGGATATAACATCTCAACCAACCACTCCTTTCTTTAGGTCATCAACCTCCTTCTCCATAGCTGGAGCCTTTCGTGGTGCCATTGTTCCTTCCAATCCACAAGTGTGGAAAACCCTAGCTACTATAGACCCAAATCATGCCTAAACCCCTTCATCACGCACCCGCACCACCACTTGAGTCCTTTTGTGCCTATATGCTCAATCAACGTGCTTTGAATCTTGTTAGGTATAATCAATCTATAGAATGCTCCTCGTCTTCATCTCTTCTTCGCACTTTGCAATTTTCTTCAAACTCACAAGGTAACAAATGTCATTGCAAATGCTAGCTTTAAACCAAGTTTCAAAATCCCCTTCATTAATTGCTCCATCTACCACCGTACATGGAATTAATTCCCTTTGAGCTCGTTTTTGCTTCTCTTTGTCTCCCGCACCCCAATCTCTCATGCCTCATTCATAATTTTCTAGTGCACCACTACTTATCTATCACAAATCTCCTCTACCCACACTTCCTTACTCAAGTAGTTTATCCAATGTGACCCAAACATACGTAGTCTCAAATGTTGCAGCCTTCTTGAGTTATACTAAGCACCCAAAGCCTTACAAGTGGACTTAACTTTGAGAAATTCTCTTGCAGTTTTCATTAAGTTTGAAAGCCTATTCCTTTTATAGTCACCCATGAGTTTATTTATTTATTTTACCCTCTTTATCCACCCCACACTAAGGGTATGTGTAGTCCTCTACACATAAAAACACTTGAGATTTTAATCAACTTTAGGCATGCAAGCACGCTTATTACACATAGCACTGAACTAAATTGACAAAGCATAGCGGCGATGAAGGAAACACATCTAAACGGAATACATTAAGGGAAATATAATCTAAATGGCAATATTACCTTATTAAAAACACCAAGAAGACTTATGTATAGTTGGGCTTCATCCTACTTCTCTTGAAAAATAACCGGTAATCATTTTCCATCAAGCACCTCTAGGTGTGGCAAGCGTGCCCGAGTCAAGTATATGAGTGATAACATATGGTCCCAACCAATGCACCTCAAGCTTTCCTGGGTGGAGAAAAAAATTGAATCATAAAGAAGTACCATGTCCCCAACCTCAAGCTTCTTTTTCCCTAATGTGTTTGTCATGCCATGCCTTATGCCTAGTTTTTTCTTACTTCTAACTCCATCGTGCTATGGCGCGCCTCTCATCCAGCTATATCAACTTGTCAATTATCTCTTCTAATGATTTCTCATCAACTAGACCTCCCACATGTGCAATACGCAAAGAAGGTAACATGAATTCCTTGGAAAGAACTACTTCGCACCAAACACCAACTAAAAGGATGTTGCCTTATTCAATCATTTGTAGGTTGTTCTATATATGCCCAAAGTACAATAGAAAATTTATCATCCCAATATTTCCTTCCAAAATCACAATTTTTGTAAAATTATGGCTCAATATCTTGTTGAAGGCCTCGTAAATCCCATTTTCTTGAGGTGCTAAGGTGTTGTCTTGTGGTGTGCAACCATAAATTCTTCCAATAATATCCTAATTGTTTCATTAAGAAAATGAGTTCACCTATCACTTTGTAGTCATTTTTATGCCCTTAGAACAACAATCTAATCCCATGTTAGCCGACCTATCACCCAACGGGTGTTGGGCACTCACCCGAGGCACACGTAGGTGCCGAGCCCCTCCTTTATGTGAGTCTTGTGAGAATACATTGCTTAATGACAGAAACTTAGATGCAAAAAGGTAAAGAACCATGCATTCATTCTGAGAGCTTTAAGATGAGTTATTATATCATTATACCTAGTTCGATAATAGGAGAAACATCAAATGAATAATAGATTTGATTCATACCATAAAGGAAATGCACTAGGTTTTACACCCATGAACAATACATATTTAGAATAGAACCATATATTTAATATTGATCATAGTTTAGCAACCATATTACATTCACCAAGGCCATACCAGGCCAATGTATCAATGCAAATAATATTCATGCATCGTAAGTCCTAGCTATACTTCCCATAGTATAAAAATATCTTCACAAAACCATCCCTCTAAATAAGATATTACTCCGACATTCCTCTAAATGAAAACCCCAACTCTCTCGGAACCTTCTTATTATTCCCGCAAAGATTTTCATTTCATTCTCTCTATTCATGCTCTCTTCCTTGATATCAATCTCTCTTCTTTGATAGCGTCCTATTTATTTACTTGAGAATCTCTATATATAGTTGTATTGCCCACCGCCATGCCTTTTTAAAGTAATAATTCGATCGTCAAGTGTTAAGGTGGTCCTCTAGTGAATCATGTTTATTCCCATCCGGATCTCCACTTTCTACAATGATGTCTTTATGGATCCTTCCATCGCATGAAATATTCCTTTCTTGACCACCAAGTTGCTAGGATGACACCTTATCCACTCCGCATGCTTAGTTGGGTCACACTTTTCTTGTGTGCTCCTTGGAACACAGAATATGGTTAAGTCCTACAACCCTTTTCTTTGCCTCGCATGCATTGTGGGTTCTACTAAAACCTTTTAAAACCCTTGTATGGTGTGCCTTTACCCTAGCTGCCCTTCTCCATATTGGTCCTATGCACCCACGCACCTTCTTCTACTTAGTCAATATTTTGAGGCCCACCATCACCCCACACTAAGCTTGTTCTTCATCCTCGGGAACACCTCCTCTCCAAAGAAATAAAGAATGGAAGAACTCAAAGGTTGGAATAAAGAATGAATGAATGAAGAATGAGGAATGAATGAATTAAATAATGGGGGGAATGAAGAAGAATTTGTTTATTGAAGGAGGAGTGGGAAATCCTTCCTTATATCCACCTCAAGCTTCTCCCAAGAATCTACCTCGCTCTGCGCTTACTGACAGAGGTCACCTACTAGGCTCACCTCCTCAAAACTTAGCTCATCCCCTTTGGCACTCATCATATCAACAATCCCTTCCAATTGTTTTCCAAAATCATCAAGCGCATCCATCCTTCGGGTGATCTGGGGGTATAATTCCTTCAACCAGGTTTTTTATCGATCCCCGTAAGGTCTCGATGGCTTCTAATTTATTCTCCACCTCATCCAGGATCTTATCCCACTCTTCTCTGTTCCCCTTATTATTCTCCTAAAAATCGTTCAGCTCTGCTTCATGTGTATAAATTATAATTCTTGCTACCCTATCTCTATCAACGCAATTATCATAAGCATCTTCAAAAAATTGTGTGGCAACCTTTACATCAAGAAGAAGTTTTGTATCTTGAGTGATGATCTCTACAACCTTCAGCTTCTCCTCTTTTTCTTTGTGTTCCAACACCTCCTTTGTGGACTCTCAAGTGAGTGGAAACCTTTCCATTTTGAGGATGAGAGTCAAATCCTCCAGAATTGCAAGGTTTATTCATAATTTTTCTAAAGAGTCTTAGGTCGGGATGCTTTAAGAAAATAAAATTTGTAATCATCTCAATTTTCTTATATACTTTGTGCACCCTTTCCTTTTCTTTTTTCATTTCACACCTTAATCGTGTGTCGATTAGCTCTTCTTGCTTGTGTCCTTTCTCTTTCGAGGAGATCCTCTTCCTTCTCCAATTCCCCTTTAGGAATTTCACCTTTCATTCCATCCAAAAAGTCGGCCTTAACCTCGACTAAAAACTTGTTGAGTCCATTATAGAATTTCTCATCGACAATTATTGAGCATTCACAAGGTGGTTTATTCCTTTTTTCCTCTAGCATCTTCATCAAGACCCCTTAGCTCACTTCTAACTCAAGCTCATCAATTTGGGACTCAAATGCCCAAGATAACATCTTCCTAGTCCATGGAATGCACATTCTTCATCAAATGAAGACATGACAAGGATTTTTTCTATTGGCACGGTTCTCTAGAATCACGCGCATAACACCTTTCTTGGATCACCGATATAACCCATTCTTTGCCCTTGTGCTGCCACTATCCTCTTCCCACCTATTCATGCAACCTTTGGAAAGCTTAATGTTAGGCTAGGGTCTCCACTCATGCTGCCATACTATTTTCCAATGCTCTCCTCTTCTATATCCTTGAGCACTTCATTTACGCAATGCTCTTCCTCTTGTTCCACTAAATTTTTGATAACGCCTTCCTTCTCTCTCTACTCTAGCCTCTTCTATTTTCTCCTTGGTGAGGCTTGGGGTCCTATGATCCCTCATTTTCACCTCTTTGCTCACCCCTCTTCCTTGAGCATCTGCTTCCTCTTCGCCACCCATCTCTTTATTTCCTTCTTCTTTTGAATCATGTATATCATACACGAAATTGATTCTTAACTTCTTCATCCTCATCATTATCCTTCTTGGCCCCGTAGTCCTCCAAGCCCTCTATCTCCTATGAGTCTTCCGCCTTCTCTTCCGCCTTCTACTTCTTCCTAACTCGGTGATTCCAAAGATAGGAGACTCTTCTGTTTGTTCCCCTTCAACATGCAACTCCTTCCTAGGTGATTCTTCTTGTGTGGGAGGCTCCTCTTGCTCTAGCACCTCTTCTTCTCGGGGTCTTCTCCCTAATCAGGACTTCTTTCTATGCGCGTAATTTCTTGGCTTAGCGCTTGTTTCGACGTGCCCACGAGATCATGTTGTGTTTATATAATTAGTGCCTTATTCTCATGTACTTCTTCTCTCTCCCTCTTCTTTGGTGAATCCCCTTCCTCCCCTGTGGGGTCTTCTGGAATGGAGAAATCATTATCTAGGTAGCGCCATTCTCAAACTTTAGTTTGATATACAAGTATACTCTCGCTTGATCCTTTAGCAATTGGTAGTGTCAATGGCTTCAACATTATCACTTTGTGGGAGACACACTTCTCCACATATGTGCACTTCTTTGGGTATATGATATTTATATGCATCTCAAACTCGGTCTTGTTATACAATTCTCGTGCTCGAACCTTAGCATTTTGGACTCCTTGAAATGGTTAACCCACGCCTAGAAATACTGCACGGTGAAAGAGAATGACAATTTACACCATGGAATCTTAGTCCTACTCACAAAGTGAATCTTCCAATGCAAAAATGTTGATATACAAAAAAATCAACCTCTCCATCTACAAGTGTGGGCTAGTTGCTCAGGTATCCTCCACTCTGCCCTAAATGTGTCACGCATTCGCTTATACCATTTCTCTAGGTGCACCTTGTGGTTGAGCGTCATGGTATCACAAGTATATTTCTCAAATATTTTCATGGTTGGGGGATCTTCATCTAGATACTCCCATATGAACTTTTCAGCCCATCGGGAACTCCAATCTCTGAGAAGACGATGGTGAGGAGAATATTTCAAACATTATCTTATCCCCATCCTTCGCGCTTCTAATGATTTCATCAAAAATGCGGACACGTTGTAGATGGTTCCTTCTGAAATTTTCCATCATACATTCAACCATGCCTTTTTATTTATTTCACCTCTCTTGATCATTCAGCTTGGTGATAAAGCACGTGGCCATCCTCATTATAGGTTCGGGGATATATTTTATATCGAATTAGTTTGAACCCTTCTTGTAGACATAGGATTCCACAAGTCACCTTAATGGCCTCCTTATCCTCTAAGTCGTCATCTATGGAGTCCCCTTCACAGATCAAGCAAGTAAACTTTGATATGAGATGAGGGGTTATGTGCTTTTTGTGGCTTGTAAAATAGAAGTGGTCTTTGTGTATGCACGACATCAACCATTGGTATAATTTCTTAGGATTACCAAAATAGGGAAACTCATATAGTTGTAGCAACCCAACCTTACCCAACTTCACCTTTACCTCATTGTTGTAGATCGACATTCCTTTTGGTGTCCTCGTATCAGTTGGATGAACTAGTTCCAACGCCATCTCCTTCTTTGTGGTACTCATGTGATGATTGTAGTTTCTCATGGCCATCTTCCTGATGTGTGATACCCATTCTTTCCCCAACAACACTCCATCTGGGTACTACATCTCTACATACCACTCCTCATTAAAACTAGTTGTTGCAGTTTGTTTCCCCTTTCCCTTATTCTTTGGTGAAATGGTCACCTTATTTGGTGCCATTTTTACTTGTCACATTACATCCTAAACTCTTCTTGCGCCTCTTCCTTGCTCTACTCAATTCTATGGCTCAACTCCATGGAAGAATCTTTTTACTCCCGTGCCCTAGCTGCAGAACCCTAACTTAGAAAAACTCTTCCACAAGACAATGTGCTCCTCTGAAACTTTCTTCCCTATGCCCATGTACTCCTTCCACTCTAGTTTATAGATCAACCCTAGTCACGTACTTAAATCTCTATGATTCTTTCTTCACACAACTCTCTTTTCGTGGATGCCCTAGTTCACAAGATCTCTTCAATCTCGTAATAGCAAGGTAAATAATAACATGCCCGACTTCATACTTATAGCTTTTCCCCTTTCTAGAAATAAATGCTACACCACCTACGATGTACTTAGCATTAAATGTGGCTTTTTCTCGCTAAAGCTGACCTTAAGTGCCCTTACCCACATGCCCAATCCTACGCAAAACCTTTTACAATTTTTGGCATGCAAAAATTATTACATACCGAAGAATCTTACGCGCACATCTATAGTGCCAAAGGCACTTCTTCTATCCTTGGCCCTTATTTTTACCCTTTCCTACCTCATGTTGTTCCTACACTTCTTATCCTTTGTATGTGGTCTTTTTTAAGCTATCTTGACACAAAATTTTCTTGTTTGTTATTTCCATGTGCATTCCTTCTCTACGCACTTTTATCCTTCAATTGGGCCATTTAACTCAACTTCCTCCACCAGCTACTCCTTCACTTTATACCCCATCCCACACTAAAATGGATGTGTGGTCCTTTGCGCATACACAACCTTTTTAAAAGTAATAAGTGGTTACCAACATAAAAGGTGCAAAACAGAAAAAAAAAAAAGCAAGGAACAAGCCATGAGAAAGGGAAACACAAGGAAAGGAAATTCATAAAGGGAAATCCTAAACTACTAGTAATACTGCCTTATTTACAAACACAAGGAAGATTTATTTATAGAGAGCTTCAACCCACTCCCATTGAAATGGCTAGGTAAACTTGTCCCATCCAACGCTTGTCAGAATCGGTAGGCACTGAATCAAGGATGTACAAGATGATGTAAGGTCCCAACTAATGGACTTTCAACTTACCAAGATGGTTTAGAAACTTGGAATCATATAACATAACCATCTTCCCCACCTCAAACTACTTATTCCATATATGACGATCATGTCATGCCTTTTGTTTGGCATTTTCACTCTTTTGACTCCATCTAGCAAGTGACCACCTTTCATCCAACTGCATTAACTTGTCAATACTTTATTCAAGTGCTTTCTCATCATCCAATCCTCTTACATGTGCTATACACAATGATGGTAATAGGAATTCAACCAAAAAATAGCCTCCGTGCTACCACCAATTGAAATGGTGTGGCCTTGTTCAACCTCTTATAGGTTGTTTTGTATGCCCATAGAATGAATGATACCTTATCATCCCATTCTTGTCTTCCAACATCAAAAATTTTTGTCAATGTGTGACTTAGTATCTTGTTAAATGCCTCTGCTATTCCATTTTCTTGAGGGTGATAAGGGGTAGTCTTTTGATGGGCCACCATGAACTCTACAAACAAGATCCTGATCATTTCATTCAGAAAATGTGTTCCCCTATCACTAGTCAAGCTAGAAGGATATCCATCCTCGTGAATTATGTTTTCCAATTAGAATCTAGCAAAGTTTTCGCTACATAAAGTGTAATCCTTTGTAGGCTCTACCTCTTCCCATATTGTCAAGTAATCAGTGCAAGTAATGATATACCGTGATCCAGTCCTTCACGTGGATGGTGAAATTGGTCCTAAAAAGTCGATCTCCCATTTTTCAAATGGTTATGTGCTAGCTATCGGTCTTAATGGCATCTCATCCTTCTTTCTCGTGTTTTCCAAGGCATCGACAATGGTCCAGGACTTGTAAAAATAAATAAAATCCGAGTAGATGATTTCCCACAAGAGCCTGCGAGTTAAATCTTCCATGTGGTTGCATTTCCTGCATAGTGCCCTCCTATAATCCCACCATGTGATTCCTCTATAATCACCACATGCTCATGTTATAATATACATCGAAACAAAACCTCATCATGGCCTACCTTGTACTGATCTCCACTAATCAACATGTAGGGCGCGAGGTGTATTGCTAATCAAGCTTGTTTCCTCTCTAAAGCCTTCATCCTGTCCTGGTGCCACACCTATTTTAAGAAAACACTACAATATCCTGTAAGTCGGAGGGCATGCGCCACAACTTAAATAGTTGCGCATTTGGCATGGTATCGTCAATGATTTGCACATCCTCTCCCAAGTCAATCCTTGATAAGTGGTTAGGTCCTGAATTAATTTTTCCTAGTTTTACCACAAATGAAAAACTCAAATTCTTGAAACAACAGGACCTAATGACATATGCATCATTGAAAAATGGGCTTATTACCAAATATTTCAATGCCATTTGATTTGTGTAGAATATAAAAGTTTTTGTCACAGATAGTGCCTCGAACTTATATAGTGCAAAGATCATTGATAGTGCCTCATGCTCACTAGTTGTGAAATTTTGTTCTGCTGGTGTCATCCAAATTGTAAAAAAAGGGTGATCAACAATCCCTCACCCATTTGTGCTAATACTCGCTCCAATGGTTGTCCTTGAGGCATTAAAATGAACATAGAAAGGCTTATCCCAGGAAGGGAAACGTAGTATGGGCACAATAACAAGCATATCCTTCAAAGTGTCAAACGCCTTCTATTGCACTTATCCCCAGTGAAAGTAACCTCTTGTGATTAAGCAATTCTTCCAAGGGTGTGGTGATCTTAGCATATCCTTTGATGAACTTTGGTATTACCCCATATGCCCAAGAAATCCATGCACCTTTGCGCTCCGATAAGTAGGCTCTCCCAATCCCATAATAAGAAAAACTTTGGCGTAGGATCCACTAACAAGCCTTCCTTACATAATATGTCCTAATAGGGTTCCAAATGTAGTAGAAAGGACACACTTCTTAATATCGAGGGATATCCTCAACTACCAACATCTCTCAAACATCAGCCTCAAATTATCACAATGGTCTCTTACTCACCCATACATAGTTCAGTCATCTAGGTAGACTTGAAGAAATTAATGGATGAAGTCTTGAAATGCTTGTACAATGATGTGTGAGAACACAGTAGGCGCATTCTTTAATCCAAAAGGAATGACTATGTAGGAAAATATTCCCCACTCGGTGGAAAATTTTTGTTTCTCGGTCTTCCTTTGCAATCCTTGACTTTGTGATACCCTGAGAATCCATCCGTGAAGGAATAGACCTCGCGCCTAGCTACACCTTCAAGAATTTCTTCGAATGAATGGGGTTATAAAATTTTCAATGACACACACTACATTCAAGTCCCCTGTAGTTAACACATGAGATCCTTATCCTCCCATCCTTCTTGAGCATCGATGACCATTGGCCTTATCCACTTTGATTCCTCCACAACTTAATTGATGCTTGAAGATATCATATTGTCTATCTTTTCCTTGACATGTACGCGCAAGTTCTATTTCATCTCGATAGTGTCTCTTCCGAATCGTGCACACACTTTCCTTAAACTTGATCCTCATCTCCCCCAAGGAATGGTGAATTCTAATAAGCTCATGGTACCCATGCGGGAATAAGTCCTGAAATTCATGCAAAAAAATAATGATCTTTGAAACCTATTTCTTTGGCCAATAGTCCCTAATGATATATTCCTTAGGTTCTACCTCTGACCCAATGTTAACCTTATTCATTTTCAAGGGCTCATGGTAGGTGCATGCTCTCTCATCGGTACTATATGAGACTTTGCACATACGTTCGAGAATGGTTAACATCTAGACTTTCCATTTCTTCACCATATATTACATAAACCATTTTCCCTTTTTCCTTTTCAATACATACGTGCTCAAGATGTATCTCTTATTATTCCTATTCATTGAAACATGTCTCCAAACTAGGTTCCCTCAAAGAATCGTAGTAACATATCTTCTTCCATGACACTATCTCCCATTGTAAAGTGCTTGACAACTTGCAACGCCTTATCTACGGATGGCTTGGTACTTCGGTACTTAAAATATTGAATGAGATCAGTCGTTAACTCCTTTTAATTCCTGTCGATGGCGTGTCTCTAAGTGAATATACCATGCCCACAAACAACCTTGTAAGGTGGAAAATAACTTATGCACCCATAAAGGTGGTAAAGATTTTTACCTTCCATCTAGGCCTTCTCACATGCTTGGATATGGGAAGAGGTGGGTTCTTTGCCATGGTAGTCTTGAATAATAGTGGGTGTGTTCCTTCTGCAGACCCTTATAGAGAATGCAACTATTACCTCGTGCCACTCTTGAAAAATATCATGATTTGTTTCCCACCAACACGCTTCAGTCTTGAGCAAGTTATAACTGAGCATACTTCTCCTTTCATCCTCATTTCTCCACTAAGCCTCCATCTCTCACAAGAAATCATTAGGGATTTCTCCTCGAGTAACTTGGTAGCTTCTTCCTTCCTGTACTTAAGCTGGGTGTGCCTTTTCAAACTTTTACAAATCCTCTCAATTTTCATTTAATTAACACATAAGTCCCATGCACCCAATTGTCACATGATATGATAGTTTTATCACTCATCGACTAAGCATCGTCAAATTAGATAACCCATTTTGTATGATGAATTATCTTAGGGTCTTTGATGGATTGCAAATAGATTCTATCAAGGACTTCTTCTCCCTAAGGGTTTAGTATAGGGTCTTGATTTGCAATCTATTAAAGGGATGATGAACCATTATTACTTGTTCTCAAAAGCTGATATACCCATTGTTAAAACATAGGTCGGTGTTGTTTATGTAACACTAGTGGTGCACCCAAGTAATGTTGGGAAGTTATTTTTAGTGCAAAATCACAGCACCCCTTAATGTCTGCAACCTATTAGGTTAAGGCTCTTAGTGTGATAACATAACATGGAGCATCTCTCAAAGTGTGGGAATTTGAAATCGAGAGAGCTCTCTAGATGAAGGCAGTTCCTATTCCTCTATTCAAGTGCACACAAATAAATTACAGAGGATCTATTCTAAACCTACTCTATCTTACCAAGGGGACAGGGTTGAGAAGATACGAAAGAAATAAACCTAAGATAACAAGGTGATGCACCAAAGGAATGTTAAACACTCATTTGCAATCTAACATATACCATAAAAATGCAATACAATCACCATGCAAAGATAACCAAACTATAAAGAGAGATCGGGAGACAATAATAAACACACGAGAGGGTTTTGAATCATCGAAAGATATATTATTGCTTGAGTTGATACGAGTACATTACGGTGAGCCAAGAGGCAAAAATTTGTATTACGATTTGAATGGGAGGTTCTAATGCTCCACGAATTCTATTATAGACATGGGAAGAAGGGAGGGTGCAAAAAAAAACATTCCAACCCTATATAATGAGCCCAACTCCTTCCTTTATAAATGTTGAGAAGGGGGAAGAAGAAGAGAGACGGGAAACTTGATTTGAAGTTCAACTACCAGCCATCAATGCTGCCATAAATCCACCCACAATCTGCCTCTATTCTGTCACTCTATGTTTGTTCGGCATGTTGAAGAAGGGAGAATGGCGAGATTGAATCAAATTTGATCTGGTTGTTGGGGATAATTAGATTGCATATTAATGGCATGAAGACGTTTCCCTATTTTTACCCACCAAACCTCCTCAAAATTAAAGTTTCAGGTTTCCATGGCATAGACGAGGTCGAGACCTTTCCAATGGTGCCAAATTTGTTGGATTTTGGGCACTAGATCAAAAGATATGTTCATTTGAATATTTGAGTCAGGTTCGTACAAAAATGGTGAAAACTAGTTAGCAGAATGGGTCCGTGGGCCGAAACTCACTTTGCACCTTTTGGCACCAAAATACAAAATGCAAAAATTACCCCGCAGCCCCGTAATTCATTTTGTCAAAAAACCATATTCGGGCCCGTCGGTCCACATTTTCCATTTGGGAAAAAATCACTCCACGGCCCATCGGCCCGCATGTAATTCAGGCCTAACACATGGCACCTTGGGCATCAGTGGAGGTGTGGCTCATTTTTATACTTTATGCCTTCTCGGGAAAAAATTTCAAACGCTCGACAACCTTCCTTCTCGATTTGACTTTTTCAACATGGCCACATGGCGAGCTAGTACTAGTTTGGGGACCGCTTCTAGATTTACCTTTTGAAGATGCACCGAAGAGACATGTGGCACCTTCCGCAGCTTTCTCTATTCATTTGTATTTTGGCTAAGTCCCTTTTTCTTTGTGGAGCCATAAATCTAATCCCAAACACGTGGAAGACCGACACACGTTTGGGAACCCTCCCATATTTTATTTTGAAGTAGCGTATTATGCTGACTCTTGGCTCTTTTTGCTGTCCCGCCTTTACTTTGACTATTAAATCCCCGACTCTGTCCCTTTTTGAACCTAGGACATGTGGAACCCTAGAGCTTGATTGAGTCTCCACCTTTGGATTTTACTTTTTGGAGATGATTTGTTGAGACACTTGGTAGCTTCTACTGATTCTTCCATACTTAGCCAATTTTGGCTCACTCTGAGTCATTTTTGAAGCCCAAAAATTTGAGCCTTTCTCTTCTTCTCTCCGAGAGTCTCGATTTATTTTTGATGTCATTTGGCCCTTCACTTTCCACGATACTCCATAGTAGATCCTATGTTCAACCTATTTGTTGGTTTTGAAATGTGGGCTCGTACGATGGAACCGTTCCTTGGATTTCTTCCAGGCATAAGGTTGTGCTTGATAAATTTTGTTGAGGGAAAAATTGATAAAAATTTGGCGTCTTCATAGGGGCATCTACTGCTAGATGAATAAATTAGCTGTGTTGTTATATCTAGTGAGTAGGAAGTCATGGGTAGTGGCCTAATCTTTGGTCCTGTTCTTTAAGCTTTAATCCAACATTTGCACTTGGTGATCTGGAACCTACCCTGTTGTTCTAGAAATGGACCCTTCGAGACCCAATTTTAGTTTCTCTATATTTGTTCTATTTTAAAATAGTCAATTGTTATGGAGACTATGGGTCTCCCTATTGAAAATGCTGAAGGGCCTGACACGTTCACCTGGAGGTGCATAAAACTATATAATGATGCAAAACTAGAGCAAAAATTATGCCGAGCACTTAGGGAAATAAAACCAATGCTACAACAAAACAATGTACATACACACTTGGAGAAATTGAAAACCTAGGCTAATATTTTACAAGGGTGAGGAATGTTTCCTTTTAGTAGCAGTGTTTGAGGTATATCCCATTATTTGGAATCTAATTCTTCATCATCCAACTTAGCCGGTGGAAGGCATTGCTAATTGTATATCCTATGACCATGTAGGGGCCACTTCAAATGGCATAAAACTTGGAATGCCTTCCTAGTTTTTCTTGATCTGCATCCCACTTTAGAACTAAGTCCCCCTCTTGAAAGGTCCTTGCTCTTTCTTTCTTATCAAAGGTCTTCTTGATCGATGCTTGATCATTCTCCATGACTTGCATTGCATGCTCTCTTTCCTCTCCTACTTCCATTAACTCTACATACCTAATTTCCATAGGTTCAAACTCAGCCAGTTCCAACTGTTTCATGAGCTCTAGAGTAGGAAGCTCCAATGAGTGGGAAATACTACCTCTTTTCCATATACAAGATTGTATGGGGAGTTACTTATGGACCTCTTTGATGTGATCCTATCAACCCATAGAGCTGATTTGAGCGTTGTATGCCAAGTTCTTTGATTTTCATCAAGATTCCTTCTGATAATCCTTAGTAGGCTCTTTTTTGTAGACTCTACTTGGCTATTACCCTAAGGGTAAAATTTTGATGAAGTGCTAAGGTATACACCATTCCCAACCTCCCATTCAGTTATCCTTGTATCAAGGAATGCTAATGCATTATCGATATAATAATGGTAGGAACTTCAAACACCGGTGGCTATTCCTTCATAGAAATCAAAGATATTGGATTCATTTGCTTCCTTAAGTGCCACCACTTCATTCCACTTGGTGAAATAATATATTGCTATAAGTATCCACTTGTGGCCCTCACTTGAATTTGGGTTAATCACCCCAATAAAGTCTATTCCCCATTGCATGAATGGCTGATCCACTTAAATTGGGCAAAGGGGTAGGGCTACTAACTTCTCCTTTCTTGTGAAGAATGCACACTTCTTGACCCATGAGAAGAAGTCCCCGAACACCGTAGGCCAATAATAACCATCTCTCATGATCTTTGGAGTTGTTTCTCAGGAGGAAAAGTGGCCTCCTACTTATCTATAATGGAACTCATGTAACACTCTCTCAATTTGGCATGTCCCAATGCACCTCAATAGGACACTATTAATATCCTTCTTGAACAAGACACCATCAACAAGCACATATGGGATGGCTTGTAGTCTGAAGTATCTCCTTTTTGATTTATTCCATTTTGGAGGGCACAAACTAGTTTGGAGATAGTGCACCAAGGCTTGAGTCTAACATGGAACAGGTGCATCATTAGCTGGCTACTCTGGATCATTTTGTAGTAATAGGACAGCCCCTTCTTCATCCATTGACTCAGCTTGTTGCTTGGAAGTGAGCTGCTCACATAGACCCTTGTGACAAACCAATTTTGTCACCTTGATCTCAATGTCATATTCCATTACCCAAGTGATCTAACCTGCTCTCTTCTCATTCAAGTCCTTATTTGGGATAAAATCCTTGACACCAGTATGGGATACTAGTAGTTGAATCTTATTGTTTGATACCAAGTGTCTGAACTTCTTCAAGCTCCTAATAAAAACAAGGACATGTTTTTCAATGATAGAGTATTTTACCTCATAGTCCTCAAGCTCACGATTCAAGAAAGCTATTAGTTGTTCTAAACCTTCCTTGCTAGGTTGGACCAAGATGGTTGAGATGGTGTCCAACCCTCCAAAACATAAAGCATGAAGTCTTTTGAGAAGTCGGGTTAATAAGATTTGGAGCTGTTGTCCTCTAAAAATTTCTCCCTCTTTTGGGAAATTCAAAATCAGAAATTTTGAGGTTAATCAACTTTTTCTGTTGTTTTGGTAAGGGGAAAAATAAAAAAATTTGGAAAAAATCTACGTTTTTGGGTCATTTTGTGTGATTTGCGGGTCAGTCATGGAAATTTTTGTCCCGAGATGTCCAAAGTTCATTGGGCTCCTATTTTTCGATTGGCGCTTTACCGAATTTTTTTTTTTCTTGCGGGCCCATCAGAACTTTTTGTTCCAAATGTCCCAAGTCACTCGGGCTCGCTGTTCACCTTTCGCCCGCATCGGCCGCATCGCACACTTCGCGTACTCACATCCCTCATGTCCCATAAACATTTGTGCATTTTTTTTTCATCGCCCACATTGGTCGAGCCGCATGCTCTTTCACATCCGCGTGTTCCAAATGAACCAAAAGCCATCCGGCTATTTTTCCTGCTCTTTCGAATATCTTACTTTTTAAGTTGGTAGGTGTGTGTTTAATGCACATTTATTACCTTTCTCTCCTAAAATGGCTATTTAATAAGCAACCCCCTACGCATTTTTGCACACTGCTTGCTTTTTCTTGCTATCAATTACTCATACCCCCTCGCAATTGAAATTTCGTGCACATACCCATTCCCCTACAATTTCATTCAGAGTTTAGACTGTGACTTTGTTTTCTGAATTGCTATCAACATGAAGATCAAATTCCAAGGTCAGGAGAAAATTTCACCACTCGAGTCTGCCGTTCCTGATATCGGGGACAGTGAAGTTCCTCACCTGGACTTTGGAGATTTCTGGACTAGGATGACAGACTCGAACCCCTCTCCTATGGCACAAATGATCCACGATAGTGGCTTGGCATTCGCCGTTGGTTTTCCAATCTCAGTATAGTGTGCAGATATGATACTCTCCTATGGTGCTCATTTTAATCCCGATCAAGCAAACTAACGAATGTGCATGGGGATCTCATTGCCAAGCTCAATGTTGCCACCATTGGCATTGCCCTAAGGATTTGGAAATGGACAATTCCATAGTAATCTCTCAGAACCAGGAATAGGCCCTCTTCGACTAGGAAAATGAAAAATACAAGGCAAGGGTGGCGAAGTCTTGGCTTAAAAACCCTAAAAAGGGGGCGTCCCATCTGTCCAAAGCTTTGTTTCGTGCCGATTTCAATGAGGAGCTATCTGATTTTATAATCCTATTAGCTCGGGTCATGGGCTTACCCTCTACCAATGAGTTCCATTTCTGGATGTGCCCCCTTATCAACATGGTGTGCGAAGGAACTCAGAATATCAACTAGGTAGAAATCATCAGCATGAACTTAGCAGAGCAGCTGTCAATGTACATCAAACCAAGAAGTTCTACATGACTTCATATTTGATGTACACCCTAGCAAGCATCAAGGAAATGGTTTGGATTCACATACATTGATGCTCATAAGGGTGACCCTATATATGCCTACTGCCCTCAATTCACCCTGGACACTAGCAATCGTAACTTCAGGAGGGTGAATGATGCTTTCACCATGTACATTGTAAGGCTTCTGGAGAGCGACACTGCAAGGAGGTTTCGGATGAATCCATGAGCCTAATAGTGAAGTACGGTGCTTACTTCATCCAATTCAAAAAATTCTCCTATATCAGGCTAGTAGGCTATGAGAGCAACCCTCTTAAGCTCCCTATGTTCTGAAATGATAAAATGGCCTTAATAGAGATATGCAGCAACTTGAACAAGTTACTGTAGAACCTGCGAGAGATAAGAAAATCACTGGCTTGCACTTCCCTAGATCTTTAGGAAACTACACCTGCAAGACAACTCTAGATGCACAGAACATAGAGAGAGCCCTGGCCCCCATCACTGCTCCATTTCTTTAGGCAAAGGACTTGTTTTGACTTAAAGATATTTATTGAGCCAGAACCTCAGAATCAATTACCATCATAGGGTAGATACGAGGAAGACTATTGGGCTAATTTGTCTTTGATGATTTTGAGGCAAGGAGGAGACATTATGGTAGGTTTTCTCTCCAACTGATTCAAGAGCTTAACTTGTATCAAGTTTTGGAAGGGCTTCAGGATGATAATTCTGACTTGTATTCATATGAATATGACAACTTGGTCAAACACACTCCCTTGGAGGATTTGGATTGGTTCAAAAAGGAGAAGGATGATCTAGTTGAAATCCTAGCCCCTGTCTTAGTAAGAACCAAAATCTGGTTTGATAGGAGAGTTTGTGAGCTTAGAAGGCATTCAGGGGAATCCTCCTCCAAGGATACTTCAACTCCAAGAAAGGAAGCATTGACACCTAGTTCGGAAGCACCTATAGAGACCCCTTCTGCCTCATCAACTAAAGGTCCTACATCCTCCACTCCTTCCTCATCCACCCAAGTATATCAGAAGAAGATCAAGGAAGTCAAGAAGGAGCCTGTTGAAGAAGATCCCATGATGAAGCATTCAAAATTTCCTCAGGTCCAGAGAACATTATTGTTCTCAGTGAAAGTGAAGAGAGTGAAGTGCCAGTCTCCATGAGTGCTCTAGAAGTCCCAATGGATAAAGAGAAAGAAGTACAAAGCACTGAGCTTCCGAGTGCCATTGACTCCTCTGTACCAGAAGCCCCGAGTGCCCCACTCATATCTCAACTAGAGGCAATAGTGCACACTTTGAGTGCCATGAGTTCCCTTTCTCTTGGCCCTCTTTCCCCACCTTCTTCTTCCTCCTCCTCTTTTGCATGGGTACAACCTTTCGTTGATAGTAGGAAGAGAAAGTCTTCCTCCCAAATCTCAGGACCCAATTTTGATGTTGTGGTGGCCTTATTAGGCACTACTCCTCCTACTCCTGCCAAGAAGGCCAAGACCACCTCTAGAATAGTATCTGATGCTCAGGGCCAGCAATTCCTGGAGATAGCCAAGCCCAAAGTAGACAAGCCAGAGCATGATTTGCAAGCGTCTGATCTAGAGCTCTCGAGGATTCCCATGGGAGAGTCTACCCCTGAAGGTGAGATTCAAAATCTTCAAGAAATAGTCACCAGGGTCATTGGGAGAGTTGAAAAAGGGAAACAAACTATAGAGCAAGCTGGAAGAGTAGGCTCAGGTTCTTGCAGGTTTCATCAAGTCACTGTTGTCCAAGGACAAAGTTTTAGACCCCACCCCACTGACCACTCTTCCACCACCTGTAATCCTTAGTCAAGATGAAGTCTAGAGTATCAAAGATATACACAGATATTCCATCTATGGAAGGGCTATGGAGGCCATGGTGGATGATATGCTCGTTGCAGGGTTGAATTTCATTAGTGAAGCCTTCAAACTCAATGAGAAGGTGAATGATCTGCAACAGAAACTCTCCTCCACTATTGGAAATATAGATAAAGAACTCAAACTCTGGAGTAGTTGTATAGTAGACCTTTGCCTTATGGGGTAGGCTGATGAAAATATTTTAATGGCAAGCAAGGTCTTTGATGATGCAAAGGATAACTTATCAAAATCATGGGTATATAAGTGTGGAATGGAAAATCAAGGTGCGTTGGAGGAGGCTTTGGGAGAATTAAAAAATAGCTAGCAGAAGGGTGAGGCCTTCAAGACTTTGGTGGTATCTGCTTTTAAGGATATCCATTGTCACCTCCAAGATGAGACCTCAGGTGTGCCCTTCTCCTTGCAAGAAATTAAAGCTCAATTCAAAGCTTTTGTTAAAGATAATCTGTTCAGAGAAGATTCCATCACAAAGGAAAAGATGAAAGAAATCTGCTCTCTCCAGTCTGCTATCGAAGAAGCAAGCAAGGATTATCATACGCACGTTGAATTCGACAAAGAGATGGAGAAATGTCTCATGGATTTTGGACTCAGTCCACCGCCAACACATCAGTTCCACGTGGCAGAGACATAGCAGAGGCGTTAAAAAGATTTAGACAGCGGATCCTCAAATCAGTGGGTCCTCCTCAGTCGTGAACACTTGTCTTTTCCTCCTGACTCTTCTCCTTTCTTCCTTTCTTCATCTTGGATTTATTGTAATTAGTTGGGGTATTGCGATTAGCATCCCTTTTAACTAATCATTAATTAAAATAAGTAGTTACCAAGGGTAACTGATTTGTAAACTATATAATGGTCTCTCTTCACCATTTTGGAGGGAGGAACTTGGCTTATTTTGAAAAGTGTAAGAAAAGTTAAGCAATCAATACAAAAGGACCTTCTTTCTTTGTTCATCTGATTCTTTTATTTGTAGCTATCTGTAGAATCTTGTTAGATAATTTGTCTACATTATACCAAGAAGCTTTGTATTCTTATAGATGTTATTTGTAAAACTGTGTGTCTTTTCAAATTACATCTCACTAGTTCAAGTACTTATGGTCTTATTCCATGTCATTATATTCTGGTATGTTTAAGGAATTATTTTCCATCTATAATTCTAGAGAATGCCTTTCTGCTCATTTCCATGTCTTCATTCCTATGTACTTTTGTGATTGATGGCCTATTCTCCTAAACACTTTCATGATATCCAAGTTCCATACTAAAACCATGCTCTGTACATATGTAAATAAGTATTTCTTTTGAATAAGGGAACCTCTCCCACTAAAGAGGAGGGACTTCTTGTCCCCTGACTATTGTTCTCCTTAAAAGTCCTTTTTGACGACCAACAGTTTTTGGCGACTCTATTGGGGAATCATTTTCTAGTTCCATAACCATTTATCGATCATTCTTGATCTGGTGACTCCACATTTTACTCGAGGGAGAAGGGCCCTTGGTATTGAAGATTCTCAGTTTCAGATTTTGGAACAACAGGGTTTTCCTTTCCCTTCAGTAGGAAGAAATAAAAAGTTCGTTCAACAAGCACTCCTCCTGTCAAAAATAGAACCCCTACGGGTGGTATTCCTTTGAGCAACTCAGTCCTAATTTCCGAGCTCTGATTCTTGCTGGCATTTCAGTTTCCCTTCAAGCCATTTTTCCAACAATGGTGGTACCATTGCCTTGGGGCCATCGTGTTGGACCTCTCGCCCTTCCTCAGCCTTTGCATGAGTTACCTAAGAGGTAACCGGAAGAACTTTCCTAAGTTCAAAGGTGATGGAAAGGTTCATCCTAATGAACATATCGTGACCTTCATAGTTGCATGTGGAGTTCTAGGAGTTGAACATGAAGACGTCTCCGTAAGGCTTTTGTTGAGACTTTACAAGATAATGCGGCTGATTGGTTCTATCACCTTCTAGCTGGAGCTATCACTAGCTGGAACATGATGAGAGAAAAGTTTGAGAATCGTTTCAAACTGGCAGAAGACGTGCATGCTTTGCTGGCCCAAATTTCTCAAATAAAGAAAGAATCACAAGAGCCCATGAGAGAATTTGTGGCTCGATTCAACAAGTTGATTAATAAAATTCCACCAGACACTCAACCTGTAGATCAAATCCAAAAATGCTTCTTCCTAAATGCCCAATTGCTTGAAGTTAGTTATGCATTGAGAAGAGCTAATCTTGCAACATTGGCAAAGATCAAACTCTTGTTTGTTAGTGTCAAAGATGATTTAATCATGTCAGGAAAGTTGAAAAGAGACCCCTCTAGATCCAAGTCTTCTTCTTCCTTTTCTTTCATTCCTGGGCCTAATATTGATCCATTGGTACAAAAACTTGCAAATGATCTCATCGCCATTAAGAAACAATTGGCCCAGCATGCCCCCTATGCAGACGTTCCAAGGAGGAATTTTCAGCCCAGAAATCATTTGCCTGCTTCTCAAACAAGGCTAGCACTTGAAGGACCTCCTATTAAAGTCCCTGTTAATGTAACCTGTGAAGTTGAAGAGCCGAGAGGATGAAGAAGTTAGTGAAGATTGTGAAGAATTTGTTGAAGAGGTTGATGAAGAAATAGAAGAACTTGAGGGATCTCGAGTTAATTTCTTCACTACTGAAGGTGTTGATGAAGAAGATGATTATGATGAGGTAGTGGTGGACATGAATAGTGAATCATACGCTGTCATGACTCGAGAGCAGACAAACAAAAAGGAGAAAGTGATGCAGCCGGCCAAAAGATCCAAGGAACATCCAACGACTATTCCTGTAATTGCAAAAAGAGGATTTCCTATCCCCATTATGTCCACACCCAAGGTGAGTCCTATCAATTCTGCTACTAAAGTTACTTCTTTTTCAACTCCTAAGATTGATAAGCCTAGGGTTCCAAGCGATGATAGCTCGTCCACTTCTGGGTCTTTCGATATCATTGATCACCTGAAAAAGACCAAGGTTCAAATCTCAGAGGCTGAGTATTATCAAACCCATCCCAAGGATTTTGCTAAAATGGTACACTTTGTCAATTCTCATTCCAAAACCACCTCTAAAGGTCTTTTACCCACTCCATCTTCTGCACCACAACCCAATCTAGTAGCCATTGTCACCTCACCCAATGACAAGATCAAACCATTCTATGTGACCCTCCTTATAGCAGGCCATAGACTTAGCAATTGCGTCATAGACTCAGGGGCATCAGACAATGTAATGCCTGCCAAAGTAGCCCATGCCTTAGGCCTAACTCTCACACGCACTTATGGGTCTTGTTATTCCATGGAGAGTAAAGAAGTGCCCCTAGTTGGAAGAATTAAAGATGCACAAGTAGCTTTTGCTACCTTGCCTGAGAAGAAGGTTTTAGCTACTATCCTAGTAGCAGATATTCCTCCTTCATATGGAATGCTGCTAAGTAGGAACTTCTATAAGGATGTGGGTGGAGAAATTCAAATGGATTGGTCACATGCCCTCATACCTGTTAATGGGAAAATGAAGAAGTTGTTTACCGAGAAGTAGTCTGAGTATATTGTACAAAAAACAGATGATCCCAAAGCACAAATACTTTATGAGGATATGGGGCATGGAAACTATATGATTATGTCTCAGAGAAATCCAACTCCCCAAAATATCACCTGAGGATCCTAATGGTGTTTGGATATTAGAGTTTGATGGAAGTTGTTCCTCAGCTGGTTCTAGAGCTGGTGTAATATTGGTGTCTCCCAAGGGAAAGGTCTGCCCTTTCTCATTCAAGTTACAATTTGAAAATACTAATAATACAGCAGAGTATGAAGCTCTCATTCTTGGGCTTCATGTGGCAAAAGAAAAGGGTGTGAAGAATCTTCTAGCTCGTGGAGATGCGGAGCTGATTGTCAAGCAAGTTAGAAACCTTTTCCAGGTAAAAAATAGAAGATTGAAACATTATAGGAATCAGGTTTGGGACTCTATTGAATTTCTTGACGCCTTCTCCATCGAAGTAGTGCCTAGGGAAAAGAACACCAGGGCTGATTCACTAGCAGTATCAGGATCATTGCGATACCTCATCCTGACTTTTCTCAAGATAGGTTTACCATCGAGATGATCCATAGGCCTAGTGTACCTGATAATGCAAGTAACTGGCAAGTTTTCAATGATGATCAGCATTTACTTTCTTTCTTAGAACTCAGGGATAACTTTTAACAATTGTAGTTTGAAGGAAGTGACAATTTACCTCGTGAAAGTGTGCCTTCCCATAAAGAATATATCAATGAAGAAGAGATAGATCAAGATGGGTGTATCAAACTCAAATGGAACAAGATTCCAAAGGGGTGGTGAGTTTAGAAGAATTTTTGACAAGCATGATAGGTATGTGAATTCTAAAGTTTCTCTTGGATCACAACAATTAGTGAGTATGATCGGATTAATATTGGGAGTTCTACGATCTAAGCTCATGAACATTGGAAAATGTTGCACACCAGAAGAAAAGAAGAAAGTAATTAATCTTTTAAGGAAGTATAAAGATGTTCTTGCTTATTCCTATGAGGATTTAAAAGCTTTTCAACCAAAGGAGATGCAACATTTCATCCCTCTCAAACCTGGGATTAAGCCTTTCAGACAGAAACAAAGGCAATACAATCCTAAGATAGCTGACACCATCTTTCAGGAAATACAAAAGTTATTAAAAGCCAAGATCATTTTTCCTATCCACCATTCAACATGGATTGCCAACATTGTGCCTGTTAGAAAGAAAAATGGTGAGATTCGTATCTGTGTCGACTTCAGGAATCTGAATCAAGCTTCTTTAAAGGACAACTATCCTTTTCCCATGATGGATCAAGTCTTACAAGCTGTAACAGGATCCGAAATGTTATCTATGCTTGATGGCTTCTTAGGATATAATCAGGTAGAAATTAATATCGCAGATCAACACAAAATAGCCTTCACTACCCCTTGGGGTACCTTTGCATTCAAAAGGATGCCTTTTGGGCTTATTAATGTTAGTGCTACTTTCCAGAGAGCTATGGACTTGGCCTTTGGATGTTTGAAAGGAAAGTGTATTGTCGTATATCTTGATGACTTGACTGTATTTTCCAAAACAAGGGTAAATCATTTTCAGCATCTAGAAACAGTTCTTTTGAAATGTAGAGAACATGGGATCTCTTTAAATCCTAAGAAATCTATCTTTTGTGTCACAGAGGGAAAATTTTTAGGGCATGTTGTCTCTAAAGATGGTATAAAAATTGATCCTGAGTGAGTTCAAGCTATTCAGTAGATTCCCCTTCCAACCAACAAGAAGGGAGTGCATTCTTTCTTTGGTAAGATTAACTTTCTAAGAAGATTCATCCCTGATTTCATAGAGCTAACCTTGAATATCTCCCAAATGATGAAGGGAAAACAAACATTTGGCTAGTCTCCTGAAGGTAAAAGAGCCTTTGAAGGTATTAAAAAGGCTATTGCTAGAACTCCCATCTTAGCATGTCCAGATTTCAGCAAAGAATTTATTATCTATTGTTATGCCACAGATAACACCCTGGCTGCTGTTTTGACTCAAGAAGATTCTAATGATCATGAAATCCCAATTGCATTTATGAGCTACATTCTAAAAAATCATGAGTTAAAATACACCATAATGGAGAAACATGCTTTCGTAGTGGTTAAAGCTATCAAGCAGTTTCGTTTTTACATTCTTAACTCTCACTCCACAGTATTTGTACCAGATACAACCATCAAGTCCATTCTCACACAACAGGAGTTTGGATCCAAGAGAGGGAGCTGGGTGGAAAAGGTTCAAGATTATGACATTGACATCGAGATCAACCAACCAAGCTGGAAATGCGTGGAAAAGGCTTGTGTGAACTCATCACTGAGGGAGCTAGACATGAGTTACTAGAGGATAAAGTTGATCTTCCTACCATTCTGTTTCTTGGCTCAATTGATGAATGGTATGCCGATATCACACACTTTCTCACATATGGAGAATGTCCCTCTCATTTGACTACCAAAGAGAGGAGAGTTGTTAAGCTAAGATCAGCCCAATATGTGTTGTGGGAGAATTCCTTGTTTAAGCGTGGGTTGGATGGAAGGTTTCTAAAATGTGTGGATAAGGAACAACAGAGGAAGCTACTTTCAACTTTTCATAACCAAGCATGTGGAGGGCACTACTCATCAACTATCACTACTCATAAGATTCTTCATGTAGGATATTACTGGCCTACCTTGTTCAGAGATGCATCAAAGTGGATTGATAAATGTGAAGCTTGTCAGACCTTCATGGGTAGACCCAAATTGGCCTCTTTGCCCCTTAAACCAGTTGTGATCGAAGAGCCTTTTCAACAATGGGGTTTAGATTTCATTGGAACACTTAATCCCTCTTCTAGTGCTGGTCACACCCACGTATTAACACTGCTGCAGATTATTTTACTAAGTGGGTAGAAGCCATTCCAGTAAAGAGTACTACTTCAGAAGTAGTATGCAGTTTTATCAAAGAGAACATCTTGGTGAGGTTTGGTGTGCCAAACAAGATAGTGATAGATAATGCTTCAAATTTTTCTTCAACTGAGATGATGGATTTTTGTTATGGATATGGCATCTCCCTGGCTCACTCCTTAGATTATTACCCTCAGGGGAATGGACAAGTAGAATCAACGAACAAAAATTTGGTGGCTATAATAAGGAAACTAGTTAATGAATCTCGAGAGCGGCATAAGAAACTCTATGATGCTCTTTGGGCAGACATGTTCACACCTAAAAGAGCCATTGGGATTTCTCCTTTTAGGTAGTATATGGAATGGAAGCTCAATTGCCAGTAATAGTGGAACTACCAGAGTTGCATTTAATGAAGGCCATTGAAGACACTAGTTTCAGTGATTCTTCGGATAAAAGGATCATGTACCTTTACAAATTGAATGAGGACAGGTTGAAGGTTACTGATAGAATATCTACTTATCAATAGAAAGTAAAGGTTTTGTTTGATAAAAAGGCTAGGTCAGGGATTTCCAAGTTGGAGACATGGTTTTGTTGTGGGATAAAAGGCATGAACCTCGTGGCAGCCATGGCAAGTTTGATTCTCTTTGGCTCGGACCTTTCAAGATCAGGCACTTTGCTGGTGAGAATTCTTTCTACCTTAATTATATGGATGGTTCTTCTCTCCCACTCCCTTATAGTGGGCAATACCTTAAATTGTTTAAGTCTTAGGTGATCAGGAAGTCCTTTGTATATTCTGTATAGCATGTGCGTGTGTTTCCCCCTCTTGTTTTTGTTGTTTTGTTTGTTTTGTGTGTTGTCTTCTGTGTTGGTTTGCTTTTGACTCCATGGCCCAATGGATGAGGCATTGATCTACTTTCCTAGATTTTCTGAGAGTTCTTGCCTTGTCTCATTTCTTTGGACTTTAGCCAAGTCATCCCCAGAAGGAGCCAGTTGTTGTCCTCTCAAAATTTCTCCCTCTTTTGAGAAGTTCAAAATCAGAAATTTTGAGGTTAATCACCTTTTCTGTTGTTTTGGTAAGGGGAAAAGTCAAAAAGTTGGAAAAAATCTACGTTTTTGGGTCATTTTGTGTGATTTGTGGTCTTGCCAAACATTTTTGTCCCGGATGTCCCAAGTTCATTGAGCTCCCTGTTCGCCGATCGGCCGCTTTACCTAAAAATTTATTTTCTTGTGGGCCCATCAGAACTTTTTGTTCCAAATATCCCAAGTCACTCGGGCTCGTTGTTCACCTTTCACCCGAATCGGCCACATCAGCGCACTTTGCGTACTCGCATTCCTCATGTCCCATAAACATTTATGCATTTTTTTACATCACTGCATCGGCCGAGTCGCTCTTTCATGTCCCGCGTGTTCCAAATGAACCAAAAGCCATCCGGGCTATTTTTTCCCACTCTTTCCGAATATCTTGCTTTTTAAGTTGGTAGGTGTGTGTTTAATGCACATTTATTACCTTTCTCTCTCCTAAAATGGCTATTTAATAAGCAGCCCCCTACGCATTTTTGCTTTGCTTTCTTGCTATCAATTACTCATACCCTTGTAATTGAAATTCTTGTGCACATACCCATTCCCCCTGCAATTTCATCGAGGTTCAAACTGTGACTTTGTTTTCCGAATTGCTATCAACATGAAGATCAAATTCCAAGGTTAGGAGCAAATTTCACCGCTCGAGTCTGCCGTTCCCGATATCGGGGATAGTGAAGTTCGTCACCTAGACTTTAGAGATTTCTGGACTAGGATGACAGACTCGAACCCCTCTCTTATGTCACAAATGATCCATGACGGTGGCTTGGCATTCGCGCTAGCTTTCAAATCTTAGTACAATGTGCAGATACGATACTCACCTGCGGTGCTCATTTCAATCCCGACTCGAGCGAACTAACGAATGTGCATGGGGAGCTCATTACCAAGCTCAATCTACCACCATTGGCACTGCCCTAAGGATTCTTGAAATGGACAATTCTATAGTAATCTCTCAGAACCAGGCACAGGCCCTCTTTGACCAGGACAGTGAAAAATACAAGGAAAGGGTGGCGAAGTCTTGGCTTAAAAACCCTAAAAAGGGGTGTCCCATCTATCCAAAGCTTTGTTTCATGCCGATTTCAATGAGGAGCTATCTGATTTTATAATCCTATTAGCTCGGGTCATGGGCTTACCCTCTACCAATGAGTTCCATTTCTAGATGTGCCCCTTATCAACATGGTGTGCGAAGGAACTCAGAATATCAACTGGGTAGAAATCATCAGCATGAACTTAGCAGAGTAGTTGTCCAATGTACAACAAACCAAGAAGTTCTACATGACTTCATATTTGATGTACACCCTAGCAGCATCAAGGAAATGGTTTGGATTCACGTACATTGATGCTCATAAGGGTGACCCTATATATGCCTACTACCCTCAATTCACCCTAGACACTAGCTGTGAATCGTAACCGGGAGGGTGAATGATGCTTTCACCATGTACATTGTAAGGCTTCTGGAGAGTGACACTGCAAGGAGGTTTTCAGACTAAGCCATGAGCCTAATAGTGAAGTACGGTGCTTACTTCATCTAATTCAGAAAATTCTCCTATATCAGGCTAGCAACCTATGAGAGCACCCCTCTTAAGCTCCCTATGTTATGCAATGATAAAATGGCCTTAATAGAGATATGCGAGGCAAGCTGGACAATTCTGAGAACCTGCTTTGAGAGATAAGAAAATCACTGGCCTGCACTTCTCTATATCTTTGGGAAACTACACCTGCAAGATGACTCTAGATGCACAGAACATAGAGAGAGCCCTGGCCCCCATCACTATCCATTTCTTCAGGCCAAGGACTTGTTTTGACTTGAAGAAATTTATTGAGTAGAACCTCAGAATCAATTACCATCATAGGGAAGATACAGAAGACTATTGGGCTAATTGTGCTAATGATTTTGAGGCAAGGAGGAGGCATTATGGTAGGTTTTCTCTCCAACTGATTCAAGAGCTGAACTTGTATCAAGTTCTGGAAGGGATTTAGGATGATAATTTTGACCTGTATTCATATGAATATGATACCTTGGTCAAACACACTCCCTTGGAGGATTTGGATTGGTTCAAAAAGGAGAAGGATGATTTGGCTGAAATCCTAGCCCATGTCCTAGTAAGAACCAAAATTTGGTTTGATAGGAGAGTTCGTGAGCTTAGAAGGAATTCAAGGGAATCCTCCTCCAAGGATACTTCAAATCCAAGAAAGGAAGCATTGACACCTAGTTCAAAAGCACTGTCTGAGCCCTCTGCCTCATCAACTAAAGGTCCTACATCCTCCACTCCTTCCTCATCCACCCAAGTATATCAGAAGAAGATCAAGGAAGTCAAGAAGGAGCTGTTGAAGAAGATCCCATGATGAAGCATTCGGAATTGCCCTTAGGTCTAGAGAACATTATTGTTCTCAGTGAAAGTGAAGAGAGTGAAGTGCCAATCTCCATGAGTGCTCCGAAGTCTCAATAGATAAAGAGAAAGAAGTACAAAGCACTTGAGCTTTCGAGTGCCATTGAATCCTCTCTAGAAGCCCCAGACCGGTACACACTTTGAAGCCCCTAGAAGCCCCAAGAGCCCCACTCATATCTCAACCTGAGGAGGCAACAACAGTACACACTTTGAGTGCCATGAGTTACCTTTCTCTTGGCCCTCTTGCCCAACCTTCTTCTTCCTCCTCCTCTTTTGCATGGGTACAACCTTTCGTTGATAGAAGGAAAGAAAGTCTTACTCCCGAATCACAGACCCAATTTTTATGTTGTGTGGCCTTATTAGGCACTACTCCTCCTACTCTTACCGAGAAGGCCAAGACCACCTCTAGAATAGTATCTGATGCCCAGGGCCAGCAATTCCTTGAGATAGCCAAGCCCAAAGTAGACAAGCCAGAGCATGATTTGCAAGCATCTGATCTAGAGCTCTCGAGGATTCCTATGGGAGAGTCTACCCCTAAAGGTGAGATTCACAATCTTCAAGAAATAGTCACCAGGGTCATTGGGAGAGTTGAAAAAGGGCAGCAAACTATAGAGCAAGCTGGAAGAGTAGGCTCAGGTTCTTACAGGTTTCATCAAGTCATTATTGTCCAAGGAAAATTTTTAGACCCCACCCCACTGACCACTCTTCCACCACTGTAATCCTCGGTCAAGATGAAGTCCAGTATCAAAGATATCCACATATATTCCATCTATGGAAGGGATATGAAGGCCATGGTGGATGATATTCTCGTTGCAGGTTTGAATTTCATTAGTGAAGCCTTCAAACTCAATGAGAAGGTGAATGATCTGCAACAGAAACTCTCCTCTACTATTGGAAATATAGATAAAGAACTCAAACTCTGGAGCAGTTATATAGTAGACCTTCACCTTATGGGTAGGCTAATGAAAATCTTTTAATGGCAAGCAAGGTCTTTGATGATGCAAAGGATAACTTATCAAAATCATGGGTATACGAGTGTGGAATGGAAAATTAAGGTGCTTTAGAGGAGGCTTTGGGAGAATTAAAAATAGGTGGCGGAGAAGGGTGAGGCCTTCAAGACTTTAGTGGTATCTCGCTTTTAAGGATATCCATTGTCACCTCCAAGATGAGACCTCGGGTTTCCCTTCTCCTCTCAAGAAATTAAAGCTCAATTCAAAGATTTTGTTAAAGATTACCTTGAGAGAAGATTCAATCACAAAGGAAAAGATGAAAGAAATATACTCTCTCGGATGCTTTATCGAAGAAGCAAGAAAGGATTATCATACGCACGTCGAATTAGACAAAGATATGGAGAAATCTATCAGATGTTGGACTCAATGCATTTCCAATACATCGGTTCCACGTGGAGAGACATAATAGGCGTTGAAAAGATTTAGACAACGAGATCCTCAAATCGGTGGTCCTCCTCGAGTCGTGAACACTTGTCTTTTCCTCGACTCTTCTCCTTTCTTCCTTTCTTCATCTTGGATTTATTGTAATTAGTTGGGGTGTTACTATTAACATCCCTTTTAACTAATCATTAATTAAAAGAAGTAGTTACCAAGGGTAACTGATTTGTAAACTATATAATGGTCTCTCTTCGCCATTTTGGAGGGAGGAACTTGGCTTATTTTTAAAAGTGTAAGAAAAGTTAAGCAATCAATGCAAAAGGAACTTCTTTCTTTGTTCATCTGATTCTATTATTCGCAGCTATCTATAGAATCTTTTTAGATCATTTGTCTACATTGTACCAAGAAGCTTTGTATCCTTATAGATGTTATTTGTAGAACTGTGTGTCTTTTCAAATTGCATCTCACTAGTTCAAGTACTTATGGTCTTATTCCAAGTCATTATATTCTAGCATGTTTAAGGAATTATTTTTCCATCTATAATTATAAAGAATGCCTTTCTGCTCATTTCCATGTCTTCATTCCTCTATAATTTTGTGATTGATGGCCTATTTTCCTAAACGCTTTTATGATATCCAAGTTCCATATTAAAACCATGCTCTGTACATATGTAAATAAGTATTGGTTTTGAATAAGGAACCTCTCCCACTAAAGAGGAGGGACTTCTTATCCCCACATTTGTTGTTCTCCTTAAAATTCATTTTTACGACCAACAGGAGCCTATGATATTGCGAGCTTGAAGGCCTCAAAACTTTTTTTTCCTTGTCTTGTCCATTTGAGTTCAAGACTATTCTTTAACATCATTGTTAAAGGCTTCACAAGAGTGGAAAAATCAAGTACAAACATGCAAACAAAGTTTATCCTCCCCAAGAAGCTTTGGAGAGATTTTTGTGTTGTGGAAATGGAAGTGTCTAGATGGCTTCCACCCTTTCAAGATCAATTTCCAACCCTTATCTCAAGACAATGTGGCCCAAAAATTTCCCCTCATGAGCCAGGAACACACACTTATTTGGGTTTAGTGATACTCTGAACCTTCTACACCTCTGAAACACCTTCCTGAGGTGGAAGAGATGGTCTGCAACATTCTTTGAGAAGACGGTGATATCATCTAGATACACCAGGACAATATTGTTAATTAGGCCTTTGAATGCCATGTCCATAGCTCACTAAAATGTTGCTCCGACATTTGATATTCCAAATGGCATATTCTTTTAAGCATATGTACCCCATTTAGTGGTGAAGGATATCTTGAATTGATCTTATTCTTTCACCATTATCTGGTTATAGCTTGATTATCCATCTTGCAATGAAAATATCTCAGAACCAGCTACTGACTGTAAGATCTATTCCATTGATGGAAGTGGATAGTAATATTTGAGTGATGCTCTGTTCAGATAACGAAAGTCCACACAGAGTCATATTTCTCCATTTCTTTTCCTCACGAGAACTAATTTTGTAACCCAACTCGAATACTTGATAGGGAAGATGATGTTGGCATCCATTAGCTTGTTCAATTCTTTTCTCATGAGAGCCTCGATGTGAGGATTTACTGGCCTTTGCTTCTATCTGAAAGGCTTGGATCCTAGATCCAGATTGATGGTGTGCTATGTCAACTTTGGGTTGAAAGCTCTTAAATCTTTGTAAGTCCAGAAAAAGACATCTGGGAATTCTTGACAAAGTTAAATAGATTTTGATTTTTCTTGTTGAGTGCTTACCTCCAATCTACAATGTTTCGCCTTCATCTCTAGAAATGGGCTTGGGATATTCATCCTTTACTTGAATATTTTATTTATCCTTTCGGAACTGATCATTTGGGTTGAAGATTGATTCCAAAGAGACAAGACCCTTTGGTAGTTTGTTGGTCCTCAAGCGCACCCTTAATTGCCATCTTTGCTGCTCCAACTTGTCTTTGTTCTAGAGGAGAACTCAACTTCTTCTTGTAGAAAGTTGATGATTTGTTGATCATTTTCAAAGACTTACAAAATCGTGTGTGGTTACGGGATAGCTGGCCTCACAACCAACTTGATATGGGGCTGAGATTTATCACTCTTGATACTCTCCACAATGTCAAAGGCTGCCCCAATTCTGCCAATCTGTCTCTACTTCATTCTTCTTCCTTGGGATGGAATTGATGTTGAATGCTTCAAAATCCTTAATGAGGTCCCATACCCGGTTCTTGTAGCTCTTTAGTAGATCATTCTTGGCATAATTTTTCCTCATACCTGATTAGTAACTAGCTCACTATCGCTTGATAATTGCAAGTTTTAATCCCTCTTTTTCTTTCTCAATGCGGTCTATGGATCAAAGATTCATACTCTTCTATATTTTTCAAGAAATAAAATTAGAAACGGAAGGTTGAGTAATATTTTTTACCTTGAGGTGACACAATCATAGCTCCTCCTCTGGCTCCTTGTCTACTCCTTGAGCCATCAAAGAATAACTTCCATACCTCATTATCATCTTTGTGGTCTGGCTTAATGATGTCAGGAAGAGGGTGATTCTCCTCATGCAAACATTAGAATCCTAGCTCAAATTCCTCCATTTCCTTATAAGGGTCAAAATCATGCCTCTTGTTCACCCATTCGTCAAGAGTCAAGTCTAGAATACACCCAATCGCCTCACAAGTTCTTGGGAGGTCCTCTTGATCAAAAGATGAAAAGATCACATTGATTGGGTTGGGTACATGAGGCTTAATATGGTAATCTACAATGGGCTTAGATCTGATCGTAGCCTTGGCTCCATATCTTGTTCTAAAAATCATGTGCGACTAATCAACAGACAAATAGCCTCCAATTTTAGCAGTGAAGTCTCTAGAAAAACACAATGTAAAATGTGGGGGCAAGTCAATGGCTAATATTTGCAATACAATCAAATTGGGGAAAGCGTGTAGTCTAAGGCTCAAATCTTTGATGACTCCAACTATTGTTACCATTGTCCCATCTAATTGCACTACGCCCCTGGAGATGACTTCGTATTGAAGAACCGAGTTGATCATCTATTTCTTTTGACATTACAAAGCTACTTGCCCCCAAATTAATCATGTAATTATGTATAAATTGTCTCCTAATGACAATGAAACATAGAATGGATGGGGCTTTGATTCTTGCTTTGTTTTCTCCATGGTTTTCTTCATCTTGACTAACATTGGTAAGCACCTTCTCTTGCTGGTTAGGGGGCTGATTTGAGCTTGACCAATTGGCCATAGCAGTTTGCAATCAGATCTCTTTGTCTGGGATAGCCAATGACTCCCACATTGAAATGTTCACATTTGTCTTCTTCATTTGTTCAATGATGGTAAATGAGCTATGCTTTTTCTTCCCTTTTCTTGGTACATGTTTCTCTTGCACATGGGTCGATACAACTGGTGTCTGAGTGGGTCGGAAGGTGGCTTGGACTGACTTTGCATATTGGGAGTTGCACTTTGAGTGCCAATACCTTGTGGAGTAATGGAGGGTTGAGGATTACTTGAGTTTGGTGATTGTCCCTCTCCAATATTCCTTTTCTTGGACCATGTATTGGTAGCTACACTTTGAGAAGGGGTTTGATTCATACCACAAAAATCTTTAGCCTACCAATTAACAAGCATAGTTTCACTTGGAGATGCCTCTTGTTGAAATCCTTGTTGCTGATTTTCCTCTTGGCTAGACTCTTATGACACACCAATGGTCTATACCATCAAGGCCTGGTTTAGTGCACCATTAAAACACATTGATTGAGTTATGTGGCTGATTTCATGGGAAACACCAATCATATTCTTATGCCATATTGTTTTGTGTTGGAACCAAGGCCCTTGATGTTGAAGCTGTGTTTGGATCATATGACCGAAAGGGCCTAACAACTTGAGGTTGTCCTTGGTTTTGGTTCTAATTTGTAGCCTAAGCTGGTGATCTATTTTACTAATATGGGGGTCTAGCCTAATCTTGAACTTGAGGTTGATATGGTCTAGAAACTCGAGCCTGTTTCCAATTGATAGTCACTAGTTCATTCCCTAGGTTTTGTAGTTGTTTCATAACTTCTTGAAGCTATTTTGAAGTGCTAGAAGATGAGGTGGAAGCTTCGACCGAACTCGATTCCTAGGAGTGGGTATAGGAGCTAATGTGGGTGTCTGACTAGTTCTTGGATCTCCTAGTTGGGTATAGAGGAAGAAGTTGCCTAAGAGCAAGCTTTCCAGCTGAATTAAACAGTTTTTAGCTCTTATGGAATATTATAGGCTGCGAGTAAGTTTTTTCATCCGATTGATTGAATCATTAAAGAAATATCAGAATTTATAGCTCTAAGAAAGTATAAGAAATAACCTTAATCTATGGGCCTTATAACGAATGGAATTATGTCCCGGGTCCTTTGGAATCTGAATTTGAAATCTATCGAGTTGTTCATTGGGGGCCCTCTTGATGGTTGTTAAATTCTCTAACAAGGACATGTTATCTACCTTTTCTCTAAATTGGTTGTGGAGAGCTTTGCATAGATGGTCCTAGGTCTGAATGGAGGGTGTTGTTAGAATCCTGAACCATTGCTAATCTTTACCCTTGAGTGAAGAAGCTAGCAACTTGAATGCGCAATGTCCATCTTAGTGATCTCATGAATTACATAGACATTTGCAATGTCTTGAATGTTGTCACTAGGTGAAGTCTGGTTCTCTCCAGTGAAATATGGGATGCTCTTTAATGCTGCAACTGGGACTGGATTTTGTGCATTGAGGGTGAGTGGGATGCTACTAGTGAAGTTAACATAGGGGTTGGGTGGTTATGTCATTATGAATGGCCTGAGAACCCTTGTTGATTGAATGAATGGCCGACCAAGAGGACGTGTTGATAAGAAACTATTTGGTGGAGATGGAGACCTTTGAGCTCTTCTCCCCTTCTCCCTCTGTTTGGGGATAAGTGTAGATAGAAAAATAATCCTTCTTCTCTAGTTCTTGATCTAGTCTGGATTCTTCTCATGAATCTTCCAAGCCTAGCCTAGTTGAAACTAGTGGACTCGATTCTTTTGGAGTTGCAGGATGTGAAATTTCAGGGCTTCTTAAAAGCTAAAAATTACAACAAGTGCACATCAATCTTGCTGCAGTAAGAAATGGAGACCTCTTGGTCCCACCGAGCATGCCAAAACTATTAGTGTAAAATCAAATCACCCGAATGTTTACAACCTATTGGTTTGATACTCTCAGTGTGATAGCATAACATGGAGCATCTCTCAAAGTGTGGGACTTTGAAATCAAGAGAGCTCTCTGGATGAAGGCCAATTCCTATTCCTCTGTTCAGGTGCACACAAATAAATTACAGAGGATCTATTCTAAACCTACTCTATCTTACCAAGGGGACAGGGTTGAGAAGATGCAAAAGAAATAAATGTAAGATAATAAGGTGACCAAGGGAATTTTAAACACTCATTTGCAATCTAACATAGACCATATAAATACAATAAAATCACCATGCACATATAACCAAACTATAAAGAGAGATCAAGAGACAAAAATAAACACATGAGACGGTTGAGAATCATTGAAAGACATATATTATTACTTTAGAGTTGATGATACAAAGACATTACAATATCAAGAGGAAAAAATTTGTATTACGATTCGAATGGGAGGCTCTAATCCTCCACAAATTCTCTTGCAGACACGAGAAGAAAGGAGGGTGTAAAAAAAAAACTTGTCCAACCCTTTATAATGAGTCTGAATCCTTCCTTTATAGATGTAGAGAAGGGGGAAGAAGAAAAGAGACAAGAAACTTGATTTGAAGCTCAGCTACCGGCCATCAATGCTACTTCAAATCCACCCACAATCTGTCAAGTCCACCGCTCTTGTTTTGTTCAACGTGTTAAAGAAGGGAGAATGACGGATCGAATCAAATTTGATCTGGTTGTTGGGGATAATCAGATTGTAAATTAATGGCATGAAGACATTTCCCTATTTTTACCCACCAAACCTACTCAAAATTAAAGTTTCAGGTTTCCATGGCATAGATGAGGTTGAGACCTTTCTAATGGTGCCAAATTTGTTGGATTTCAGAAACTGGATCGAAATATATGTTCATTTCAATATTTGAGTGGGTATGTACAAAAATGGCAAAAACAGTTAGTAGAATCAGTCCAGTAGGTCCGAAACTCACTTTTAACCTTTTGGCACAAAAATAAAAATGTAAAAATTTCTCCGCAACCCCGTGATTCATTTTTTCAAAAACCCATCTTCGGGCCCGCTGGTCCACATTTTCCATTTGGGAAAAATCACTCCATGGCATGCTAACCCACATGTAATTCATGCCTAACTCATGGCACCTTAGGCATCAGAGGAGGTGCGGCTCAATTTTATACTTTATGCCTTCTCGAGGAAAAAAATTCAAACTACCTTCGACGACCCACCTTCCCACTTTGACTTTTTCAACATGGCCACGTGGCAAGTTGGCACTAGTTTGGGACCGCTTTTAGATTTACCTTTTTAAGATGCCGTTGAAGAGACACGTGGCACCTTCCATGGCTTTCTTTGTTCCTTTGTATTTTGGCTAAGTCCCTTTTTCTTTGTGGGGCCATAAATCGACCCTAGACACATGGAAGATCGGCACACATTTGGGAACTTGCCCCAAATTTTATTTTTGAAGTAGCACCGTGCTTGACACTTGGCTCCTTCCACCATCTTACCTCTACTTTGACTATTCAACCCCGACTCTATCCTTTTTCGAAGTAGGACACGTGGAACCCCCGGCGCTTGTTTGAGTCTCTCGCCTTTGGATTTTACGTTTTAGAGATGTGTCGTTGAGACACTTGAAAGCTTCCCCTAATTCTTTCATACTTAGCCAATTTTCACTCCCTCTAAATCATTTGTGAAGCCCTGAAACCTTTGAGCCTTTCTCTACTTCTCTCTTGTGAGTCTCTGGTTTCTTTTTGATGTTATTTGGCCCTTCACCGACCCTACTACTCCATTGTAGATTCCGCATGCAACCTATTTGTTGGATTTGAAACGTGGGCTCGTATAATGGAACCATCCCTTGGATTTCTTTGGCATAGGGTTGTGTTTGATCAATATTTCAGGGGCAAAATTGAGATAACAATTATTGCCTCGACTAATGCCAAGACTTTAAATTCCCTAGTGAACTTGGCCCCCTAAATAGTGATAACTACATCCTTTAACACTCCAATGGGCATTTCCTTTGTCTTGTTCACCATATACAACACATTCGAAGACGGTTGTAATGCGGGCCTTACCATTTGATTCCAGGAATCTAGTTTGAGAACATCGACCTCTCTCTCCTATGTCAGTGAGGATATTACTCAGAAGCTACCCATCAACAACTGTATTCAATGTGATCTCTTTATCATAGTCAAGGTTGTGAGGAGGAAGGTTGGCATGCATAAAACCGCCTTTTTTCTCTCTCCCGGTGCATGGTACCTTCTCCCATAACCATTCTCCTAGCAAGGGAATGATATTCTCCTACCTTAACATTTTTCACACTTCCCTGACCTCATCCAGATCCTTTTGTGGAGCCTCAACATTCTTCCTTTTCTCCAACTACCTTGACTGCTCCTTTAGACACTGGATCTCTCCTTGTAATCCCCAAATCACATCCATAGTCTCTTGATATACCTCCTTCTGATGAGAAGGGTTCGAGATACTTCCCATGTACCACTTCTTTCCTAATAACCAATTTCTATCTTCACATATCCTTGTGCGCATAGCCTCTACTCATGTTGTCACCAGTATAGGTTCTAATCCGTACTCACATGCTACTCTTGGCATCCATTATGGGTCAAATTTATTTATGCTTACCATTCCATTGCCTTTATCCTTTCGATTCTGTTGGCTCAAGTGTTCAAATAACTCAGACACTCCTCGTACTTCTTTCCACACAACAAGCATTGTAATAGATCGGACAATCACGTTTATAATGCTCTGTCGATCTACAATTATAACAGTTCCATGCGTGAACTCACTTATTCCTCCCCTTCATTTACTATGAACACAAAATCCTCCACGAAAACCTCTTCCATGCACTCCTCCATCTACGCGCCCTTCATAGCGGTGATCATCATCCTTGGAACTTCCTATAAGGCTAGTTTGGTGCACACCAAGATCAATGGCATCATGAATTTGGTCAATCAACCTACAATCCTTAGTGTCATGGGTCGTATAGGTACAAATCTTACAATAGCAAGAAACATTCTTATAGATTGCGCATTGTAGTAGAGGACACCTACTTACATCATGATCCCTATGAAAAATTCATAGTCTACTACTATGGTGCGTACCAATTTCCAAGGGAAAATATCCTTTGTATTCCCTTCTACTTCGCAATTTGTGTACCAAAGACCACTATGAACCTCATGCATTGAGTTTGCAAATAGCTTCTCCAATTTATTGGCCATTGTAGCAATTTGAGCCTCCATGAAAGGGCTCACACCGGTATCAACGATCCCAATATCCTTAGTATGCAGGGTAGCTTCCAAGGCCTCGGAGTCTATGAAAGTCTTGTGTGATAATGCCCTTCTAAATAGTGTTATCAATCCCCCAAAAACCATTGAGCATACTGAGAGGGGTGTATGTCATAGGATAGTTTTGATAAGAGAGTTTTGAACCATGTATCATACTCTCGCACACTCTCTTCCATTCCTTGTTGGATATTCTTCAAAGCGTTGAGCTCTTTTGATCGAACTAAGGGATATGGAACTCTTAGAGGAAGGTGTTTTTAAACATAGTGTAATCCACTATTGTTTGATGGGGTCATACTTTTTGTACCAGCTATGCACGCTCCCCTACAATGTTGTTGCAAACTACCTTACCTTTTGCTTTGGGGTAGTAATCCCCTTCACGCACCATAGTAATTCACACTTTTCACATGCTCTACAACATCCTCGATACCTCGTAGTCAAAGAGGTGTGTAAATACATTTCAAAAAAATAATTGTGGGGGTGGATGAGGCCCTTTTTACCTAACCTGTAACCTTGGTTTTGTCTTGCATTCCCTCTACCACCAAATCCACTAGACCCACTAGGTTCTATCCCTCCCGACCCACTAGATCTGCTAGGTCCACTAGGTCCTCTCGGCCCTTACACCACTAGATCCACCTAATGTAGTGACAAATGGCACGAAGTGGTCATGCACAATGTTCACAATGTCCCATTGAATCGCACGTTGATGGCTTGTGGTATTGCCCATTCGCTAGTTGTGTGTTCCGTGCCACTCCTAGACATGATACCAAAATATTGTGTATTTGCACCTTGTCTAAAAATTCCTCCAAATACGAGAATGGTTTGTAACCATAGATGTACCAAACAAGAAATTGTATCTCCTAGGTGTAGATCGGTTACTTCCATCGATAACAACCGAGTTAAAAATACTTATCTCTTGATCTAGAAAACTAAGCACTGTGGCTTGGTCACCAAGTGGGTTCAAATGTGTGCCAATGGTTCTCCTTTCTCCACTCGAAGAAATCTCATCAAAAGATAAATGGGATTCTCTTCCACGCTTTCCAAGATGGGGTAACATAGACTACTCAGGTTACACATCCTCTAAGTGAGCCTCAACTCCTTCCCACAACATCTACCTCAATAAATCCATCACTCTCGCAACCTCACGGTTTCTATCCAACTCCCTTTCATGTGTCTTTTTGTACTTGATTCATCTTTCCTCCCTTTTGTTTTCATCCACAATATCTACCATCTTCCTCCACCCTAGCTTCCTTTCCCAATTCTCAAGAGAATCTTAGCCGGCCATAGGGAATGCCTCCAAACTTAATGTAATGATCAATATATTCATAGCCAATGGGATAGAACATAAAAATGATCCTCTGGGCTCCCTTAAGAACTCAAACTCGGAAACCTCTCGGACAATAATACTTAGAAATTGCATATTCTAGAGTATAATTGGTCAAGACTCTTTTCCACCAGTGATTAACAACACGCATCCAAGTTAGATTTGCATTATGTAGCCTTTGGTAATCATCTTGGGTCCACATGCACGATCTATAGTACAAGATCAATCTTGATGCATATGATGAAATCCATTCATACAGTTCCATTGGAAAGTAATAGAAGAAGGTTTCATATAGTTAATGGTACAGTGCTCTTCTACACTTTTGTGTTTATCGACTCAAGTCCAAAGTGTTGAATCTTTGAGAAAACTCATCCTCCATACCCTTGAACCCTACTTCAACACTTTTCAAAGTCAAGTGCTTTGTCACCAATGGAACCAAGATGTATCCATTTCTCACAACAACTTCGAAAATAGGTCTCGATAACGAAACCAAGATGTAGTCATTTTTATGCCCTTAGAATAACATTCTAATCCCATGTGCACACCAATCTATCAACCAAGTGGGCGTATTTGGGTGCTCACCTAAGGAATGCATGGGTGTTGAGCCCCTCCTTTATGTGATTCTTATGAGAATACATTGATTAGTGACAAAAAGATTAAAAAGGTTAAGAACCATGCATTAATTCTAAGAACTTTAAGATGAGGTTTTACATCATTATACCTATTTTGATATAAAAATAAACATCAAACGAATAACATATCGATTGATACCTTAATTGAAATGTACTATGTTTTACACCCATGAACAATACATATCTAGAATAGAACCATATATTTAATATTGATCATAGTTCAAGAACCGTTTACATTCACCAAGGCCATATAAAGCTAACGTATCAATGTAGATAAGATTCATGCATCATAAGTCCTACCTATATTTCCCATAGTACAAAAATATATTCACAGACTCCATCCCTCTAGACAAGCTATTACTCCTATATTACTCTAAATGAGAACCCCAACTCTCTGGAACCTTCTTATTATTACTACGAGCTCCACCTTTCATTCTCTCTATTCGTGCTCTCTTCCTCGATAACGTCTTTCTTCTTTGATAATGTCCCTCTTCTTTTACCCGAGCATCTCTATATATAGTTGTATTGCCCACCGCCATGCCTTTCTCGGAGTAGCAGATCCATCACCGAGTGTCAAGATGGTTCTCTAATGGAGCATGCTTATATCCATCCAGGTATCCACTCTCTACAATGATGTCTTTTTGGATCCTTCCATTGCATGGAATATTCCTTTCTTGACCACCAAGTTTCCAAGATGGCACCTTATCCACTCTGCATGCTTAGTCGGGTCACGCTTTTCTCATGTGCTCCCTGGAACACCAAATATGGCTAAGTCCTAAAACCCTTTACTTTTCCTCGCGCATGTGCTGTGGTTTCTACTAAACCCTTCTAAAACGCTTTTCTGCATGCCTTTACCTCACACGCCCTTCTCCATATTGGTCCTGCATGCCCACATGCCTTCTTGTACTTATTCAATATTTTGAGGCCCAACACACATGTCAAAATTAAAGGACATCCATACCTGGTAAGAATAGTTTCCCATAAGAACATTACTACGTAGATGTTATACAATCCTTTGTAGTGTGCGCTTCCACCTACCTTCAGAAGATAATATGTACAAGTGATAATGTGCACATGAATGGGGAAATAGGTGCCACAAAGTCTATTTGCCGATTTCTCAAAAGGTTTTGCACTATCAATAGGCCTCAATGGAATTTCATCTCTCTGCCCAAGTTTTCCAAGGAGCTGAAATGATGACACGCCTTGCAATATTCTTTGTAATCCTTATATAAGGTATCCCACCATAAACCAGACTTGTAAAATATTTTCATGGTGGCATCACCCCGCATAGTGTCCACCTACAATACCACCATGAGCCTCCTCCATAATTTTTGTGCGCTCATGCTCCAATACACACTTTCACAATACTTCATCTCATCCTAGTTTGTATAATTCTCCACCGATCAACATGAAAGGTGTCACGTGAATTACAAGTTATTTCTTTTCCAAGACCTTCATTCTTTCGTGTGTCATACCTATGTGTAAAAAGATAGCAATATCCTCTAACTCTAAGGGCACGTAGTTCAACCTGTATAACTATGCATCTAGAATTATATCTTCAATACTCTCTACATCCTCCACTAATTGAATCCTTGATAAGTGAGTTAGGCCGTAATTACTTTTACCCAATTACACAGTTTGTAAAGTCAAACTCTTGAATAATAGAACCCATCGACATATGTGCCCCTATAAAATAGGTCTATTTACCAAGTATTTAAATTCCATGTGATTTTTATAGAACACAAAAGGTGTTGATAACAAGTACTTTCTGAACTTATACACCGTGTACATCAATGACAAAGCCTCACACTCCGTAGTTGTATAATCATGTTCGGAGGAATCAACTTTCGCTAGCAAAGCGAGATAGGATGATCTATAATACCTTCTCTAGGTTGAGCTAGAATTATACAAATGGATATCTCAGAGGCATCCACATATACATGAAAGGATAGATTCCATAAAGGAAAATGTAAAATAGGCACCGTAGTAAGCCTCTCCTTCATCGCTTTGAATGTGCATGATGCAGTTCTCCTCAATAGAACTTCCCTTTACCTTTTAATAAATCCTCCAATGGCACAACTATCTTAGCATATCCTCGATAAATTATCTATAATACCCTATGTGGCCCAAGAATCTATGCACCTCACTCTTACTGGTGGGTTCCTTCGAGCCTAAAATGATTACAATCTTAGTTGGACCTACTCATAAACCCTCCTTGTAGATGATATTCCCTAACATAGTTCCAAAAGGTGTAGCAAATATGCACTTATTGATATTGAAAGAGATGCTTAACTATCTGCACCTCACAAAGATTAACCTCAAATTTTCACAATGATCCTTGATAAGCCCATACACAATCCAATCATCCAAGTAAACCTGCAATAATTTGTGAATAAAATCCTAGAATGCTTGAACAACAATATGCAAAAATACTGCAAGAGTGTTCTTCAATAAAAAAGGCATCACCGTGTATCCAAAACTTCCCCAATCAGTGGTAAATTTTTTCTTATCTCGATTTTCTTTTCAAATCCTTACTTGATGATACCCGGAAAATCCATCTATAAAAGAGTAAATTTCATGCCCTGTAATGCCTTCCAATATTTCTTCAGTGAATGGTGTAGGGAATAGATCTATCACACACGCAGCAATTAGATCCATGTAGTCCACACAAATCATGATTCTTCCATCTTTATTTATGTTGATTACCATAGGGCTAACCCACTCTCATTCCTCTATGGGCTCAATGATGCCAGAGTTCAACATATTGTCAATTTTTTCTTTAACTTTTACACATAGGTTAGGATTCATCCGGTAAGGTCTTTTCCTAACTAGGCACACACCTTCCTTTAATTTAATTTTCATCTCCCCCAAGGATTCATGCATGCCTTTTAACTCATGGTAGCCTCTAGGAAATAAGTCCGGAAGTCGAATAACAACTCAATTAAATTAAACAATTCAAATTCAAACCAATAATCTTCAATTATGGCCACCTTAGGTTCAACATCTATGCCAATGTTCAATTTATTTATCTTCATGGGTTCATGGTAGGTGATTGCCTTGTCATCTACACTAAATAATACCTCATGTGTACCCTCTGAATGATCTATGTCTAGGTTTTCCACCTCTTCATCATCCACCATGTAGACCATCTTTCCTTTGTCCTTCTCTAGGAAAGTATGCTCAGGCAGTTCTGCATCTGTCTCATCTACTTCTTCAAAACGTGCTTCTAGGTCTAATTCACCAAGCAACTCCTAGATGAGTTCTTTATCCTTTGCACAATCTCCTATAGTCAAAACTTCATAACTGTAATGCTCTCATTCATTTAGTGTAGAAATAGTCAAAATTATGTATCATACCGGTCAAGTCTTGATAATTTCTAGTCTCTCTATTCAACTCCACATAAACATACCATGTGTGCACGTAGCCTCACAAGGTGAAATAAAGCTTGTGCACCCATAACAAAGGTGGTAAAGATTCCTTCCCTTTGTCTAGAGTCTCTCACAATACTAAACTTGGTGCTAAACAAAACTATTACCATGATACTCACATATTTGGGTAGGTGTATTATTCTTGAGAAATTAGATTGATAGAGAAATTCTCACTTCTCTCCATTATATGAGATTATCCCTGTGAACCATCCACTAGTGCATTGGTGCTCTCGCATAAATTATAAATTACCATGTTCCTTCTTTTAACCTAATCCTTCCAATGTACTTCCATGGCCCTTAAGAATACCTCAGGGATTCCTTTGCCAGTGTCCAGGGTAAAGGGTTGTTGCCTAACCTCCTAACACATCCCAACCTACTTACGCATAGAGTTATGATTCCTACCTCATGCCCAACCATCTCATAGGTGTCATGTGCCCAATTGTCACATGTAATACTTGTAGTATCATTGATGGAATATGCATCATCCCACTGGAGGACTCCTTCCTTAGATGGCTCAAGTACTTCTAAATCTCAAATGGTGCGCACATAAATTATGTTCAAATCTTCTTCACTTAAAGGCTCAACATAAGGTGCATATTTACCATTTGTTAAAGGGATAATAACTTCTTCTCAAAACTGATATATCCCTTCTTAAAACTTAAATTGACATTATTTGTATAGCACCAAGGGTGCCCAAGTAGAGATAGAAGTTGTCCACTTTTTCAAGTGCTAAGACCTCAAAGTCTCCAGTGAACTTGGCCCCCTGTATAGTAATGGATGCATCCTTCAAGACTCAATTATCATTGCCTTAGTCTGATTTTCCATATACATTATATTGGAAGTTGACTATAATGGAGTTCTACCCATTTCAACCCACGCATATAAAGTAAGCACATTCACTTTCGTGCCTATGTCAATCAAAGCACCGATCAAAATCCATCCATCCATCCACAACATCATTTAGAGTGATCTTCTTGTCATAGTTCCTACTATGGGGAGGGATATTAGCATGCAAAATCTATCATCTATTCTCAATACTAGTGTGGAGTGTTTCCCTTTAAATAAATCCCTATTAATAGAATAATATTCTCCTATTGTATCATATTGCATACTTCCTTCGAGATCATCAACATCGACAGAAAGTTTCACCTGCCTTCTTTTGTTCCAATTTCAATGAGTGTTCCTTTAAACATTGTATTTCACCCTGCAGATTTTTGAGTACCTCCATGGTTTCCTAATAAACCTCCTTCTGATGTGTAGGGTATGTATATTTTGCATGTAAAACCTTGTTAGTAATGGTAGGTTTCATTGCAATGTTTCTCTGGTAAGAACAACCTCAATGCATGTAGTAATCTTCATAGGTACCATCTCAAGATCCAATGCTAACTTCAACATCCATTGGTTTTCCATGGCACACTGTATTCTAACCATCCCTGCGCCCTTGTTCTCTTGTTTTTGCTTCTTTCTCAAATGTTCAAAAAAATTGGGCATTCTTCATAGTTGTGATTCTTTTCTACAAAAATAACAAGTAATGTTCGAGGGGCACTCGCACCTGTAATGGTCGGGAGATCCAAAAGTATACCATGTTTCATGAGTTAACTCACCTTGTCCACTGCCATGGCCTCGGCCTTTGAATCCATAATGGTATCCTCGACCTCTACCATGGCCTCTCTCAAAGCATCCTTCATTTTTATCATAGTGCTCTTGAGTGTGATCATGATCATGTTGCTCACTTTTATCCTTAGAGTTATTCAAAACTTTTATGTCATAAACTAATATCAATGACATCATGGATCTCGATCAATCAACCGATAATATTCATTATTGTGATTTGTGGACTGAAATATCTTATAGTAGTAAAACACATTATTCATTATCACGCTTTGAAACAATGAATATAGCTTGCATCATGGTGTAAATGACATATCTAAAAATCTAGCAAGAAGGAATGCACCAATCTGCAAGGACAACTATCCTTAGTATGACCCTCCACTTAACAATCGTGCACCAAATTCCAAAGGCACATCTCATGCGCTATATTTTGATAGTTTCTCTAACTACATTTCCATTACTATAATCTAAGCTTCCAAGAATGGGCTCACTACAGTGTCTATGCTCCCGATCGCCTCAACACACAAAGCTACTTTAAGTGCCTTTGGCGGGTCTATACATGTCATATGTGAGAGCACCCTCCTAAAAGTTGTGATCGGGCATCCGAAGAACCACTATGCATGTTGACTTGCATGGATATCATAATATAGTTTAGACAAGAGTGTTTTGAAATGGGTAGCATATTCCCATATACTCTCTAGTAGTGCCCTGCTTGATATCCTTGAGCGTGCTTATAATTTTCTACTTGAACTTAGGGATATAAAATTCTTTAATGAAAGCATCTCATAACACCATATAATCCACACAAGTCTGATCAGGGTCAAATTTCTTGTACCAGTTGTGCGCACGTCCCTATAACATTGTTACAAACTGATTTTCCTTAATCTTAGAAGTTGTAGTTCCTTTTTATCACCATAGTATCTCACACATATGCACATGTTCAGTACCATCTTCTATTCCCCTATACTCTGAGAGATGAAACGACATCTCCATGTAAATATTTTCAGCCTGATGAGGACCATACCCACTAGATCCGTAACCTCTTTGTGTTAACTCCACCTTCAGATCCACTAGTTCCCAAGCCACCTATGCCTCCTTATCCTCCCCCTTGTAATAGGAATTGAACAAGAATTTCACTAACTTTTGTTCCAATAATGGTGCTAAATTTAACTCCTGTAGTATGCAAAATTACACTACTCCCGATGTAATTCCAAATTTCGTGCTCCCGTGTTCGTACGTGCCAATGACGCGCCGAAAAGGTTCCTCCAACCGATCCTCCAAATAACAGGTAATACATTTTCTTGGCCATAAATTTACTTTCTAATTGATTCACTCCTGAACTTTTGATAAACCAACTCTACCTCTTTCTACTCTACTATCCCAACTAGCTTGTTGACTACTGGTTGTACTAGAAACTGAAAACCAAGCATAAGGGATAGGTTTCTAGGTAGGTTTAGATGCATACACACCCATGATGTCTCTGTTGGCACACTCTCATAAGAGGCCGATGAGGGTTCCCTATCATGCTTTCCCAAATGGGGAGTTCTAAATGCTCTGGCTCCACATCCTTTGCATGAGCTCTAAATCCTTCATGAGCCATCTCTCTCCACAATGTCATCCATTTTGAAACCTTGCATTTTTTTCTCTAAATCCCTCTCTCGCACCTCATTGAACTTAATCCACCTTTCTACTCATTTCTTCTCTTCCGCTAGGTTCACCATATTTCACCAAACCTTCTCCTACCCCCACGCGTGGTGGGGTTTAGCTAACCATCGGCTTCTCTTCCAAATTTAGGGTTACCATCAAGATCTTGATCACCTATTGGAATTGCTTGTAGATATGTTCCCTTGGGATAACGTAAAAACTGGAAATCAGCTACCTTTGGACAAGAGTAAGTGGAAATTGAGTACTCCAAAATATACCTATTCAGAACACCATAGAACCAAGTATCCATAGCACGCATCCAAATTAGATCAACATCATAGAGGGCCTAAAATTATTCTTACATCTAGAAAATTGTATGAAACCTCTTATTCCTTTTATACACATAAGCAACCAAACTCACTCATACAACTCTACTAGAAATATAAAAAGAATCTCTCATATAAGTAGTCATACAAATTCTGCTCCTCCACCATGTGTCACTGCATGAATATCTAAGCGTACTCTTCTTCATATCTACTATCCACTCCTAAACACTTTCCAAGGTCAACTAGTATGTCTTCATCACACAAAATCCTTAAAACAACTGAAAAGAGGTCCCAACAATTGAACCAATGATGTAGCCTAGAATTTCTCATCGTAAATGACACAGCGCATTGGCACATCACTCAGCCTAAGATGAGAACTCACCCAAAGCGCACAAAGGTACCAGGTCCCTCTTTAGATTTGCTTGTATATAATGTTAACATGTCGATGCACATGTATATTCATATTCATAACCAAGAGTAAACAACACATGGTGCATAAACAAGATCTAGATCTTATAATATATGTAAGATGAACTAAATAATTACTATAACAATATTTACCATGCAAGAACCTGATTTAGTCATGTTCAACACCATTATCCAACCAATATGAACCATTTTATAAAATATTATAAAAATGAAGCGTCATACACTATAGAAGTATCTTTGTAAGTCGTGCACTCAACAAAACCAGCAACATGACTCTACAATAGTTGACTCTCTCTAAACCGTACAAATATATACATATATATAGGGGTGGGAACTTTCCCTTCACTACCCATGCACTTCTCAAAAACAGGTAACATGATAATAGCCATGCACCTTTACTAAAGGATGTACAACATGCACATGTTCTAACAATAGACTTCTTATAGTTAACTCTATGTAGAAATCCTATTATTAGCGTAAACTATGCATGGCGCTCGGTCATCGCTTGTTCCCAAAATACCATGTGTGCACCAAAAGTCTTTATGTATTTGTGTGCTCAAAGACACTAACTCTAAAAATAACATTTAAAATAGAAACGACTAAGTCTTGATCCTGGGCACCTCAAATATATTGTAGAACCCTACATTTATCGCCTAACACTTAGGCCATTTTTATCCGACCAACATAAGGTATTTATGTGTTTAGATTATTTTTCAATATAGCCACTGTATCATCTTTGTTCCAATTATTTATTAGGTAATGTCGTACCATTTGAAACAAGAGTAAAATACTACAATATTCATATGAGTCTTTAGTGTTTTTGTTAGTGGTATTAGATTTAATATTTTAATTATAGTTAAAAGTGTCAAAAATAAAGTCCTTTTAATAAGATATCACTATAGTCCATAGTCATTATTAGTATAAATTTGTCGAAATATATGAGTCATCTTATGTATTTTCAAAAGTTTCATCAGGATATTTTTGTAGCCACTTTGTTATAGTTGTCAAAAATTGTAATTTAAAAAAAAATTACCTTATAGATGCATTTTCGATGTTTCCCAACATATGGAAAATAATGTGTTTAACATTATGGGAGGAATAAAAATAAACCCAATTTGTAAACTATAGAGTGTCCAAGTCAAATCCAACTTAGGTAGTAGCATGACAATGAAGGACGGAGGCATCGGAGGATGGAGGACAACTAGTGACCTCTCGTCAATCGCCAATGATGGGGCCACTTCACTAATTTAGTGGCACATACGTGATTTTTCTTTAGATTAGTGTGTCTTATTTTAGTGTGGAGTGTATTTGATTTCAACATTTCAATTTGGTGTGGATTTCAATGTGGTGTGAAAAATAAGAACAAATGTGGTATGTTCCTATTCACTTGTGTATGTGAGTATTCCTACATAATTCCCCAATGTAATAACATAGTGAAGAATAGATAGCATAATGAAATGCAACATCATGAGTCTTGAATAGGTTTAACAGTTAGATGTGTTCCTTTTCTTACCTAGGTTTGTGGTTAGCCTTTGGAAAACCATTAAAGGTTGTTCAGATGTGTTCCTACTTGAGTTTCCACACTTCTAGGTCACATGTGTTCCCTAGAGTGACTATTTGATAAGTAGATAATTCCTGAGCATGTTCCCATCCTTGTAAGTTATATGTGTTCCTAATAGTACATGGTTGATAAGAAGTTCATGTGTTCCTTCTTCTACCTTCAGTTCGAGTGTTGTACCAAGATCATGAGCAAGTACGGGTGACAAACTGCAAAATATATGTGATAGTTGTTTGCTACCATGTACACATTAAGGGAAGAATGTGAGGAAAATTAATTTTTACATTATATTTGAAGTGTTAGTAATTATGTAATTGTAGAAATGTAATTACTATTTTAATGGTGAATTTATTAATAAACAACTTATTAATATAGGTATTGGTGGATAGTTGTATAATATTAAATAGGTTAGTGGTTGGAGTTTTATACCCATGAATATTATTTTGGGATATTGGTTGTAACACCTCCCTATTATTTCGGAGGTTTTTTTTTTTTTTGGCTATATAATAGCCATGTATTGTACGTTTGAAATATAGAATGAAATATTATATTATGTGAGAAATTATTTTGTTATTTTCCCATGATGGTTTGAATCTAGCTCTAGATATTATCCCATCAAGTCCTTTATCTCGTACATATACAAGTCTAGATTCAAGACACTAAAATCTTATTTGTCTTGGGCGTTGAATCTCATTCCACCACACCCAATCTCGTTTTAATCTCAATTGGTTTATTAACCTTCTACAAAATCCAATCGAAGTTTTACATATACAGAGTACATATTTTTCCTTAGAGTGCTTGCAAAGTTCCATTAAAATTGAATGTGGATGTCATAAGTTCAACCCCACCACTTCCTCCTTTTACTATATTATATATATATATATATTTATATATATATATATATATATATATATATATATATATATATAAAATGCATAATACCAAAAACAAAGGGGGAATTCAATTTTTCAAAAAGGGGGTTTTAAAACAAAAGGAAAAAAATTCAATTACCAATCTATGACTATCTTGAAAAATATCCAAACCATGAGGTCAAGTTATCTTTCCAAAAAACCAAATCAAAAACATTTACAAAAAAATAAAAATATCATAGGGGTAAAATTTACATTCCGCTAAAACAAAGGTGAACTGCGTTTAAAACAATTTCTCCCTAAAATTCAATATTTCTCTACAAGGGGTCATTTTTTCCACACTGCATATTAATTTGAAGTTTTATATTAATGTATAAGTTCTCTTGAACACAAAAAAATAAACCAAGATCTATGATATCTTCACAATGCTAATTATTGGAGGTCCATGTAGATCACTCTTATTGGTAGTGATCCATGACTTATTCTACTACATCCAATGCCTAATATATTTGTAATCATGATGTATAATAATATTCCTTATAAATCATCATGGCTTAATAATAACATTGCACTCATATCAATTCCATTTGTTTCCAATCCATCATGATCGATAGGCATAAATCTTTGAATTCAGAAAAACTAAATATATCGAGAATTGTAATCCACATACAAGGATCTCCTTGTGAGAAGGTTACATTAATTAGACATATAATTTTCATGTATTAGCTAAGTTCCACATACCATTCTACTATCACATGAAAATTTATATCACATATGGCCATGCCTATTAAGAGGACACATAAAGAGGAGCTAATAATTGGATTGATGAGGAACAAATCCATCTTCCATCAATTTTTGCACAATATCTAAATTATTATTATTTTTATTTGTAGCTCTTAAAAGAGACATTATGTATTAAGGAAGAAAAATAAAGACTTATTTGGAATTTGAAGACTCTTATTCTATTATGAATGCATATTTTATTTGTGATTAAAAATTACGTTGAACAAAAATAAAAATTTGACAAGGTGAATAAGAAATACAAGACCATCATTATGTTTAGATTCATAGATGAGGTACAATGTCAAATATAAGAGATTTCAACAACGTGAAGGAAATATGGGACAATATTAGTAATAAATTTAAGGTGACTAATAAAATAAACCATTCTCCATTTACATATTCAATTGAACAGTTTTAAGTTGAAATCCTCATAATTCATAGAAGCCTTTTTGTTGAGAATTGTAACATTAAAGACCTCCACATTAGAACTTAGAGAGGAAGTGTTGAATGACTCTATCATACCCATCAGTATTGAGAATTATTCTACCCTCGTTAATAATGTTCATAATAAGAAATATCATTGAAATAATAGATGAAGGATAAAAATATTTCACCTAAATATTGTGGACCTCAACAAGTTTTTACAAATAATTATTAGTGTGGCATATAAATTGGATCTTCGTTAGTTAACTAAAATATATGAATTTTTCTAAGTTTCTTATTTGAAGAAGGTAATTGCATATATGATGTCTTCCTAGTCAAGTGTTTTATAATATTTCTAAATAGGGACATCAGAATAACACCCCTAAATTCAAACACCAAAAGTTATTTTATTAAAAAGAAACTATAATTTTTTTGAAATAATTAATGAGAACTAAGTTTTGTTTTCATGTGATTAACAAATATATATCACACCACCACACAAGAATAATTGAATTGTGATATTACAAATCTATCATGTTTTACAATTAGGGAAACTATACCAGAAATTATATTAGTCATGAAATAACCCTCATTAGTGATTATATTTAAATGTGAAAGGTAATTTAAAATCATGCAATGTGTAATGCATAGCGTTAGGTCTATATTTGGTTGGTTATAATAATAAGCATAAGTCTTGTTAGCTTCACATATTATTATTGTTACCAAAATATGATGACTCTAATAAAAATATCAGTTCTATGCTTCTAGTTTTGGCAGAGGGCATGGTAATGGCATCTCAAGAAGACATGGAGAGTTTTCGTTAGGAAGATCCTGTCTTATCCCTAATGACTTTGGTGGTGGGAAAGGACACGACATTGTGATGGCTTCCCATGTGTGATCTCACTCAACCAAAAATATCATGAATTGAATATGTTGATGTCTCTTCTTAGTTCGAGCACGAAGGTGAACTCCATGGCTATGTTTCTTCCCATCCCAATGGTGTTGTTGGTAATCTTCAGGATGGTGTGGCCACTTGAGGAGTCATTGTCTCAGGGGGCAAAGTGGCTTAGCCCCTTCAAGTGGAATAAACTAGGCCCATTCCCAACACTCCGATGGACCACCAAGATAGAATGGAAATGCGGCCGCCAAGGATGTTTCCCTATTTGGGATTTTAAGCACGTATGAACTAAATCCTTTAGAGAATAACTACATGGGAAAGGTAAAATAAATAGGGGAATGATGGATCCCAAGTAGATATATATTTTTAATCCTATGTCTTATGCTAAATCCACCATTTTTGTTATATTTGGAGTAGAGGTTGTGTAATCTGAAGATTTTTTCATGAAAATGGCTTGATTTGTAGATTCAACAATTTTTTTCTGGGTATACCCTCTCTTCATGAATGGATGTCAAACCATTGGATCCCCATCATGGAAAGTAAGATGGATATTTATCCCACTTCACGATCGGTTTTTTTTTTGGTTTTTTTTAAAACCTTAGATAGAGATTTGATTTTTGGAAGAGTTTAGG